>OW796093.1:10110638-10710638 GCA_941860345.1 Chrysodeixis includens | reverse complement strand
ACCGCGCTCACTACAGAGTGTTCGTAAAACTGCCTTGTGTCATAATAATGAATAATATTTTTATTCATTCAAATCTTAAAAAAAACATATTTTTTTATTATAAACGTTTACTAGTCATTGGATACATGAACTGGGCTGCTTTTTTAAAACGACCTAAAAGTCACGGTGTATATAATAATACGGCAAAGTGTGGACTTAGACCAAGAAAGTTCTTCGGTAGTTATTTAACAGTCCGCAAATGTAGATATCTTCTGTAAACCCATATATAACGAAAAAATGCTTCGCTAATGATGATCTAACAAGTTATTTCCTACATTAAGCTAATTATAAAGTAATCAAGGAAATTATCCATTGGTTACCGAAACCAATTTCAGGCTAAATGTGTATTTCCGTTGAAGGTTGCGTTTATAATAACCTACGATTAACTAATTATAATATCTTTGAGAATTCGATAATTACGGAGACTGCCTAATTTAGGGAATTTGTTAACTTACAAGTTTAAAGGAAATTAATAGACAGGACGACCTTGAAATATTTGTGACAACTGTTGGTATGAATTGGCCAGAATTGGTAGATTCTGATTCTTACCAGTCAGGTTAAAATGGTTACTATTATAAACAAAGTTTTGTTTGACAGTATAATAAGACTTTGTTGTATATAATATTTAAAGTATGGAAGAATGATTATTTTTACATTATATCACATGCGCGTTAGTGTCATTAGGGTAACCCGAGATAGTAGCAAAGACATATAATTTACATTGGTAATTAGAGAGAAAGAAAATAGCATTACAATACGCACAAAAGAAACCTTGCGTGTATGTTAACCCTTGAAAAACACGAGCAAATGAGTAGCAGGATGGATATGTTTGAGAAGACAATTCCGATATCGATGTTTCCATTGACACAATAATTGTGGATTGCACGAAACTTCTGAGATTTCATTAAGTGTTAAATAAGGAAAAGGATATTAATCGTTGCCAGTTTCCTAGAGAATTTCCTTTGGAATGGGAAGCAATTTAATTACAAATGTAGCAATTAAATATTTGCTTAGGTTTCACGCAATTCCTTTGTTCATAAGTCACTCAACTTAAGATAAACCGTGTAATTAAACTGAGTAATTATTGTCTGAGGCTGTGTCTGTGTGTTTTTCACGTCTTGTTAAAATGAGAGTTACTGTTTTTTCTTGTCGATTTAAGCGGTAAACTCGCTGTATCTACTATACATCGCAATTGAATTGACTAATCTACTAGAGATCATTATCAGTATTTATAACAAAGTTTATATAAACAAACAGCTAATAATAAAAGAAAAAATGTTACATCATCGTTTATATTTAGAACTTCATAATTCAACCAGGTGACAAAATATTCTTATCAAGAGAATTTCTTGGTAAACACGTTATATAAGTTTAATCATAACTGATTATTTAAAATCTCGAATTATCGACAGACGGCTGACCAATATCTATCGTATACCTACATCTTAATTCGATTCACATCTTAAGCTGTTTTCGATCAAGATTCGAGTCAGAATCGTTACTCATTTGCAATTCAGAACATCAGACATACACGTGAGGTTCGCTATAGAATTTTGCCAACGTGTCAAGGTCATTATATTAACGGATCAAATTGTTACACAGTCAACGGATTTTGTAATTTTAAACCGGATCGTAGGTAATAAAGACGAGACAAGTTACTATTAAAGTAAACGAGATTTCACTGCTGAGATATTTTAGAGAATGTATTATTTTATTACCGACTGATTATAATTATTAGTTTTATCCTCATCTTAATCAATATTCATCTTAACTAATTCCCATTGTCAATTAGGTAATTGAAGATTTTTAAATTGCTCATTTAGCCGTTAATTCTTACTAAATAATCAATTAATAACCTACTTAAACTAAACAAATTAACTAATTTTGTCATCTCAATTAGTTTATGAGAACTTCTTTGTTCGTAATCCGGTATTGAAAGTACTTAGATTATTCCACAATGCTTACGAAAATCTATTTCATTGTATTGAATATTGGCAGACAATAGAAAACGCGAATCCGTCAGTAAATTAAAACTGTTGTTATTGAGTGACGTTTCGGTTCACCGCGCGCTTGCATAATGCCGACCGCATCAGATTGCATTCTGTGACAGATTACCCACGCAACTTTGGCATATTTACCATATTGGTAGGTTGGTAGTATGTCGATCACAGTGTGGTATATTGTAAATTAATCAAAGTATTAAAAAAAATAGTTTTTCTACTTTGAAGCTGGAATTGTTTAATTAGTTTTAAGTTTTTGTAGGTTACAGCATCGTACATCGAATTTACGATGCACCAGCAAAAATTAAAATTTTAACGCAATAATTAAAACATATTAAAAATAATACTAAATTTAAGCAGGCATGCAATAAAATTAGCATTTTATTTTCACACAAAAGAACACTCATTTGAATTTAACAATTTTATTTTTAAACGATATTTTGCAAACATTTAAATTCTTCCACATTTCGAACGAGCAATTCTAAAATCAATTTCAAATTGATTAATGTTTGTCATAGTGTTTGTGTTTACATTCCACAGAGGTCGCGGAGTGTAAACCTTTTTGCTCAGCTTGCGCAAGCGCCGATGGCGTTGTAATTGAACGGTTCATCGGATGTAGTAATGATGAATTACTACATTTCAAAGTTGTTTTCTAGTACTCGCTACGGTTGTTTATGTTACCTAGTCACGAAATACTGTGACTAACATAGGTAAGTGTTGGCTGATGAAATTACCTACAATTTTTTTAAACTTAAAAATCACCTTGCCAAAATTGTACTAGCAGATTTTTTTTTATCTAGGTACACAAAATTCAACACATTTTCCACCATGACAAAATTAAACAATTGAACAAGATTAACATAATCACACCGTGACGTAAAAGTAAAAACAATAAAAGAAAATAAACGAAAAACCTAATGGATGTCGTTCGTAAATCGGCATGACATGACACTGGTCACAAACACAAAGGAAAGCTAAATCTTAAGACTGGAACTAACTATATAATACGTAAATAATAAAACTACAGGAACTCAAGCGTTAACGTAAATCTACACGTGTTAAAAAGAGATGGCGCTCTACATGTGTTGTGCTCCGTCCTTTTTTCACACGGAAACAAAGCTTAAAAGACAAGTACCTGCGTCAGAACCCCATAAGTTATTCGTCAGTTTCTTTTAAAACAAGCAAATACTAATCAGAATTTCGCGGTTCGGTCATAAACCTCTTTGGTTAAAGCCGATCTATTCAGGAATAATTTGGAGTGGCATTCAAGCGGAAATGCGGGTCTGTGACCAATTAAAGACACGCTTCATGAGGCTACAGAACTGGGGGCTTGACACCGCGTCTTTAAATGACAATTTTGTACGTGTGCAAGCGAGATGGCGCACTACATACCGTATAGCGTTGTCTCTTTTCCACAACTACAATAGTATTACTTTAACAGCTCATGGTAGGCTGTCTGGCTGGAGCTTTTTTATGAACTATTTCAGTGTTAGTGTATCTTTGAATAATCAGTTTAATTGTTTTAAGCTATTAAACTTTTGCCTTGAACTTGGATGTAGAACTTTTTGTTAATTGATTTTACAGTGCTGGAAACTCGGGAAGTTTGGTTTGCTAATAATGTGTTATTTTTCAGTTCATTTCACACATGTTATTACGCTAATTATATTTGAAATATAAAGTACATTATTTTTGTAAAGCATTTAAAACACAACACAATATTCTTAACTAATTTGTCATTTGGCACTAAATCTATCAAGCTACTGGAAGAACTTACTCGTGAGCAAGCAACATAGAACTGCCCATGAGAGAAGCAATGTTCTCTCAAGTCAATACCCGCAAATTTGAGAGTTTGCCCCTGAGACTTGTTTATAGTCACGGCTAGTCAAAAATCTAAGAAGATTTCTACAAACATCCCTTATTTCATCCCCTTATGTGTGGAATTTATCAAAATCTTTCTTAGCGGATGCCTACGTTATAGTACCTATGTGCATGTAAAGTCTCAGCCCATCGGTTTAATTTTGACGAAGTTTCATAAAAAAATTCATCCCCTATTTTATCCCCTTGGAGGTTGAATTTATCAAAATCCATTCTTAGCGGATACCTATGTCATAACATCTACCTGCATGCCAAATTTCAGCCCGATCCGTCCAGTAGTTTGGGCTGTGCGTTGATGCATTAATTTCGATCGAATTTGATTACCATAAAAACGGTTCTAGTGAGTTAATCTTAGAAGATAGACATATACTGTCGCGGACATTTTTTTAGATCATTTCAATAAGAATAATTCTTACATACATATATTGTGTGTATCTTGAACCGTTTTCGCAGCGCACGCAACGGAAGCCCTCAAGGATAAACAATTTTCCCCGTTTTTTTCACATTTTCCATTATTTCTTCGCTCCTAATAGTTGCAACGTGATATTATATAGCCTAAAGCCTTGCTCGATAAATGTTCTATTCAACACAAAAAGAATTTTTCGATTCGAACCAGTAGTTCCTGAGATTAGCGCGTTCAAACAAACAAACAAACAAACTCTTCAGCTTTATAATATTAGTATAGATAATTACGCCAGTAAACTGTTAAATTTATATTTATTTGCAAAATTTTAATATGCTTATTAAAATACAGAAGTTCCACTGTCTGTTAACCGAAAGAGTTTTACTTTTTTGTTTGCATAGTCTATCCGTTAATAACTTTTCTTATAATAAAACTATTTGTACCCCATTATTAAGTCTAAATACTTAATATCTATCTTCAAAGCTAGGAATGTCTAGACCGACTTAAATAATTGTACCTGAGCTCTGCACTTATCGCGGTTAGCCCTGACATTACGCACAGCAAAACATTTCCAATCATCATTATTTGTAGACAGTAATTGTTTGTTGTCTATGAATTTTATAACATTAGTTGTTGAGCTATGGTTAGATGTTGTAAAATAAGAGTATAGGAATCGTAACCAGATCAAATTTAACATACCTAACGTACTGGTAAAGTTGGCTAAGCTTAAAGTTATTGTAAGTTACAAAAAACAAATTCTAACAACCGAATTCAAATAGGTACGACACTGTCTCAAAATGTCCCTTTATGTGTCATGCTGTCTGTTTCATTCTCAAATGATACGTAGAAACAAAGAGACAATTTTACGCAGTTTACACGTCACTTAGTTATACACGTCTTTCTTTAAATACCATACCATTTATGCGAAATAAATTCATAACCTATCTACCTTTTTTTTTTCTTTGGGATTTGCCCACCACACATTGCAACTCCTGTAAGCCAGGATCTACAATGAGACCAACGAATACCACCGAAACAGTGAAGCTCGGTGTGTCCCAGGGGAAATGATTGACTGTCTTGGAACCCGCAACGAAATTAATCAGAAATAGTAAAAATGGAGGAGTAGGATTATCTACCTTTCCTAAAACCTTTCTCTGTAAAAACAAAATGCATAAGTTTTTCCTGACAGTTTTTAAAACAAACTTAACACGTAACAGGTGCCTGAATCCGTTAAGGTCATAGATTCGTATCGGCATGACTTCTACGATTTGTATCGAGCGGCGAACGGTACTCGCTGATAACTATCAGGTGATCTCATGATCGAAGCATGCCTTCATTACTCCAGGGTTTATCAGTCTGAGGTAGATTTTGACTAATTAAAACGAAATCTATTAAATATATCTTAATTACACTTAATTTGTTGCCTTGCAAGCCTGATCTCTATAAGATGTTAAATTACGTTTAAAATAGTATGTGTTAAAAAAGTTGCATTGGATAAAACCACCTAACAATATCTTATCATAATAAATGGTTAATTAAGACAAAATGATTTAAACAGATAAAATGGAACCTCGAAATTAAAACACCCAAAGGTTGACTACCTTTGCGGTTTGTAAAAAAACGAACGCCGTTGATTATTTATTTTTAATAGTAGGCGGCGTTCGCGGCTTAATTTGGTTTTAGTGGCCAGTACAGGTATACTAGAGTTGTTTTTGTCAGCACTAAGTAGGTCAGAAACAAGTAGTATGGCTGTATGAAGTAGCTGTGAATGCTGTTATTCTATTTATCGTTCGATTGTGAAAGGATTTTTAATTTAGATACTATTATGAACGAAAACCGTTTTATTAATTCGAAGAAGCCTTAATTAAGGCTTAAAAATAAATAAAATGTTATTTGAGGCGATGTGATTGCGTTGTGTCTTTAAATATCGAATGTAATATTTTTGTTCAAGAAATGTTAAACCAGCTTTAGTAACGGCAAAGAAACATACAAATAAAGGTGAGACGCATCACAAACACGATTATCCACAGATAAAAACTGCAAGGTTCGACGAATTTCAGCCAAGTAACGGTCAAACAGCTCCGTTCACCTGCATGTACCAGGTCGAAAAGAGTAAAATCTAAATAACATACATTTGATCTTTGAAAATTACCGCTAGGATACAAAACAATAACTGACAAATAATGAAATGACAATCTTAGGTTAGTCATTATTGATTTTCTTCATTGATATCTAGTGGTAGTCAATTGTTTATTTTCTATGCAGTCTCATCTTAAGATGAAATGGATCACGGAATTTCTAAATACGATCGGTTATTATCTGAATCAGGACCAAGATCGCTGTTATTGCGAGAAATAATTGTGTGAAAAATACGGCTTAAATGACACTTCACAACATGTTCGTATAGTTCTCAAGAAGGGTTAAGGATAGAATAGTACTGACCTCATATATTTCCTATGCTCGTTGACGGGCACGAAGTACTCGTCGTAAGGGTTGGTGGCGTTCATATCCACCTCCACATCCTTCTTCTTCGCGCTGCCATTCTTCGGGGAAAGGTTGATCAGTTCTAAATTCACAGCTTCCAAGGTTTTCGCGTCAGATGCTCCGTTATGCTCCTTCGTGTGGCCATTCTGGTGCGGCCCGTTTGAGGAGAAGGAGTCGTTGTGATTGGGGTCGGACTCGTCGTGCTGGTAGGCCCTGTTGTCGAAGGCGCCTGGTGACGAGGGCGGGGACGGGGGCCGGTGCTGCGGCCGCATGTTCTCGCGCGGCGACGCCGATCTACTGTGGCTATCCATCACTTTGGGAGCGGACTGACATCTGCAAACAAATGAACGTCGTCACTCAAGCGAACCTATCTTACGTTAAGTATCGTTAACTAATTAGTAATTTGCACCTTAAGTGGTAATTTGCGTATAGGGGTCATTAATGTGGACATAAAGAGTATTACGTAAATGTCTTCGGATAACATTAATACAAGATAAACCACTTAATATTTACGACTAAGTAATACAATGTAATTACATGAATCGTCTCTTAGAATCTCGGCGGATAGCTAATATTCAGTATAAGAATACTGAATATCCTAGTAACTCATGTATTAGTGTATGATATTGAATATTAACTTCTGTCGATAAATATAGATTTCATCACTATATTTATGTTGTCATATAAATAAAACAATAAACAAGTGTTACGATAAATGCAACTTATAAATAAAGCAGTAAAATACACTACATTATGACTTGATCCTTCGATACGTCAGAAATTACGTAACTACACATGTTTACATCAATGTATATCCCACTAAAATATATCATAATCGCGAAAGTCTGTAAGTATGAAATGGATGTTTGTTACTTTTTACGCACAATCTGCTGGAGCAATTTCAACGAAATTTGGTATGGAGATAGCAGACATCATGGATTAACACAATTGCGAGGGAGGTAACAATTTGGTAGCTATAACAAACATTCGTGCGTGCAAAGTCGCAGTCAACAGCTAGTACAGAAAATAAAGATGATATTTTTAATGCACCTCTTTACATAACTCATGTAACGTGTGAGAAGATTGCATACTATTGTAAGACTACAATACCGCAATAATGGTAGTTAATGGACGTTCTCTTATATGTGAACAATCGGGAGATTTAAGGGCATTAAAGTTCAAGAGTAAATGCCATTAGGATTAGAATTCAATGGCTCATTGGAATGGTATTATGGTATAATGTCACATTTTTGTGTAAGTACTTATAGTTGCAATGTCTATGTATTCTTGTTTGATATTTAACTGAATGAAATTGTGTAATATATTTATATAATATTTCAGTTTTATATAAAACGGGTTTGTGATATAATGATGTACGTCGTCGATGTTTTATTCTTTCCGAAGAATAATGTGCCGTTTTGTATAGTAAACTATATTGTAGTTAGCTTAATTAAAACGTAAGGGTAATTCGATATTCTGAGATGTTTTCAGTATACTGATTGTTAGGTTCTTCCCCTCGAAAAGAGAAAACAGTGTTGCTAGTCAAAAGACATTTAGCACTGACATAAAATAATCAATTTGATTCAATTTTGACATCCTATTTCCACCACTTCTAATAAGGTTTTTGTTATATTTAAATGAAGGAAGTGTAGAAATAAAACCTTTCGGCGTGCTAAATTGGATTGTTACGTGTATCGTGGAAACCGTCGGTCACGCACTATAGAGCTCCACAATAATAGGCCAGCGTCTAACTGGCTGGCAACTGGAGAAACATAATAAATTGTCTATGTTTTTTAGTCCAATTTATATGAACAACAAGAAAAAAGGTTTAATATAAATGTATTAAGCACAAGGATAGGGTTTTTACCAACCGACTTCAAAAAGAAGGGGTTTGTGAATTCGTCGTACTTTTTATGCATTTATTGATGCTGTAAAATGAGTAATCTTCAAAGAAATATCCTGTAACGAAACAACAATTTCATACTATTCAGTTCAAATTTCCGACGTCAGTCTTCTTCGAAACGACGCCTAATTGTGATAGAAATCAAATTCCAAGTTCCGCGCGAAGGGTTTCCACGAACAGACGGGAATTAAATTAGTGATTACGTTTAATCAAAATACGTGGATGTACCGCAGCCATCACCTTTGGTCTAGGCTAGGCTTGGGCTAGAAATGTTGATTGCGGCCAATTTGACGAGTTGATTGGACTCTTTCTCCGAATAAAACGGATACATGCATGACCTATACGTTGTTCATGAATGCTGAGCACGAGAGCTTAATGTACGATGGAACTTTTGAGTAAATTATTGTTTTAGTAAACTTGATTGGCTATAGTTATAAAGAGTTATATGTTTATGAAGAATCATCGGTGAATTCATGATTAATCAAATGACAATATAGATGACAAATTCAATGCATGCATTGATCAAGAAAGACAATACTAGTTAGTAACTAAGCTTGTTTTTTCTACATGCTAACTGTCAGACACAATAAGTACAACAAATGACTCTCTATGACTATCTGTGGCTAGAAACTCTGCTTATATCAACACAATAACAGCTTGAAGACACACGTTACGAACGTGTCACCGTGGGTATCAAAATAATAAGCTTGGCATAATAGCCGAGAGCGAGACGTTTGTCCTTAGTCCCAATACCGAGGTTAGCAACCTTTTACTGCAGCGTGTATGATCCTCTATGGTACTGTAATTGTCGCAAGAGCTTTTATATTTTCATAAACGTTGAATTTTATCTATAAACTTTATAATTCACTAGCTTTCCGCTCGCGGCTTCGCCCACGTGTAATTTGGGATTGTGGCGTATTTTAATGATCTCGACAGGACTTTCTTTCATAGGCTAAAAAATTGTTAGAATTTGAATTATATTATACAGCTTGAGTTACTCATGGATGATGTAGCTTTCTAATGGTGAATATTTGAAAACGATATGTAGTTTTGGAGGTTGTCGATTACATTATGTAACAAAAAGTAAAGCGAGACAAAAACATCGTCTAGAAAAATTAAAAGTATCAGTTTTTTTTCCTCCCCCTCCCCGCCCGCTACCTAAGGGCTTGCTTCTCCAAAAATCCCTTCTTAGTGGTCAATTGTGTTACTAAAGAAAGCCTTGTTCAAAATATCAGACTTCTATACCAAGAGGTTTCGGCTGCGTGCGTTAATCAATCAGTCACCAAATCACATCCGCGAAATCACGATAGGAGGGTAGTTTGGAGGAAAAACTTACATTACCAAACTTATTTACTTGCCTATGTACCTACGTTTTCGTGCCAATTTTCAAGTTTATAAACCTAAGGAATAACATTTTTCATAGAAACGTTTTTACCCCCTTTCGCCCCCTTGGGGGTACAATTTCCAAAAATCTTTTTTTAATGCTCACTTTCGTCAGTAAAGGAAGCTTTGTTCAAAATATTAGACTCCTACAGCGAGCGGTTATGGCTGCGCGAAAGTCAATCAGTCACCCAATTGCAACCCCTTAAATCACGATTGGAGGGTAGTTTGGAAAAAAAAATAATGCCAAACTTATTTACTTGACCATATACGTGTTTGTGCTAAGTTTCAAGTTTATAAACCTAAGGAATAAGATTTTTCATAGAAACGTTATGACCCCTTTTTACCCCCTTAGGGGTTGAATTTCCAAAAATCCTTTCTTAGTGCACCCCCACATATCTCAAGGAACCTACATGCCAAATTTCAGCTTTCTACGACCAGTAGTTTCGGCTGTGCGTTGTCGATCAGTCAGTCAGTCAGTCAGTCAGTCAGTCAGTCAGTCAGTCAGTCAGTCAGTAACGGAAGAGTTTTATATATATAGATTTTTACTAAATGAAGGAATAAAAGGTCAATTTTAAACTAAAATTATCTATTCAGTGTTCAATGCGTCTTTGAAGTTAAGGTATAATAATAATAATAATCCGGAGAGCCTCCGGAGGCTCTCGTTGGGCGTTTGGGTCAAGAGCTTGATCCAGAAGGCAGTACTTCTCGATACGGCGCGTATAGTGAGAAGGTTCCTCTCTCTGGGGCCCTGACCACCGGCAGCTTGGACCCTGTTCCCGATGCCGGTTGGAAACTATTTTTTATATTTTTAAATGTATATTTTCTTTTTTGTTTTTATGTATATTTAAAAATATAATTTATATGTAAATATTTAAATAAAGAGATAATAATAATAATAAGCCTTTAAAAAGGACCGGGTTTCTTCCCTTTAAGTTATCCCGTGAATTAAAAGAGATACAAATAATAATAAGCCCCCTAAAATCCAGCCACACGTCCTGATTGACCATCTAATCACGTGGGGGGCGGACACACGAATGAAAAATTACTGTCGTGGCCAACGTGGCTCTGGTAACCCATTCAATATGGAGACGCGATCAAGAAAGAAACGTTTAGGACCGCTGCCCGGGGGCGATCGCCGGGGCACACCTGGAGCTGACGCTGGGTGTCTCAGCATGCGAACCGTCAGCGGTGAGGAGTTGAGCAGGCGGGCTCCCACCGATAAGGATGCTACAGCCGAACCCTCCGACGAAATTGACAGACTGACAGACAGGACAAATAGCCCAATAGAGCCATTTAGCCCTAGTACCATTTCTTACACACCCTCTTTATCAACTTCACCTTTGACCATTAGTAATGCAGACACATCACCACCACCGACCTTGGATGTTGCGCGGGAGGTGAATACCTTTCTACCCGCGTCCACCAAGGCCGGCAAACCAAGAGTACGCATGAGATGGAGCAAAGAAGTTAACCTATTCATCATGCGTACATACTACTACATTACAAAATTAGAGACCGATATGACTATATACAGAAAACTGTTACATGAACATTTCTCACGAAAGTATCCCGATATTAATGTTTCCGAACAGAGAATATCTGACCAGAGAAGGACTATTATCAGAAATAAATTGTTACCCCAAGCAGATTTAGAACAGTTAAAAGAAGAAGTAAGGCTACAACTAGAAAATTCACAAGTAAATCTTCCCTCTGAAGACCACACCCATCCAGATATGGATCTTTTATCGAGTAGTTTTAATAATAGTAATCAAGTAGTTCAGTTTAATCCATATAATAGTTTAACGCCGTTAGATAATGTTGGGGACACTCTATGTGCTGAAACGCAGACGGAATCCTTAACATTAACAATAGAAAACGACATTAATGTTTTGGTCGAGCCGGACCTATTACCAGATTCAAGTACTCAAGAAATACTAGAAAAATTTAAGACAGCCCTAGTACAATACTCTGGGATGGACCCAACGGTGCGACCAAAATTACCTAAACTAAAATACACTCCTAAACTTTTACAATTAGTGTTATTATTTAATGAGAACATATTGCATAATTTTATATCAGAAGATACACAGTTGCTAGATTTACATACACTTATTTACTGCACAGCGCTTGTTATATCTGAAGAGTTGAACTTTAAAATCACTGGATATGTAGGAAGTAATAAAACAAAATACAACAATAATAAGCCCTTTTGGCAAATTAGGCTTGAAAGAGATATAGAAAAACTTAGAGCACAATGCGGTATACTTACACAATATATTAGTAACAATAGATCAAGGAAAGTAGTTAAAAAAGTTGAAGCTATATTTAAAACCAAAATCATACATACTAGACACGAGAATAATAATAATAAACCGGAAGAATTTTTAGACACATTAAAACAGAAGCTAGCACTTAAAGTCCATAGACTCCGAAGGTATAAAAAAGCAGAACAACGTAGAAGTGATAATATATTGTTCAATACAAATGAGAAGATGTTTTACAGAAATTTGACTAAACCAATAATTAACTTAGATAGTAACGCTGAAATACCTAATAAAGATGATCTCGAAAGTTTTTGGTCTGATATTTGGGAGAAACAAGTACAACATAACGAAAGCGCAGAATGGATTAAAGAAGAGGAAAATAATTGGAAGGCAATAGAAGAAATGAATTTTGTAGAGGTCACAGAAAAAGACATAGCAAATATCACAGTTAGACTTCATAATTGGAAAGCGCCGGGAGTAGATAGAATCCATAATTATTGGTATAAAAAGTTAAGCTTGCTTCACAAGCCATTAGCAAAAAATTTTACAGAAATAATATTAGGTAAACAAGTCATACCAGAATTTTTAGCTACAGGAATAACGTACATGCTTCCAAAAGGAATGCATACTATACATGCCTCCCAATATAGACCAATAACTTGCTTACCTACAATATATAAAATATTAACGTCAGTTATTTCATCCAAAATAAGTAAACATATTGAGCAGTATAATATCATTGCAGAAGAGCAGAAAGGATGCAGGCGGGGACATATGGGATGCAAGGAACAGTTAGTTATTGATTCGACTATCCATAAACATGCTACTTCAAAAAATAGAAATCTACATTGTACCTTTATAGATTATAAAAAAGCTTTTGATAGTGTTCCACATTCTTGGTTAGTCAAAATTTTGCAGATCTACAAAATAAATTCAAATATTATAGATTTCTTGCGTGTTATAATGAAGAGGTGGAAAACAACTTTGCAATTAAATTATCTAAGTAATTCTGTAACAACTAGACAAATATTGATTAAGAAAGGAATATACCAAGGTGATTCCTTAAGTCCCTTATGGTTCTGCCTCGCCCTTAACCCGTTATCTAATATGCTGAATCGTGGCCGGGTTGGATATTGCCTCAAACACAATAACCAGGATACCGTTATTTCTCATCTTATTTATATGGATGACATTAAATTATATTCTAAATCTGAAACTGATATGAAATCACTAATAGATACTACAACTGAGTTTAGTAAGGACATTAATATGCAATTTGGATTAGATAAATGCAAAACATTACACATTATTAGAGGCAAAATCAGACCCGGTGACTATCCAGTTAACGATACCGATACAATAGCAGCTATGGAACCAACTGAGGTGTATAAGTATTTAGGGTATAACCAGCGCAAAGGACTAGACCACAAAACCATTAAAAACTCACTGAATACTGAGTACAAGAGAAGAATAAATTTACTGTGCAAAAGTCAATTAGCTGGTAAACATCTAATTAAAGCGATTAATACCTACGCTGTACCAATACTAACATACTCTTTTGGGATCATAAAATGGACCAAAACCGACATAGAACAGATAGAGCGAGCTACACGTACTACACTTACTAAACATAATAATCTACACCCCAAATCTGCCATAGAGAGACTTACTATTAAAAGACAGGATGGAGGAAGAGGTCTTATTGACATCCACCACCTATGGCAGAAACAAATTAGCAGACTACAAATTTTCTTTGTTTCAAAATCTAACACTAGTAAAATACACGCAGCAATAGCCCAAAACGATGAAAACTATACCCCATTAAACCTTAAAGATCCGGCCAATACTCTGAGTCTGAGTGATGGCGAACCGCAAAAGCAGAAGATTGAAAACTGGAAGAAGAAAGTACTTCACGGGCGGCATCCTCATGATCTCGAGCAGTTACATGTAGACTCCGTAGCTTCGAATAAGTGGCTTAAAATAGGAAACTTGTTTCCTGAAACAGAAGGTTTTATGATAGCTATACAGGACCAGATCATTAACACTAGAAATTACAGAAAGTTTATAATAAAGGACCCTACAATTATAAATGACAAATGCCGTAAATGTCATACCCACCCCGAAACCATACAGCACATAACGGGTGCATGCACAACTCTCACCCAGACTGACTACACCCACCGACACAACCAGGTAGTCAATATTGTGCACCAACAGCTCGCTCTGAAACATAAACTTATAGATAATTATACTTACACTCCTTACTATAAATACTCACCCCAAACTGTCCTTGAAAATGCTACTCATAAGCTCTATTACGACCGAGCCATACTTACAGATAGGACAGTACATTACAATAGACCAGATATCACCTTAGTAGATAAAATAAATAAAACCACTTACCTGATAGATGTAGCCGTCCCCAACACCCATAACTTGCAGAAAACGATTGCTGAAAAGATTAGTAAATACGCCGACCTGAAAGAAGAAGTAGCGCGAATCTGGAAACAGGATAAAGTTTTTATACTCCCGATAGTTCTCTCTACCACCGGTGTTATACCGAAACAACTGCACAGTAGCCTGAAAATAATAGACTTAAAAAAATCCCTTTACGTTTTGTTGCAAAAAGCCGCCATATTAAATACCTGTAGAATTGTGAGAAAATTCTTGTCAGCAGAAGAAAGTTAGTTAGTTGATCTTAGTTACAGTTAGTTGAATAACACTACACGCTGCATTTACTTGGCCACGGCCCGTAAATGTGGTTTTAACCAGCTATAAAAAGCTGTGAAAAAAAAAACCATTTCCTTAAATAATAATAATAAATTTATTTCCACAAAAACATATACATAAATGACAAGGAAACCTTTATAAAATGAAGACGTGGTTCAACTTAAACATAATTTTATAAACTAGTGCAGATAATAATAGTTTTGAATAGCATATTTTTCCAACAATCATGTATACACCGTGATTTTTAGGTCGTTTTAAAAAAGTCGTCCACACAATGTATCCGTCATAAAATACCTCTAGGCGCGAATATAATTTTTTTATCATTAATTAAAATAATATGCATGAAAAAAATAAATAATACATTGGAAATATGAAACATCCTGTTAAAAATGTTTACGTATCAAACTGTTGAAGATACATGCTACATACTTACTGCGAACATTATGATTGCAATAGTAAGACAGCTGTTTTACGCTAAGGTGAATGACCTGTGATAAGACGCCGCCGCGTCGCCCGCGCGGCCCCTTTGGCACAAGGTTCGGACCGCGCTCACTACAGAGTGTTCGTAAAACTGCCTTGTGTCATAATAATGAATAATATTTTTATTCATTCAAATCTTAAAAAAAACATATTTTTTTATTATAAACGTTTACTAGTCATTGGATACATGAACTGGGCTGCTTTTTTAAAACGACCTAAAAGTCACGGTGTATAGTTAGAGCATACAATTGTACATTTCATTGGCAACACAAAAGCGTAGTCGTGGCTCAAACAATCATTGTTTACGATTTGTGTTGTCGTTAAAAATATAAACTAGACATACTTTGGTACGTGCCGTGATATCATGGTCGAACCCGACGCGGGCTTGATCAGCACGAACAATAAATAGTATGTATAATTTATTTTAAAAAATATAATATTCTTTTTAGGGTTCCGTACCCAAAGGGGTAAAACGGAACCCTATTACTAAGCGCCACTGTCTGTCTGTACGTCTGTATCTAATAAACCGTGATAGCTATAAAGCTGAAATTTTCACAAATGATGTAGATATTTCCGTTGCCGCTATAACAACAAATACTAAAATTATAAAAATATTAAGAGGGTCCAACAAACGTAATTTTTAAGCAATTTTTACTAAATCTTAATAAATAGGTAGATTAACAGACAAAAAATTAGTATACCTACAACAAACGTGATTTTCTATTATAGATGATAGTACGGACTGAACCCTTCGTGCGCGAGTCCGACTCGCGCTTGGCTGGTTTTTTGTTTTCGTATAAGTAATTTGTGATAACCTTCTGCGTTTTACTAATTTAGGTTACCTTGTTAACTTTGGGAACGGCGCTGTAAGCTGAGATACAGGCTCACGCCTAGTTCGGCTGCAGATGCGACCTCTCTTTATTAAATTGTAAAGTGTAAGTAAACTGTCTACCTAGTTTGGTAAGAAGAACTGTACTGTACTGTTCTTTTGAGTAAATAAATTATTATTATTATCTCTATGGAAGAACGGACATAGACGGCCCATGAAATTACTTTGGGCTATTCCTTCTCTGACTATGGAAAACTATGGCACCTGCCGTTCAATACATTAGAATGCAATTATCTCAATCTATTATACCGCCACGATAGACAGCAGGTGGGCAACATCAGAATCTCTTTTAATTCAAGAGCAAACTTCAAAGGAAGAAACCCGGTCCTTACCCAGGCTTACACGTGTACACAGGTCCATCATGCAGCGGCCTTGTTATTATTATAATAAATACCTATAACGCTGTCGCCGCCATTTTTAATTAAAGTATTGTTAGACAACCCGTAATAAACTTATAGTGCTTATTCGGAATATGTTTAAGCGTTTTCAATTAAGTTTTTAAATTTTCTAAAATTAAAGGCTGTTTTATACCTACAGTAATTTCATTTATCACCTGATTCTGCAGGGCCGATGATGATTTGAAAATAAATTAAATTGTTTAGCTTTACAGTAACCGACTGACTATACTATTTGTCATGGAGTTTGTCATGGAGTTTATCTACTATTCTAAATACTTAGAAGAAATCTAATTCTAAAAAAACACGAATGTATTAGAAATGACCAAACATTCATCGTTCGTCGGTGTCCAATTCCTTTTCCTCAAACAACTTTATAAATTAGAAGTCCAAGGTCCACCCTTGCCTTGCTGTGAGGATATTATGGGAAATTACATCAACACCATAGCTACGCCATCTGTTTCATAACCACCCAAATTGATTTAATTTTCGCATGATTGACAATTAAGCGTTTAAATGTTACCAAACGAATATTCACGTTTCCCCAATTTGTTCATTACCGAACATGGGTTGATAACACATTCATAGTTCCCCGGTACGCATTGACCTTTGCAGAACTGTTTGTTTAGCATCCGATGTTGCAAGCCAAGCGTGACTCCCAGAGAATGCTCAATTAGATTTAATACTACGTTTATCTAAACTAAGATTGGTTAAAACAAAGATAAAAGACAACGTTGCACAATCGTCTGGAAATCTTGTGTAGTTGATGCTTTTTATGCACTTTCACGAAAGTAATTACTGATGATGAATAAATAGAAAAACCGTTTATGTTTTTATATAAGTTTTCATTTGTTCAGGTTTTCTTATGAAAGGGTCTGTTTATCGATTGTTGATTGTTTGTCGCGGGATCCTCGGGTGGTATAAGGGTTTGTGTCCCCCCGCCAGCAGCAGTGCTCACCTCGTCCGGGGTGTGTTGGGCCTCTTCCTGACGGGCGAGTCCAGCACCAGCGACCTGGTGTAGTAGTACCGCGCATGCGCGGTGCGCGGCGTGCGCGGCGCCTTGCGGAAGCGCTCGCTCCTCACGAGGTTCCCTCCGCCCGGCATGGTCACTCACATCCTACCTACCATATAGAAACTTGCACATTCTGTGCATTTCACTAAAATGTGGTGATTTCACCGATTCCGCTGTAGCACTGACGTGCGCACAGCCCGCGGTCCCTCCGTCTTCAGGTGACGAAGAAAACAATCAAGTAAACAATAATATTGTTCTGTTTCGCGACGTACGGGATGCTCTCGAAATTGTTTGTTCATTTATGACAGCTATTAAGGTGCTCTATGTGCGTAAAGAGTGTGAGGCCAAGTAAGGTTACATGCTGTCCACTTCATTATAACATTTACAACTAAAAAATAAATGTAACCTACATCCGTTTCCTTAGGTATTTAACACTTTGACTGCCGAGCAACAAAATATGTATTGTTTTGTCGGTCACTGGTGACCCCCACGGCGTGCAAAGGCTTAATATTTATAGATCAGGGAGTGCCTGTTGTGTTTACTGTCTAAGCTCGTTGGCTTAAAGATTATGTTTTATTCAATGTCAAAGCTAAGCTAGTTAATTGAATAGTTGACTCACAAGACATATCTCTCGTTATAGTCTCCATTGTATTTCGGAGGCCAAAGATAAAATGACATCACCCTATCCATAATTCCCAGAAATAAGATTGAAACGAAAAAAATGTGTTCGCAGAAGTGAGGGCCAGTCGCCACGTCTTACAGTAATATTATTGCAGTTGTGGAAGAGGAGACGCCGTGCTCCGTGTATTGTGCTGCTACATTTTCACAACAGAAATACCACAAAAAAATTAAGGCGTTAGGCCTTTTGAATTCAGACTAAATGCCTTGAAAACATCTCAGGTTGGGACACGAAGCGAATGAATACATCCTGTATAAAGATATTTTCAACATCAATGACTTCATGCTAAAAGTATACAGCAGCGTTCTGAATGCGCTACCATTCAAAGAATAGCCTGATAACTCAACGAATTGACGCACAATCGTTTGTTTACTATAAAATGCATGTAATTCGTCACTATTGTCCAGATTTCTATCATTCTCTGCCATCGGGTCGGTACTAATGGAAGTGATTTAGACACACGCACATCTATGTATTATCGTTTGAGAGCTTCATAATGATGCAACAGGTTTGCGGTACAGTATAGGTTTGTTGCTATTTTACAACACTGCTAGAAAGAGAGTGTAATATTTCCAGGGTATGTATATGTAGGTGTTTACTTATTATATCATAATCCTCATGGTTTCATCCCTATTACAGATTACAGAACTGAATTTGGCAAAAAAACCTTTCCTTTCACAAATAGGCGTGGTTTTGCTTGTGTGCCTGCCTGTGCCTAAATCATCATCATTCCCCTGCCCTTATCCCAATTTTTACTTGGGGTCGGCGCAGCATGTCTTCTCCTTCCATACATTTCTATCTGACGTCATTTACCTGTGCCTAAATAAGGAAACTTTTTTGAAGTGCTAAAAAAACATTACAGTTTGTCTAGACTTCTGGTTTAACGAATGCAGTCTTAGTCAACAAGTCGGTAAGGCAACGTTGTTTGGTATCGTATCAGGCGCGGCTGCTCTGCAAGAATTCTAGGCACGCCGTTGTGAAAGGACTAGCAGCCTTAGCAAATACTAGACTAACTGCATTTCAATCTGTGACGTACGATGCCACCTGCTCACGACGGCTAATTACTACTCAGACGCTGACAGCTTGGGCTGTTACTGAGATTTCGGTATGGTAAACGCTGTGTCTAAAGTAAGTATGGAGGTTTATTGAAATCTTTGGTACAATACCTTTTTTTAATTAAATACTAGGTACTTTTAATTTTATTAAACTATGCCAGTTTTTTATAAGTTTTAAACATTTTGTCGACCTCTTAATGTTTTGTGTTATCTAAATTCTTTGAACATTATGATCAGCCCGATTCAGTCGTCTATTTTATATTATGTTTAGTAATTGAATTGTAAACTATAAACTATTATAATGTAATGATATTCCACGATTTTCCCACAACGCCATCTAGTCTCAAACTAAGCATAGCTTGTATTATGACTAATAGACAACTAATAAACATACTTATATACTTCTAAATTCATAAATATTATGGATAAATTACACCTACACACAGAACAAATGATCGTGCTCATAACACCAACATTTGTCCTGGGTGAGAATCGAACCAACGACCTCTGGTATAGCAGTCAGGCTCACTAACCACTAGACCAACAGGCCAGACAATAACGCCAATACACTTTATTTTTTTTCTGCATGAATCCAAGCTACAAAAATTCTTTCGTGTTCCACAGTTGTGAAACCTGCTTCAATTTATTAGCATCTACAAGTACGTTTTGGCATGAACTCTGAAATCTCAGTACCAGTATATCACCTTCGGCAAACAGGGCAAGTCTTTTGTAACACCTCCACGTACGTTCTACTTTGGTTAAATCAATACGGTTTGTACGAAATCACGTTAAGAGCTCACAGTGGGACACGCGAATAATTGCAACTTGCACTTTCTCGAGGTGGCATGCAAGCGGGAGATTAGTCTCGCTATAGACGCGATTTCAAGCGGTTTTACGTTAAAAGCGTGGTTAATTTGTAATTACTAATAGGAGCCTGTAACCCGGGTATGTTAACCTTCATTGTCTGCGATACATTTCGTGGTCTCTTTATGAGAACGCTGCAGTACCTCAAAACGAGTGGGACCCTATTGTTTTTTGTTTAATTTATTGTTGTCGTAAAGTTGCGTAAGCACTTTCGTTTTCTTTTCGGTTTTCGTTGTTATTTAATTAGCTGGTATGCTTTTCTCTGAGTATTATGTTGTACATTCCTTTGTAGTAAAGTTTTCCAATGTTTAGAGCTTGTGCTGTAACTCGTGCAAATAAAAATGAAATATATTTCCTATTTCCTAAAGGTAAATTTACAAATTGAAAACAGTTAAAGTAACTAGTACTATTTTAGAATGTTAAAAAACAAAATGAGTACAACTGTTTCTAGGTCCACTAACAAGTTTAACTTCATTTTAAATAATTGAGGTTCTCGTGAGATCCTAAGTTGTTAATGGCCCATACAGTAAGTAACAATATATTATTGAGTTGTAAAATGTGAGAAAAGTAAAAAAATAGTTATCTATTAAGTGTCGGCTAACTGTTATAGGAGGCGGTGTTCCAAAAAGGTATATATAAATGTTAAGAACGGTACTTAAATGGTATTAAAGTGACTAACTTTCTAGAAAAAATAGATTAAAAATCAATGATTAAAGTACACACAAGAAACTAATGGGAAAAGACACCAAACCTCAGCTTATGAAAGTATTTTCACAGAATTATAATAAATAACAGTAATATATAATAGCAATATTAATTAATAAGAAAACGTCTCTAATTTCGTTATTACATAAAGCTAGTCCTTGAAATCAATTTGTCCGGAGTGGATTTCCAATTAGATCTAGCGGTTTCTTCACAGTCTAGGTGTTACAATTTTGTTTAGTAAGCACCTAAACTAATCTGAACCAAGGTTTTGTGTTTTGTGGAAAACTAAGTTTTAATAGCTCTAAATAATATATAAATTACACTATCATCTTTATTGTTCTATTGTGTGAACTAACTTTAAATTAAGTCACTTGCCGAGTTTGAAGTTTCAGCTTCGATTGAAAATGCTTCTGCCAGGAAAATCTTATCATAAAAGGTCTAGCTGTTTTGAAGAAAATACGTAACAAACACGTTAAAACAACGTAAGATTAAAAATCCTGGATTTTAGGCACAGATGATAATAAAATACTAAATGAACCTAATAGAAATTATATTTTTGATTTATGCGTAAGTAATTTAGAGTAATATATTAAGGATTTTAAAAAGTAGCACCAAAACTGAAATATGAACGGTTCTACATTGTCTATTGTTCATCGTCGATGGCTGGAATGTCGATGGTTGGGTAAGACCGCCTAATTACAAAGCATAAAATTTACACCCTGTTTAACATAGGTACTGCATACTTCGCGTTTACGAAATGCACCTAAAATATTACACGGCTAAGTTTTGGTTCAAAGTTAATTAGTTAATTAATGAGCTAGTTTTGTTTTGAAGAGTTTGAATTACAGTTAATCGTTATTTTGACCTTCCAATGTATTAGTGTCCTTGAATTATTCATTTACAATTTTGCATCTACAAGTGATAAAAGTTACGTCAAAACACAGTTAAACTCTTTGCTAACTGGTACTAAAAAGGTTTCATTTGCTAAAAAGAAAAAAAAGTCATAACATTGCATAGAGTCTTGTACCAAAAGCAATTAATTTGTATTCCAATTTCGAATTAAAAGTGCATTCAGCGCTCACTCGCTATTCAAGAGATGTCTGCAAAGCTGCCATATTGGATCCAAGACTCGTAATATCAAGATAAGAAAATCGTACCGCGATCTGAGTGATAAAGACTAATCTCAGTACAAATTACATTAAGGTTCATGTCCTGCGTTTACATAATCTTAGGCCGTTGCTTGTGAAGTAAATCGTTCTGTTTTTCTTAAACTTGTATTTATGCAAAGAAAAAAAATGAAGTAAAATCTTTAATGATGTTTAGATGCAGGGATTAAGTAACTTTGTACTGATTCGTTTATCTTGCGTATTTTTAATGCAAATTTTCCTTAGAATATCTAACATAGAACAAGTCAGTGTTTATTTAATTTTATGCTAAATTGTATAAAGCAGGTTGTATACAGGTTATGAGAATTATTAATGAAGTGAAGTTGAATAATTTTGTTATAATTTATTCGTACATGTACTTTTAACATGGCTTTAAAAATGCTGTTGGTAAGATTTAGAAAAGGTTTTGTTTTGATTCCTAGTGATTTAACAGCTTTGTTTATTATTTAAGACAACCATTCATGTTTCCTATATACTTGTGAATTCTGTCACCTGGCTGGTGCTCGTTAAATACATATGTTTTTTCACATAACATTTGACCAGACAAATATATATAAAAAAAAGACAAAGTATCAACTAGATAGACAATATGGATAGAAATACAATATTAGAATAAAGATAGATCACTATCACACAAAGTAGTCGCTGTCTGTCTATTCGCTTAAATCTTTAAAACTACGCCACGGATTTTGAAGCGGTTTATTTAGCAGATAGAGTGATTCAAGAGGAAGATTTATATTTATAATACATCAGTATTTCACCCGTGCAAAGCTGAGAAAGGTCGCTAGTAGTAGAGATAAAATATCAAGTACAGACTTACAAATCGGTCATCTAGTACTCATAACACAAGCTACTTAGTTTGCTTAAACTGAGACTAGATGGCGTTGTGTGAAGTTGAGGAATATTCATGTATTTATTGTTATTACAAATTGAAGGTCTACAATTAACCAAGGAGATTACATACACTTCACTTCACATCTTGTGTGAAGAGAAGAGAAGAAGCTTAGACTGACTCCATTACTTACACATACTTACACCAAACATCACTTACTTATAGGTATGTATAAAGCATCCTTCAGTTACAGAAACAAGGCACTTAGCTATAAGTAGGTACCTTTCACTGTTGCTGGTTCACTACGCCGACACAAAGGAGAGAGCACTGTCTGATACATATGCACTAGATCAGAACGGAGACTGGGATGTGTGATCAAGGCCAATTATATACAAGCTTTTCTTTACAAAGGTGTAAATATCTTAGAGCCTATATCTTAGGTTTCACACAAAAGTAAAAAGGACGTTAAATGTAGGAGGCTTATATGTATCTTTGGTTTAATACAATGTTTGGATTAATTAGTACCTACATTTATTGTAAGAATAGCGAGTATTTTAGTATAATAAGATGATTTGCTAAAGTTGACACAAATCCTATAAAATATTTCCATTTTTACTTAACGAATACTCATCTGAACTTAAAGCTCATCTATTGAACAATAAAAAGTTCAACTCTATAGCGTGCGCGAGCGCATCCGGGTGTGACCGGCGACCGGCGCGGGCGCAGAGGTGACATCAGTGTCGAGTGGCAATTGTATAAGATACCTCTGAGAAAGTTCAACTGAGGTACTTTTCGATGATATTATATTGTGTTGGTAATGTTAAACGTGACAGTTATGGCAAGATATTGAAGCTGGAACAGTGCTTTAAAAAGGCCGTCAATATTTTGTTTTTTCTTTTTTTTTGTTCAGCAATGGACCCTTTTCTCTCCTCTGCATCTTGTTAACTACGCATTGTAGAGTGATGTCTTTCTTTTACAGCTGTAATTATGTAAGGCCCCAAGGAGTGATTTTCAAAAAAATAAATGATAGGGTGCTAAAATCCAATACTACCAGGTATAAAAAAACATGTTTAGTTTTAATTAATTCAATTTTATCTATTATCGTGACATCAATACTGATTGAGTAATGTTTAATTAATTAACTTCTTTGAGCATAGTAAAACTTACGTATTCAAACTCTGTTTTGCAATTACACACGCTTCTAATTAGGTATTCTGTAAAGATGTTTTAGTTATTTATGTGTTGATGATAATGTGCATAATCTCACGTCATACTGTAATCCTATACACAGTAGGTATTAAGCAAATAGATAAGAATTAATTCCTTTTTTAAAGCTACAAAAATGGTTTTTATTTTTCATTGCAAAATGGATTTTAACTTCACATAAAAACCAAGCAATGTGAGGAAACACAACTCAATAAAAATCACGAATCCGTGTCAAATATTGACATTTACTAGAGCGAAACAAAACACCAATATGAGAGCTAGCAATTTACCCAATCGCCCTTAAACACAGCCTTCGCCTCCTCGAGCAACAATCAAAATTCCACGCATACTTGCCCAAGGCCGTAAGGTCTATATTTCCATGTCTTGTTTACAAATTGCCCTCATCAGAGATTCACTGTGGTGCTTTACAGGCAACGATATTAGGCAATTCCGATCATGCCTTGCGACATAAGATCTGCATACAATACCAAGCTTACCTCCACGTCTTGAAATAAAACTGTTGTAATTGTGGAAGAGGGATAGTGCTCTATGCTGTGTAGCGCGTCATCTCTCTTTCACAACTGCAATAGTCCTACTTCAAGAACTCATGGTATGTTTCTAGGTTCTATTTCAACGTTTAGTTTATTTGTAACTTTGTAAGCCTTACCTTACCTTAGTTTTCCTGTTTCGGATACATTATGGATTGCTGTCAGTGTTCGCTGCGATACTTGAGTTGTCTTTTGTTTTGTAGCCAATAAATGACCGGTTTATGCTCGTAAATACCAACTTACAACTAACGTTATGCAGTAAATATCTGTTTATGTCGGATAATGCGGTCATCATTTTAAAATTGTACGTGCATAGGCGGTAGAGTAATAACCGCATTAACAATATCATGATGGTTAAATTAGGTAAATTCTATTCAAATATTTCTATGAACTTTGACTGCGAGAGTCAAAATAAGTTACGATACTAGTCAAAACAAATTAAACAAACAAATTACCTCCACAAACAAATTGTCGCCTTCACAACTCTGTGCTAATTACTCCTAATCAGATCAAACAATAATTTGGGTAATGTATTGTTCTTCGACCTTGCTAATGCCAAAACTAACGACTAACGGTAAAATTGCCTACCACTGCCTCTTAAAATAATATTACTGCATTTGAGGAAGCGAGACAGAGCAATATAAAGCGTAGAGCGGCGTCTCTTTCCCACAACTGTAGGAATATTTCTTTAAGAGGTGGTGTTAGGCTCTTAGTATAGATAATATATTCTCATACAAGCGTGGGAGTCTATAATTAATTAATTATTCGTATTTACCCACGCGCCCTCTAGCGTTCATCGGGCGGTTTCTTGCGCAATCAATTGCATTAGGTACAGATGAGCTACTACTTGAATGTATTATAAGCCATGTTGGTTTTATTTGTCATGGTTTTTTACGTGTAACTTAAGCTGTATAAAATAAGAACGTTTATACGTGGTTAAGTTACAAATGAAACCAACTATTTATAACGTGTTACTTTTGTAATTAATGATAATATTATTGTGGTGCATAAATTTTTAATTTAGAGAAGTAGGTTCACTGTAAATCAGAGGCAAAAATGCTTTCGATGTTGCCTTTTTTGTAACTAAATTGTATTTATTTTTGGGTTCAGCCCACGACACTCGTAACTGCAAGAACTAGGTATTTCCAAGTTTTACCGCAAAAGCTTACACAAACTCTAGACACAAGAAATAGTTTTGTTACAATCTGAACAGTTGTGTAATCACCTCTACACACTTCAGCTATCAAATAGTTTTAATGATATAATATTCCATGACTTTTTTTCACACAACGCCATCTTGTCTCAAACTGAGCAGAGCTTGTATTATGAGTTCTAGACAACTGATAAACATACTTATATACCTATAAATACATACATAGAACAAATGATCGTGCTCATCACACAAAAAATTGTCCTGGGTGGGAATCGAACCCACGACCTCTGATGTAGCAGTCAGGGCCACTCACTACTAGACCAACAGACCCGTCAATAGTTACTTACCTTCATATACGGATCCAAAACGGAACCTACCTGAAGTTTATGAGTCACTGCTGTAAACACACCTACCACAACATATTCACGCACAGCATAGGCGTGTAACAACACAGGTTTGGATGCCTCATCAAAGCTCATATCTTGACGAAAATTTGATTCATGAGGCAATCGAATTGTTACTTTATTAATCATAGGCGAACCTCAAAATCATAGGTAAGATATTTTTAGTGGTGTTAATGATTTTTGAACTCTATGTATCCTGTTAAGTATTGGAGACTGTGATATTTAATAGTCTTGTCGTTAAGGACTAATTGCTATAGCTATGTATTCAGGTATGTAAAGTCGAGTCTACATTGTTCAGCAATTTGCGGTTCTCACATAAAACATACATATAAGATAATCTTTCAAATAATTCATTAACAAAACATACAATTTATAGCATGTTTAATCTGTCAATTACGACAAAACCATAGCAAATATTCGTAATAACTAAAGTTCGCCAGAAAGCAGTGAAGGTTTGGTAAAGGTCGTCTGATTCATAAGTATGCGCTCTCGACTGCCTTCCAAGGTAGTCTACGACAAGCCAACTAATTCTCTAACCTACGTAATATATCTATTGGTAAAGAAGTTTGATAGAAATCAATTCCTTGCCTGTACTAAGGGTTCTGAAGGGGCAGTTACTGTTTTGAACATGCGACACTAATATGCGTCATCTCATTTCAAGAAAAGTAATCTTGGATTGTTACAGTTTGATACCTAAAAACGTTTTGATTTGTGTTTTTTTAATAAAACAGTGAATGAATGAACAGGAATATCATTCAATAAAGGCAAAGCTTTGCAGTTCACGTATTTAGCAACATTCGTAAGCATTTTGCCAATTAGAAGGTACTAAGTACACTAGTCACACTAAAGCTGCTATTGTCGTTATATGTGCACAATTGGCTAGATATATTCATATTAAGAAAATCTATGACTAATATAATATCAAAAAGGAATTTATCTCAATTTAAATTTCGTAAGCATTTTACCGCGTCGTGTGGTGGGCAACCTTGTCGCCATATTGGAAATGTACGCATTTGTTGTGAATGTACAGGAAATGATTCAGAGTTTGTCTTAGGAGGTATACCAATAAACAGTTACCGTATGTAATAAATATGTCCATTATTTGAAACATTATTACATTATAGAATCATAATTGCAAGGATGTGACTCAAAACATGAATTATATTTGAGTAAAATCCGTTTTTTTTTCAAACTTGCATATGTTTGAGCTTTTGAAACCGCCGATTCAGCTTAAGTGGTTAAGGGTAATATAATAATTCTTGTATAAAATCTGTAATATTTAGATTTATACACAGAATAAACAAAAATATATTTGTTATTTGTTTTGTATACTTCCTTGTTTTTACTGACAATCTAAAGTACATTTAGATATCTAAGTTTATTGACCCGCAAACGTTAGCCATTCGCTTATAACTTTATAGTTATAATAAATAAATGAATTACAGTACGATTCCGCGTCGACATGTCTAGGAAAAGTTCAAAGCCGTGTTGGTGCATTAATCTTACGTTAATTGTGTTTCCATCAATATTATTATAATGGACAGTCGTAAATTAACCATTTACATCGTCTTACATATTTCCTTAGTTAGCAATGTATTTATTTTATTTGTGGTCTGTAAATGGCTTTAAAATGAAACTTTGACAGTAAAAAGTTTTCGTTAGTTAAGATTTTTTTGCAATTAAATTAACAATTTAGTATTAGTACTTTATTATACTGCTTATATTACATATTTCTAATAAAGTTTTGTAAGAATTTGTAAAATATGTTATTACAATAAAGAATAAGTAAATTTCTTTAGACAATATGCATACCTAATCTGTAAAGCATTTTTTTATTACTTTAATAACATCTCTGATTGGTCTCATTGAATGAATAGGTCACTACTGCTTTTCATGTTTATACGTAGCAATACATTATTTAAACAACATTAGTCTGAGGTCAATTAGTTATTTCATCTCAAATTACTAATCAACATTATAACGGAATGCAATAGAACGAAGTAAAGTATACAATTATAACTAACAACATTGCGTGATGTTACACCCGTACAAGTATTTATTCATTACATATTGCTACCAGTATTACCATATTTAAGAGCAGTTAGTCTAGAATATTTGTAATTATTTTACATAATTGCCAGTAGTAATATTAATTGATGGTAAATATTGAGGTGTGCGGAAATTGAGCTTTGTTTATTACGATTCTAGTGGTTCTAGGCTTTCCGTGATTCTGTAATGTGTTGATGATAGCTTGACTAGACTGATTTTGATGCGTACGTAAAAGAAGGTAATTTGGATTGTTTAAGACACTTTTTATAGGAATTGCAACAACAATTATGTATGTGGATACATCTCTCTATACCTATATTATTTTCTAGAAAGAAAAAAAAAACACTTATAAAATACTAAGGCGGAATAAAAAAACTTATTCAATTGTTAAACTCGATTTTTTATTATATGGTTTTTTTTTCGTCGAATCTTCCATTCTATTTTCAAATTACAACATAGCTTCAGGCACCGAGTGCAAAATAGTTATTAGGACTAATTTGTTGCAAGTCTAGCACACCATAGACTACAGTTATCTGGAGATATCCGGTGTCTATGGTTGTGAATCAAATTACGCGGTATTTATTTATACGGTCTGTGTGATTGATCACCGCCATTACGGAGTGGTCACGTAGTCGGAAACGATTCCGTGTCTCGGCTCGTTTCGGGCGTAACTGTAGTGTGTGGTCGATGACCACAGGGCTGGCAACACCGGCAAGTACCAGGGCGCTATGGCCCGTAAATAGGGATGTACCGAACATTGAAAATGAAAGTTCGGTAATTGACTTTTTATTTCGAATGAATTTAATCGAGATTAATGTGTTGAGCAATTTTAAGTGTTATTTGGTTTTTATGAAGATAATAAATAGTGATTGAGAAATTCACTTAGTCTTGATTTCTTAAAGTTGGAATATCGTATGTTTTGTAATAAAATTTTATATTCAACTTTTACTTTTTGCTAATGAAACAAGAACCTACCTAGAACCGTAGTTGACATTGACTTTCTTCAACCATCAATACACCACGTCCCCCCTTGTATAGTATTTTTTACTGGTTTATTTAAATGTAGGGGAAAGTAAGACATTGCCAACCTTAGGGACCCCCCACACTAGCGTCTTTCGAGCGTCGTCGTCGTGCCAGCGTCCGCGTGGCGTCGACGCGACGTCGACGCCGCGGCGACGCGACGTCGACGCGGCGTCAGTTCAACGTTTTTTGTGAACGCCGAGCGTGCGCGGCGCTGGCAACGCGTCGCCGTTGTTAACAAAAAACGTTGAACTGACGCCGCGTCGACGTCGCGTCGCCGCGGCGTCGACGTCGCGTCGACGCCGCGCGGACGCTGGCACGACGACGACGCTCGAAAGACGCTAGTGTGGGGGGTCCCTTAGATGTCCAGACCAGACATGAGCCAGTAATGAGGAGCGGAGGTAATCGAACCTTCTTGCGTGGGAGACGAAATCGCGTCTAAACGTTTTTAAACGCAATCATGTTTTATAGAGAAGTTAAAATGTGTTCCATCCAGTTTTACGACTGGGTTCAGATAGAACCTCATTTTATGACTTACGAGCAAGACTCGAGATATATCGGTTCACATAGTAAATTGTTCTGTTAACAGTATAACTAGACACTGATGAGCTTTTATTAAAAAAGAAAAATTGTATTTTTAATTTCCATTTCTGTTGTTCAGTTGATTGCGTTTGTGTTTTGAATGATATTAATATTCTGAATATGAAAGTATAGTCTTAATAGTATAATAGCAGACAAGCTGAAACAAAACTGTTTTTAGATTTTAATGAGACTTGCTATTAATTAATTTAGTTTAGTAACCTCTATTATAAATTATATAAGTCAATACCAATTATATCACGTAAATAAACATAAAATTGTAATTAATAAAGGACATGTAAGTAACACATGGCCACCAACTACATATTTTATTATGTAGTTAGTATACAATGACAACACCGCGCAAAAGTAAATAACATTAGTTCCATTTTCAAATAGAGTGACGATTTAATACTGACCGCAATTTTACATTCATTTAGTTCCTGGTCTTATAACAAATGAAGTCTTTGAAAAAGGAACTATATTTTTTCTTTTAAATACCGATTGCGTTATGTTTCTTCATTGCAAAGTCTTTGTTTCGTTACAAGGTTGGTGATTAATTAGAAGTTATATTCTAAAATGGTCATGATTATAGAAATGTCGGTAGTACAATAAATAAGGGAATAAGGAAACGTTTAGTTATGCTATGTGGTTCTATTATAAATTGTTGTATGATTAAGCAAGTTATTAAAGTGTGAATTATAAAAGCGTTTTATTTAATAGCAACAAAACGTCTATTTCCGTGCAGATTTTGAGGAAAAGGTAACTTTCCATGGCTATAATACTCTATTTGTGTAAATATTTTAGTTCATTACAAAGTAATAAACTATTTCAACGCCCAAATATTTAGCCTAACCTACAAAAACGAGCGACAAATTAACAGACAACAAAAGTAAACCATTTTGCCACACGAGCAAGGCACAATCAATATATTACGACAGTCATTTGTTTTTCTTCGCGTATAAAACAGTTTGAATCCAGTCTACATCCCAATCCTTTGTTTTGGACCGGAAAATAGTTTCCTATCTCGTCATAAAGTGACCGGCAGGCAATGCAGACTGCAAGGCCGAACAACGGCGAGCGTCGGGCAATAAATATGTCGATATCAGTCGTGATCGCCACTGCAATGCAAAAAGTCTTAGGTATCTATTTAGTCAGAAGGTTTATTGAACTAGATGAACTTCAATGGCAAAGTTAGGGAAGGGAACTTTGAACTGCCATGGTTAAGCTGTTAAATAATAGTTTTACTTTTGCGTTACAGTTGCGAAAAACAAAGTTTGTGTAGTATTACCTAGAGTTTTTTTTTACTACTGTATTATCTCGCTTTAAGTACCCAGATGGAGCCTAATAATATGACAGAAGAACATTATATTAAATACTCATAGACAATGTTTAAAAACAACTATCGTCTTTTACCTTTTCATGTGAACTAAGTCAAATCTCATACAGTCCCAGATTCAAAACTTGTCTGTTTGCAAAACAAATACGAAATTCGTTACGCACAGTCTGCACTTGCGATTTCTGGCACAAAACACGTCTTTTTTGTAGATCTATACAGTTAGCCTAAAGACAGGTTTCGACTACTTCAAAATACTGTACAACACTGATTATTGTTCTGTTTAAAGAGTGATACTGATACTTCTGCATTTTCTTGTGTTGTGGCTTAGTGACAAAGATTTTGATTGATTCGATAAGAATTGTCACGAAATATTGCGAAAGTATTTCCTAGTTTTAATTACCCATTGTTTTTATTAATAGTATTTTGATCAAACGGATAACAGCGGATTTTGTTATGATATAAATGTCACTATGACATATTTTGGCTATTTTTTAATATACTTGTTCAATTTTAGCCCTATTTGATAGTTAAAATGAACTTAATTCAAAACTTTATAAAATATCTTTCGACTGCACGTATTATACGGTATAGCCGAGTGGTATAAGTCACCATACCAAATACCTACCACTGTGCGCATTGTGTCGCGGGTTCGATCCCGGCGTAGGTCAAGAATTTGTGCGTTCTACAAACGCTTGTTCTGAGTCTGGGTGTCTCTGTGCATGTGAATTGAATATCTGTAAAACCTCCTGCGATACAAGGATTAGTCTTTAGTGCAGGAGTCGTTTATAAAAAAACCGTATAGTCCTAAGTAACATTTCGGTAACACAACATGTCTAACCTATGTAATATGGCAGTTATTATGACACTTGCAGTGTCAGTGCGCAGGAATTCGGGCGGCGGCCGTCACTCCCTCTGACACAATGGCGCGATCCGATTTACATCGAAAGACATACCGACATTACCGACTTGACAGACGGCTTGTTGCGATGCCACAATTATATAGCTGGTTAGACTGTTAAGTTGTATGTGTAATGTGTATAGCGTCTCTAATCGCCATGAGTGGAATAAAGAGTTGTGTTTAAATCTATGATAAGAGGAAAATCAGTGGCTGCAAACAGATCTTAGTGGAGGATACTTGGAGAGGCCTATGTCCGGCTGTCGACTGCGATAGGCTGATTATGAAAAGGAGAAAAGTTTAAAGTACATTTTCAGTGTTTTTGCAGTGTTAGTTTTATAAAAGACTATCATGTAAATATGGTTTAAAGACGTTTGTATCTAAGAAAACAAATGACAGACCGAAGCGCAATTAAATAAACTTTACACTACAAAAATCTTACAACGAACTTAACTGCGTTCTCTTACTCTGAAATTAATTAATGTCTTTTTATTATGACAACAAAGCTGAAAATTTAACTTAATTGAATCGCAATATTTTATTCGTTTAAAATTAAATAAATATATTGACCAAAGTATTAATAGCACGAATGTTTACGGTCAAGTGGTATTGCGTAAAGAACATAAGTGGTGCAGCAACTTTTACTTGACAATGAACCAACTGCGCCTGCGCACGGCCTCGCACAGCTTATCGATCTATATTCTGTGTCATAGGCCAGTTTAGGGCTGTCGATAACTGCTTATTGAGATGATCGATTAAGATTTGAAATGATTTTGTTTTGCCGCCAGCAAAATTGGTAAATTGTTGTGTTGTGATAACATTTAACGTAAGTCCGATGAAGGGGAATTTAAGGAAGAAATACACTAGTGCTTTTTGTAGTTAAAAATACGGCAGATTGTACGTGCCTATCAGAAAAGAGGAATACCATGCGGAAATTTCAAACACAGGATATTTTCCTTTCGAGTTGCGAAAAACTAAAGGAAAACACCTTCAAACAACAACCTTCCAAAGCAAGGAAAACAGGGGTAAATAAAGTATGAATAACATTGAAGATGCAGCTTTGATTCACAAGATTGGTAGATTTATCCCGAAGAAATAAGGTTCATTTTTCCTTGTAGGTAAATTTTCGGGTATGCTCGGCTAATTTCGTATTGCATTCGGGTGTTCACGAAGTCCTAGACAAGTTTGACCTCACGACGTTCGCACGTGAGCAAACCCGTATGAACTTATAAAGTTTAATGTCACTCACGAAGGTGGCAGTACGTGTAAAAAGTGCCATTATTATAGTTATGTGTATACTCCTAAATGTCACTTAATATCTTAGAAGATTAGGCACTTAAATCATAATACACAAAAGCACCTTTTTCAGTTGGTAAGCAAATTGTACAACAGTAATAATACTTAACCTGTATTTGCATGAAAAACATTTAACTTATGGCCATCATCAGATCAGATTGCTTGGAAAAAAATGCATTTGAACCCTAATACTCTACCCAAATTACCATTCAACAAAATTTATTACACAGTAGAAGACAATAAGATCTAAAAGAATATATAACAACAACATCTCTCGACAAAGACGCAGCTCAACCCTACCACAAGTGCGCACGCGTCGCCTGCACCGTTATTTCCGGAGCCGGATGTACGAAATGTGAGCGGAGAACCATCACCGACTACTACCGACCATTGCCGACCATTGCTGACCATCGCTGACCATTGACGACCGCCGCCGGCTTCAACAGCCACTCCAACTTAATTACTCGCTTCATTTAACAAATCTTATCCAACACCGATTAGCCGATATTAAATTACTTTCAAATGCATCTCTTAAGAGTTTTTTCTTATTAAAATACAGCAGTCGTTTGGTATTTAATTATTATTTATTGCTCTTAAGTTGTATTTTCGGATGCATATGTTGTAACTTTGTATGGATTGCGTAATTAAAGTTTTGGGGCATTTGTAGTTATATATTTAACTTCAAGTGACCCTGTATTGATTTCATTTTAATTAATTTTTGATGTTGACTTCGAAGGATTAAGATCGAAAAACATTTAGGTATTTTTAAACCTACCTATAAAAACATTTATTGATAACATGTTTATCTGCAGAATCTGGAAAATATCTCAATACTCAATACTTTTATCTAAAAGGTGATAGTATTTTAATACATAAAACGATGACTTCATCCTTTCTATTTATAGTTATTACAAAACAAGTTTATTATATCATTTTTTGCACGACATTCACGCAACGCCATCTAGTCTCAAACTAGGCAGAGCTGGTATTATGAGTACTAGACAACTTATTAGCATACTTATATACTTCTAAATACATATTATAGATAAATAGCAGCCAGATACAGAACAAATGATCGTGCTCATCACACAAACATTTATCCTGGGTGTGAATCGAACCTCCGACCACTGGTATAGCAGTCAGGGCCGCTAACCACTAAACCAACAGTCCACATTAAAACGTTAATGCCTATAAACAAGTCTACGAATACTTTTACTCTTTTTTCATGACTGTGTTGAATACGCATGCGCGTGGCGTGTAGAAACCGAGAGTGATGCGTGGGCGCCGGCCCTGAGGTTACAGCGGTCCACAGTTCGAGTACCAACCTACTGGGTACATGGTGGAGAGGTTCAAGAGGTGCTTAGGGTCGCGACTTTGTTTTAAGTGGTCTACTTAACTGTTTGGCTGACTTTGGCTGCTTTACCAGGCTATTGATTGAGCCAAGAGTAGGATTTTTAACATTAGTGATATATTATATACTTAGATACTTTATTTAGTTTGTAGGTGTCATGTTTTATTCTCTCTTTAAAAGGAAATGGGCCACCTGCTACCTCGCAATCCTAGTCTAAAGATTCCTTTAAGTCGGTCTTTATTATTATGTTTCTACTTTTACTATTCAAAGCATGTTTGTTTAGTAGACAGAACTCAAGAACTACAGTAGCATAAGCTCTCGCTAAAGCTGAATGATTTACATCAATATCCATTTTATTAGAGGCAAGTGTTCGACCACACCGGAGTTGAATACGCCGAGGTGTGGCCAAGAATTTTCCGGCTTTCCTCCAAGCAAAAGTGCTTTGGCACTTACATTACGTTTTCTATTTAGTTAGTACACTGTACCGTGAAGGCAGTACAATTTCCAACAATGCTAAACAGTGAAAAGTTTGGCCAATGTTTGCTGAATTTCACCAAAATGTTTGTCACACATTTTCTATACTTTCAGAACACATAATGAGCCAATAGGCCAACACGCTCTCGGTCGAGTGATGAAACTGCATAAATGATTGCTTTACTAACACGCCATATATCACGGTTGTTTAGTTTTTAATGATATAATCATTCTTTCGTTAACCTTCTTAGAGGTGACTTAATCATTTTGTTATGGAGGTCAAAGAACTCAACATGAAAAACTACTTTTTCACGTTGTGGTACGTACAAGCATACAAGCATACTTCGAAACCAAATAAGAACTATAAATATAAATATCCTTTAAATAACATTATTCCACAAAAACCCAATTATAACCTTAATCCGAAAATCGATAAACATGTATTCAAATACAGATAAATAAGAGGATTAAGAGAACCAATCATCGTTTCTTAACATCTTTAATCCACAAAGTCGGTAGGTAGGTCTCAGTTAGAAACCCATGTGTGGGTTACGTATGCATTATGTATGAACACATTATGTATTTGTTTGTTTTGTTTATTTGGCTGACATCAATAGGTTTGCCGGCTTGTCAGGCATTAGTGAAAGTGGATTCTTTCAGCTTAGGAACACTAGGCTATAGATATGTTCAAGTTTCTAACTCCTGTAATAGTTGAATTATGTGCTTTTTCCAATGACTTTTAAACAGAGAAAGGTAGAAGTTAGTAATAATCTTCATTGCTTTTCCAATTAATTGGATCTTAGAGAAAAAAATCTACTTATTATTTAGTGCCTCCGTAATCCGCAATACAAAGCCTGTGATAATTATTTCTGCAAAGAATTGTTTAAATGAACTTAGTGTATCGTTTAGGTAAGGTCAATTCCATACCAAGGAATCTTTTCTAATCTCTCAAGCCCCATTGGGCCAACCAAACCGTCACAAGACCAGCCTATTTTTTTTATTTTCGTGGGAATCCATCAAATGACCCCGCCCGTTATGGGTGTAGCGGGAGGGAGTGTCAGACTTTTACTGACTAAAACCCACTATGTTCCTCCTGGAGCCCTTTGATTGCCAGGGTCGCGGTAACTTGCACGAACATCCCGTAGCCCCGACAGGGTCAATTCCATACTTAAGGAAACTCCTCTCTCTCTTTCTAGTCACCCAGCATACCCCCTTGGGCCAATCCAATCCGTCACGAGACCGGCCTAACCTTGGAGGTGTTACGCACGAAGCATACAGCTCACACACGCGTTGGCAATGAGCAATGACAAACAGTATCCTGTGTATCCGCACGTATCTTGGCGCAGGAAGGAAACGTATTTTATACTCAATTATCTGATTTCAATTCCTTGTGCGTGTTTTAGTTTTTGAAGGCTGTTTGTTTTATTTGGGTTTTATCCTTAGTTTAAGATTACTGCTTTTTTATGAAAACAAAGTTTTTCGTGAGATTTTCCGTAGTTTCGATTTTTTTATTATTTTACAATTAAGTGACGCGCTTATTCATCTTAAGAAAATAACCTTAAATCAACTAAATAAATAGAACACACTGAAATTAACATTACTGACCTTGACATTCACTTTAATAATCCAACAATCTATTACCTCAAAATAATTTTAAATACAACTGACAGCCTAAATACCATAGATTCCAAACCGATTTCATAAACTGTCACAACTAATCACCATAAACTGCAGACCAGAGACAAACATAAAGCAGGTAATTTGCACATTTACCGCGCCTAGCCGGCTAGTGCTGCAATCGATCGCTAAATTGATTGTATAATGCACTCAGTAATGTTTGTCCGTGCTCTCCGTGTTACGTCACACACTTTCTACATGAGAGAAGACACTTGGAATTGGGAACAACTTGTAATGATGGAAAGTATTGAACGTTTAAGCATCGTTAGTACACATGTGTGAGTTTACGCTTATTTTCATTTACATACATGAGATGTGCATCTGTTGGCGCGTGGTTTAAGGCACTGATCGGTTTTCGAGGTTAAGCGGCTCTTTCTTGTGGTAAAGAGTTGGATTGTGGCCAGGTGCAGACCAGACCTGACCTCTTCTTTTACGACTGCAGTCTACACCTGTCATTGCATTTCCTCAGAAATGACCTCATGAGAAAATAAATAAATGTTGATTTATTAAAGTTGGCCAGACGTGCAACAAGTTCTTTTATAAGTGCTTGGCCACCATTATCACCTAGGTTGCCTATGCAACGAACTCATTAAAAAAAGTAAAATAGCAATTGAAATAAAAATAGACTATTGTTACTTTATCTAGACCGCCAACCGAATTGATCATTTTAAATTTAGAATAACAGACTACAATAGTAAGCTAGGCACAAAGCTCTTAAAGAACAAAAAATATTAAAAATGGCGGTAAAATGCAGGCGATTCAACGTTAATTGAATTTGGAATTGCTGCACAAGGCGGTATATTGCATGACATGGATGACATAATACAGATACTGAGATTTTATAATTGTTATTTGCGTGTGATGAATACGAAAGCTTAATTACGTTTCAGTTATACAATTCTTTTTTGACAGCGTTAAAACCAAAACACTTACGTATCTCTGTGAAATGAATGGCTGTTTGGAAATTGACTATCCCAAAAAAACAGAAAAACATACGTCATGGGTAAACTATTATTACTGTCATAAGCCTAAGAACCTATTGCTTTAGTTAAGTACTTATTTAACCAAATACTATTCTTGTTCAATTGTTAGACAATATAGCGTAACTGTTTTACATTTCCGAATGTAACAGGTAGTAATAATACTGTAGAAAGCTTCGATATCAGTGAATGGATCTAATTCTAGTTTTTACCACTCGTTCCTATAATAGTTCCGTCGCGGCAAAATATATTTATAAGAACATTTGAATTTTCTTAGAGGAAGTTGGCAAAGGAGGTATTATATCTTCGTGTAGATGTAATAAACTAATGTCTTTTACTTTTTTATTTGAAAATAGTTCTGACAGTGACAGATGTACATAAAAATGGTTTTAAAAGTTGCTACATATTTTAAAATGAGTGAAATGATTGAAGAGCTAAGTTCTGAAGTAAACTGGTTATATTTTAGTTCATTCCCCTGAAATAAGACGCAGTCATCATCATTCATATGCATTCATAATAACCGCTTCGAGACGTGAGTAGAAAACCTTATTGAAATGCTTGTTAATATGCATCCTAGTATATGAAGTTAATAATTTATACTATTTTTATTACTGCCATACAACGACTTTATTAAGATAAGAGTAATCCATTAAAAATAACTACACTCGAAATGGTAACCTAAGCATAGACAAAAAAAACGTCACACCAAACTTTCCGCGCCAATTTACTTTTTTCTTAAAAACTGGACTACGAACGCGCTTCAAATGCCAATGTGGCAAATTGAATAACGTGATTATAATCGAGCAATCTCATCGCTTAACCACTTATCTCTTAGCAAATTGTTCAGTAAAAGCGAGTCTGGCAGAGATTGCAGTTCACTTTCTTGTACGTTACACGATACTGGATATTCCACTTTGCATGTAAACCTGTAGCTTATTAACGTTATCGCAATTTTATTGAATAATGTATGTGATATTAATATGCAATTATTGTAATTAAGACGGGTTGGTAATCGGAAAAAATGTCAGGAGACGATCAAAACACTTTGATTAAATACTGATCAGTCAACGTTATTTGGCTATTTCTGAGTAGGTAATGTTTTTTGGTCAGCACAGCTTACCACATGCTCAATATATTTGCACACCTTCTTTATTATATAATTATACACACATTTACAATCAAACACACTCACAATTTCCGTGTGGTGTCCGGATATAGAGAATAGCACCACCCCATATCCTCCACTGGGTGTCGTAAAAGGCGACTAATGGACCTTAAGACCCAGTGCACTGTACCAAGCACCTTGGGTCACCCGAATGGTGGCGGGTAAGCATCAACAAATGCATTACCAAAGAGGGTTAGTGTCAGGCAGGCGGCCGACTATAAAACCATAGCCAAATCTTTAAGCAACATGTCTAGAAGACGTGTTGCGCCGACCCCAAGTGAAATGGGATAAGGGCAGGAAGATGATGATGACACTTACAATCAAAACAGGAAACTGACAACCACATTTTAAATACTAATCTTGTAGACTGCGCTCTACAAATTGCAGCGCAATATGTAGCATCTCATCTCTATAACAGCAATCGCTTTACTTCAAAATATGATACTAAGCCTCTTTTGATAATTGTAGTTAATAACTACATAAACCGTATGTAAGTGTGAGATATTGACTCACTGCGGTTTCGCCAGAGATGAGCAGATCACGAGCCGCACGACCCGTGTTTGCGATTTCTAACTTCTAAATATTTGCAACCATCTTGTTTATTTGGAGATGCTAAAGATGTGCTCACGATTTTTTTTTACGTTATGAATGTCAAGCTTCTGTGACGTAACTTGTGTTTTAGGTGCATTTCCACAAAATATTCAAAAGTAAAATAACTTGCATCGGTTACAAATAAAAATTATATCTTTGACTTTGATCTTGAGATTTGGGAGATATCTTTGCAGTAGGGGGCACAATAGGCTAGGAACAAAAACCTAACCGTTACCCGCGACTTCACCCGCGCGAGTGTCGGTTATAGCTGTAAACACCGAAAAATTACGATTTTATAACAACAAAATAAGACATTTTAACACCTAAATTGATATAGTGTAACTAAAATCCATACAGCAACTTGCAAAGATAAGTGTTATGTGGCAACACTAACAACAGTGCGTGAGATAAAGATCGTGATGTTGGCGACATTGGCGGGTTTACTAAATTATGAACATTTTAACGTTTGTTAAGTAACACTTTATTACTCTAGTTATTAACTGCTTGACAATGTGATGCAAACGGTTTACCTTATCCTTGGCATTCTTGCAGTAATAGTCATGGCTTATTAAATCATTTTAACAGATTATAAAATGTTGACAGGGCATGGATGTCGATGAATACTCTAAGGGAGATATCACTTTAAAATCTTAAAGATAAATCAGAGGGCAAACTAGTAACCCTTAAAGTAATATCAGTTTGACCAGAGTTATAGAATAGGGAGCCCACGCTACACCACTAGTGCCAAATTGTAAAACAAGACGTTTTTGAAAAAGAGTTTATTGCGGATGAAAATGTTTGTCTTCATTCAAAACAGCTACTTATTTCAAACTTCTATTCTTGCTTGTTTTATCTCAATAATAATTCTATCATAAACTGCTCTAAGTATTGTATTTTATAGACTACCTTTTATACTATTTGCACGAGCTAGTGTCGAAACTATAGCACCAGATTGATAAATATTTATTTCGCCTGATATCGTGTTATTCGCTAAATTTGTCGCTATTGCAATTTCGTCGACGCGTAATAAATTATTGCAAATGGTTCGAGGTCGGCTTCTCGCATTTTTCTAGGCTAAATTAGGTTTCATACAGTAATGATTGATGCAGGTGTAAAGAGATTGTAATTACAAATGGATTTTTGAATATCAAGCCGGTACGTGCCATAGACAATTTTGAATCTATTAAAAATGAGAATGTCAGATTTAAATTAAGAATGTATAAGAGTACTTTTTAGTGCCAGAGATAAAAAGGGCAATTCGTGTTTTTAATTGAGAAATGATTAAGAGTGTTTTTGCAATGTTTGCTTGACACCGGCTTATTTCACGACATGAGGACGACCTAGTGTCACTTTAATCCTTCTAATAGATATTTGGGTTTCTCACATGATGTAAGTAAACACACAGTTACATGATATCACTTACGAAATAATCATGTGATTCCAAAATTGCTGTTTTGGTTGTTGTTAGTGTTGCAAAACTTATCCAAGTTGACTGTTTACCGTCTAATATAGCGTGTCTTACAACCAAAACAACAGCGATATGGGACAAACAATTACTTATTTTAAGATATTATTTTACTAAAATTTCGAGGCTAAATTGAATGCCAAGATTATCCACGGAGTATCGCGTAATTTGTAAAACTGCAACCAATTGGATAATAACAAGTTCTCGAGAAAATAACACCAAGAGCTGTCTAGTTGAGTATGATCAGAAAATGTGTTTGCCTTGTGGTCTTGCAATAGCCGCTGGCTTAGCAATACGCGTAATGTATGTTTGATATCAATGTTAAGTGATTGTAAGTAGGTTAGCTCGTCAAAATCGCTGTCAATGCCGTTCTCCAGCAAATATTGTCACTTGTACTCGAGTATTTCGTCGGTGTTATGACCAGCTTTCGATCGCCTTTCCAATTGCGCAACATTACTTAACCCCGCAATCTTCAAGTAGCCGGGTAACCGGTTTGAAAAATGCATTTTTTTCATTAATTCGGAAATATTTGTATGTGATAAAGGTAGCGAGAGTTGGAATTATGTAAAGCGTCGGAACGGGTTGGGGTCTGGTTGTAAGTGGGTCGGCGAGCTTTCTGCGCAGGTCCCTGCCCTCGCCGCGCTGCCGGCTCCATGCTTTACGATCCCGCGGACGCACGGCTAGCTGTTAAGAACTCAATACTCCTATATTAAACCTGATTGAATAGCTGTTTAATGCTGCTTGCTCGATTAATTTTGTATTGTATTCGATTGTTGGGGAAACGAGTTAAATCATTATAAAATGTCGTCATCATCGCGAGTAATAAACTGTCAACAGTCAGTAATTTCGTCGAATAAAATTGTTGGCGTGATAACAGACTTTCTCTATAATTGATGTCTCAAAGATCAGACAAACTTGGATGTTTATAATCAATTTAATAGTAATTCGAATTCCATCTATCACGCGGAAGGCGGATCGTTGACACTTAATATCTTCGTATTACGCAAACGTTGGCTGGTGGTAATTACACCCGGTTTGATCAAATTTCCCCTCGACTTGTGGGACTGGTGCCATAATGGTGAGTGGCCGACACTCCCTGTACTTTCCCTGGGCATCGGTCCCTCAACACTTGGTCGTATAATTGGACAGTAATCACTTGCGTTCGTCCTCGGGGCAGGATTGAGCCCACGATGGCCCACACATGACGATAGCCAGGTAATACGGTAAAGGGTTAATTTTCAAAATGTACCTAACGCCTTACTGTAATCTTAAATTGTCAAGTTTTATAGTAATTTCATGTTATTCCACAAAAGAAATAGGTGTTCTTGACTTTTACTAAAACATTTTGCATTTCAGCTACTCTAATGTGATTTCATAAACTGGTGCATAACACTAATGTCATCACGCAACGCGCCAGCACTATTATACCTCCAGCAATTTCCCATGGCGAATGTGTGGCGGACAGAGTGTCATGTGTCGACCTTGGCCATTGTAGTCAAGGACGGCAATCACATCACAAGGCGGAAACATCACCGGAACAGCCCCATCACGCCGCGCCGCCATATTGCACGACATAATTGCAAAAACGCGGGAAAAAGAGCTGTCAACGAACCGTTTCGTAATCGATTCTCAGTTGCAGTTGTCTTAATTGCAGTTTTGTAATGAATCGTAGTAAGAATAAATACGTTATTGGTGTGAATGTCTAGCCGTGACGTTATGAAAGGTGGATTTGATGCAATTTATTTCGACAGTGAATTATAAATTTATGATATGCAAGTGTAAACGAAATTACTTTGCGGTATTTGTTTGTTGTTTGGCCAGATTGGTAAAATAACTGTATCCAGTCATATTTTCTTTTGTTTAATATTCTGAAATATTATAATAAGCGTTACTCGAAAGGTGACCGTTGAAATATCATTGTCACAAAAGAGACGTAAAATAAAAGTTATTCAAGTTCAAGCGAAGCCGGATGTGTAAACCGGTATAGAAGAGGCCTTCAGGAGACAACTGTGTGATAGTGACACTACTGGAACCTGGCCGAAAAATATCAAAAACATTAATCATCTAATATGGCTGTTGATTCAAATGCCCTTGTTTGGTGTAACGTTAATTAAAAAATCAAAATGTCAAATTGTCAATAAACAAGTTCAATATCAATCTCAATTCTATACTTAAAATTATTGGATTCAATTCAGTTACTTAAAAAATCAATTCAGTTAAAAAAATTAACAATACGTGGCATTATTCAAATTTTAACTTATTGTAAGTAGTTGTCTGCGGTGGGAGTTGTAAGCTATCGACAATTGCATAAGTTTTGAGGTTACATAATCTAGGTTAACCAAATTCCGAGATATTATGTCTATGACTAAAGTTCAGTAGGCTTGTAGCCAAATACATTAAATTTGATGCATCTGTTTATGAAATTATGTAAATAAAAGAATAAATAAATGTTAATGCTGTTTCACATCACTCATGTTAGGAGATTTAATACTATTACTAGATATTTAAAAACTTGAGTTATTTACATATTGTGTCAAATTCAATATTGAAATATGAGTTTACAATAAATTGAACAAGAGTGTGGAAACAATTTTATATTCATATGGATAATTTAAAGAAAACAATAAATAAAGTGTTTACACATTTTAATAAATTTTATTTTAATAAATAAGGAAACAAAAAAGTTTCCGTATCATATTCTGTTTTAGAATTTAAATATGTAACAAAAATACCACGTGCAGTCAAGATCTGTTAAAGTAAGGAAGAGTAATTAAAAAAAAAAGGTAGGCACTTACCAAGGCAATACAGCCCAGTAGTGAAACGTCGTCCAAGGAACACGGGACACAGCACTACACTATAGTCGATATCACGTTTGTTACTAACACGACGTTACTAACACACTATCAACATTGCACAGGCAGCGTATCCTCAACTCCTTTGCTTTCTGGAACAAGAGAAAAATAATTTAAAAACTTGTTTTTTTTTTTAATTATTTTTATTCAGTGCCTGTGGCTGGTCAACTAATTCGAAAAAATATACAGTCACGTGTAAAAGGAAGTTGCAAATAATAAATAGAGAAACGAGTATTTCTTGTTTTTTCTTCTATTGTGTTGATCTTATTATTAAGATTAGCACTCAAACCCATTTGACCGTAGTTTATACCTAGTTTACCTCAGATTTTTGTTTCTCAGTTCTGACGTCCTAGAATTTTATTGAAGTGAACCAGAGCGGCCATTGTTAGCTGGGCAATAAAATGCTATAAGTATAAAAACCGGTTAAATAACCTTAAATTGTGAATAAATTATTATGATTCTACTTTTATTGCAGTAATTATGTCAATGCCTTGAGTAAGCAAGTACGTGGCTAAGACTTAAAGAACCTCACTTCAAGACTTCCTTAAGGTGTAAATATACAGTCATTCGTCGAATTGAGCGGTACTTTAAAGTTTGATTGAAAAGACAAAGCTTAGATGTGATTTATTTGTAATTCGCAAGACTGTTTAGCGAAGTACCGACAAATAGATGTGTTGATTGCACCTAACACTTTGCTTGAGACTCTACCAAGATACAGGCTGTAAAATACTAATTGAATTTCAACGAAGCTGTAGGAAATTGTAGAGGTCATCGAAACCAAGGAAAGTGAAGTTTAGTTAGGACAGGTAATCATCACATCGTATAGAAACAGTTTCTTAAGAAGTACCGCCTTGGAGGAGTACCGTAGCCTAATTAGGAAATATCTGTGTGTTTGTTTGTGGAGGCTTGGGATAGAAATCATGCTAAAGTCGAAGGCTAAAGTCTAGGTGGGACGTCTGGCGAGATTTCAGTAAGTAATAAAAAACAAAGTTTACTACCAGACAATAGTTTTACAACAGAGTTGCAGCAGAAGCCAGAAGGTAATTTCATAAGAATTCAAAATCAAAGACTTTGCAATAGACATTTGAAAATTTACTTAAAACTGACTACATAATATGTATGTGTATGGTCTTGCGTTTCATTTTCAAACAAATTACTTTTACCTGTTTTTAAGTTTACCGAGTTCAACAATGATTGTAAGTCTTGTATGTATGCATATTGTATATCATGATTAGTTTTCGCAGATCAATCCAATTTTCATGATGTCGCGTTTCCCGGATGTGGTTAGATAACAAATGCAAAATGCATCATTGCGCGAAGGTTAGTGCATGACAAGAAATTGTTAGCACTGTGTTATGATCGCCTGATACCTACATATGTTAGGGGGACCTACCACGACCTCTGAAAGTGGTATTATTGTAGTTGTGGAAGCAGTACAGCATGCTACTCAATGTAGAGCAGTATCTCTCTTCCACAACTGCAATAATATCACTTTAAGAGATAAGTTAGGTTACGAGTATGCAAAGCAGAAAATGCCTGCGCAACTTATTTATTGCTGCTATATTCATGACAAAGAGATATATGTATTTACGTTTTTATTATAGTATTGTTGGGCAAAAATAGGTGCTTTATATTTTAATTCAGAGCCCTTTATAATGTTTAAGTGGCTTGCTCTTGAAGACAAGTGGATCGCTCGGTTAATGTAGGAATTTAATACTTATTACCTAGCTTTTATAAATAAGATGTTTAAAGAGGTTGTATACCTTAGGTAATACCTCTTCAGATAAAAGTTGCTGAAGCATTTTTAAATTACACAAAACGTTAAGTGTCAAGCGCTTTAAAAGATGTCATACCTACTTAATCGGTGGTAAATTCGCTGACCATTCCTTATTTGTCATCTAATACAAATTCACATAACGACCTTGCTTTCGGAAAACCTTAACTTGTTGACTGTCAAGCACGCATCATAATGGTTTAGCAACGCGATAACTATTTGTAACAACATTAGACGTCTCAATGTTGATTTAAATCTCAATTCTACGGATTACAGTGACAACTTACTACCACGTTTCCGTACAGACTTAAAAGATTATTTCTTAGAGTAATATTATCGCAGTTTGTGGAAGCGTGACAAAACGTTACACGGCATAGAGCGGCGTCTCTTTTCCACAAATGCGATAATATTACTTTAAGTGGTGGTACTAGGTGTTTTTTTTTCTAAAAATGTAACGTTTTGGTAAATTCTATGTAGATTTTGTGACGTCTCGGATTGGCAGGATTATTATGGTATATTACGTGCGTCGTGGGCGATGGCGATGGCCAGGTGATTTGTCGCCATGTAATTATCTACAATTTTGATCTATTAACCCAGCTATGGCTCCGGAACTTTTATATGGTCTTGGTATTTTGATAGCCTTCTCAGTTACAGGGAATTTTATGTGAATAAATATGAGTCGTGCTTTTTGTAAACGGCTTTTTTGACTAAAACTGTTGACATTGTTCTTAGATAGGTATATTGGTACCAAATTTAAAAGCTCAAAAAGCATTCTGTTTTATGAATGTCTTATTAGTTTGGGACCAGCTTGCAAGATTTTGACCGTTTATGTATCATATAAAACATATGCATTTCAAGCGGTCCGATTTCCTTTATGATACTCAACCTAAAACCTTCTGTTCAACTTATCTTCCTTTTATAGAGTAGTTATATGCGTCTGTGCCATTCCGTTTTTGGTGAGATCTAACGCGATGATATTTGCGGTCAACGTACCTCAAACACTCAACGTTTTTGTTTAGTGCCTCCTTGCCGTTTGCGTAAAGAGGTCATAATTGCTTGTGTTAATACCAATATTATTTTAGAATCGGGTATTTTATTTCAATGTCAATTTAGTTCGCTTTATTTGTGCAGTATTGGTCATTTCGTGTTGGTTTTTTAGTAAAAAACGAAGATGATGCTATAAATAGCGTAGGTATTTGAGTGTGTGTTGGTTTCTTAAATCGTTAGCAATACTTCTTGCTTACGTTCGCTCTAAACGTTTGCTCATGAGTGAATGTTTTTACATAACACCTACATAGATGACGACTAACACGTTTTAGCTATTTGTTATTCTAATCATGTATCGTTATAAGGCAGATTTATCCCCTCGAAGATACTACAGAATAGATTAATATTAGATAATCGCGGATTAAACTGCGTACATTTAGCAGGTAAACTCGGGAATTTTCCTAATAGCCCCGGTTGTCTTAATTATGACATACTTATCACTCCATTAATGCACATTCCGATACATAAGAAGTAATTAGTGTTAGTAAACAGGGAACAGGTAATTGTGGATAATTACTGCGCACAAATAATTCGGGTCAACTAGGCGCGTGGCTTGAACGCCATTTTAAGTTCTCGACTCGACAGATAACGATAATCGAATCGTGATTTCATTTGTATCGATATGTCTATAGATTTCGAATTGTAACGGTACTTTTGTTTGATCGGATCAAATAATTATTTAATAAATTGACTCTGCAATGCAATGATATAGGTAGATTTTGAAACGTTTCGAAAAAGTAAGAGCAATGGTTATAATTATCGTTGGCAGTGTTGCTACTATCACACACTCATTCACGTGAAATCGCCGAATCGATAATTCATTAAAATCGATTACATACCGATTTACGATGGTACTGACACCACGCACTTAGCACCGCACGACTGACCACGTATTCTCGTGTCGCAAACATCGCACGACCGCGAAGCAATCGCTCTAGATGCATGGACTTATAAGCTTATTGATGCGGCGAAATTGCAACCAGTTGCGAAGTTATTGTAATTAATTGTGAATTACTGCTGTTTTTTATGTGTGCACGAATGAGGTCTTCATTGGTTTTTAATATTTCAGTCGTAGTTGTAAGTTGCATTGTGAAGTTGTGATGAAGTTTGCTTAAGTTTTACATGTGCACTTGCAATAGTTTTGACGTTTCAATGCTCGTGTATTATTCTTTTATATATGTTTCAAATTGGCTTCTTTTTATTAGCGTGTCGATCAATAATAGTCATATATTTTTAGACTAGTAGGTACTCAGCCATGCTTACAGCATTGTTGGTAGCTTTATACAAATTGTCTATTTCCACGTTTTAAAAGCAATTCAGGATAGACATGGATACTGACATACACTATTCCTCGTATGATCATGGGTTTTTCTTTGTTTCATTATGAACTTGAGTTGAAAATCTAATAGATCTATAAAATAAATGAAAGTTATAAATATGTACGTAAATACGTTGGTATTTACGTTTATATCTATCATTTTATTACCTAAAAAATATGAATGATCTTATTCAAGTTATTTACCGTCCCATAGAACATCATTAAAACAACAGGTAATTTACGTATTTACTACTTATTGAGTTGTAATTTTCAGCATTTACACATCATTATAAATGTTTATATTCATAAATATCGTATACAGATCGTAAACAGACCTTGTTTACTACTAGATGACCTAAGAATACATAAAATTTTAATAAACAATACTAAAACGACTTAAAGTCACTTTCCATCAACTCTCAAGGTCGTCAAATGGTGTGACGTCACAACCGCCATGTTTTATTAGACTAGAATACTCGAATTCCAAATTTAAAATGTCAACGGAGTGGTCGTCCTCGCCACGATTGGGTGACCCAGTGCTGCCACCTGCCGCCATTGACAAACTTTACGTAAGTTAAATAAATACGTTATGTGGTTACAGATTATGACATACATAGATTTGTAGTATTTATTTGTGGATTTAGCAAACATTTTTGGTAATCTGGCTGATTTTTGAGGTCTACGTTCAAAAAATACTATTAAAAACAATTCTGTTGAAATTAAGTTGTTTCGTAATTTTGCTTTCAGAATCCAAAAGTTAACATGTTTACACTGATAGGGGTATGAATTGTACTTGGTTTAACATTAAAGTTACAAATACTCAGCATTTCTTATCTATATTTTCGGTAATGTGCTCGTAAAAACATCAGAACTTGCACTAAAATCTGTTTAAGCACGGTCCTTGCAATGGCAAAGGCAGTTTGTAAAAGTAGTAGTTTGAACGTATCCCTTTCCTAATGAGAAAAGTGAGACGGTCGAAACACACTGCGCTAAGAGGCATCTTGCTTCCACACAAACACGGTCCTATACAACCTAAACTTAATTGATTAGTTACTTAAAATAATAAACTCTTTAGTCAAGCCTTTGTTACTAATAAACCATCGTCTGACAGTATGTATTAGACGTTTCGTGTAAGAGGCAATATATCTTCTATTACCGATGACTTTAGTTTCCAATTATTAGCCTATCTGATTAATATCAGATAAAATCTAGGAAATTCCCGTTAAAAAACCATCTACTTCTCATATTAGATCTGACGAACTACATTATTAACAGTAATAATAAGTAGTCATTTACTTTATTGTATTCTTAAAACAATAAAAGTAATATCATTTTATGATATTTTTGCAATTTAAAACTAAAATGATAACTATTTCCATTATCAAGGACTTATTAGAGTGTAGATAAGTTGCGAAAAGTTACTGCCGAGTGTTACCCACTAACAAGCATGCGGACGTCACATTCAATAAGTAACGAAACAATAGAATAGGTCGTAAACAAGAAGTTGTCAATACGCCATTATATCTGAACCTGGTACTCGTGTGATAACTAACAATGCATCTACGTATGCACTAAATATTGCCAATAAACATAATTACTCAGGGACAGGCACAATTTTCATAAACGACATCTCAAAAACTCAAATATTTGATGTAGCAGATAAGACGAAATTGAAAACGTTAAGGACTGGGAATACTTCAAACGGCGAATCCATAAAAAAATATTTTAAGTGGTCTACGCAGTATAAAATCTTTGAGTCGGCCCTTTAAGCAAGTCGTGAGAAAAAGAGATTTGTTGTCGAAGAATCACGTGCTTTAAGTACCTACACTTGCGAGATGAGACAAGAGATGTGGGAATGAAACAATTGCAACGTCAATTCTATTCGTCAGTCTATTAGGTCAAGTTAGATCTTTACGATGTTCGTATCGCGTATTGGTAATTGTAGCGACGAGAACGGCTCAAATATTAGACATACTGTGATGTCACTTTACGGTGTAATAAAACCGACTTTAAAGAAGACTGAAAAGGACACTTGAATGCCTTCATGTACGAGCCGAGTTTAAAAGAACGAAATTAATAACTAATCCGTCACTCTACCTGTTGTAACATTCCTTAAAACATTCAGAAACGCTATCTGCGTGCGATTTGGAGCAATTGAATAGTACGGCGAGTTGGTTGGCGCTGGTTGCAATGCGAAAGTAAGCGGCCGGCAACCGGTCGCCCGAAGGCCGCCCGCCCGCTTTTGTCTAATGCCTGTGCGTAAGGCACGAGCGGCAGCGGGCGGTGACTTCCTGATGTCGTGAGTGCAGGAGAATGGTGGAAGGTATGTCAAGGTTGTGGCCTGGCTATTTATATGTAGATTGATGTAGAAATTAATGTTGTTGAATGTTTGTTTTTAGATTGTTAAAGAGTTATTTTGTAGAGTGAGAGTGTTCAAAATTATTAGTAAAGGAGATACTTTAGAGATTTATATGTTTATTTAACTGTTTCAATACACTAATGAAGTTACGAATATGTGAAGTACAATATTATTCTCTCGCATACTTGTTATTTATGTTACTAAAGTTGGCATAAAACACTGAATTTAATCAACAAAACGCCAGATGACTTTGCTCACTAATCTCCCTTAAATTAATCCACGCGCAAAATTGCAGAAATGCAGCCGCAAAAACGCATAGTGCACGCTTGCAAGTCGCACTCCAGCCGAAACATTCTCCGTTTCACTCGCACACACCCGCCCTCCTTGTCGCACTTCATGAACATGCTGTTTTGTAAATACATCAGCGTCAGGAATAAGATACGTTTTGAGACTAAAAAGTAGGATTGGAAAAAGTTACGACTTGGTGCGACGGCGAGCAATAAAAAATGATTTCTGGCGAATATATAATCTTTGGAATTTTGTTTCAGATCGGTTTAAGAAATCGATTGGAATGTGGATCGAAATATTACGAGAAGTACTTAGATAGTTTTGTCTTATAGATGACGGAAATTGATATGATGTCTTTGGTATAGATTTAGATGTAGATCGTTCGCGAGATAAAAATCTCCTTTCTCAACATTAACACACGTGTTTAAGTAAAATGATGAGCCATCGACGATACAAGATATTTGAAAGACAAACTATGTGGATTTACAGTGCTCCTAAGATAGACTTTAAAATTATACATGCGGGAGTATCTGAGTCAAAATGATGTATTTTAACAGTTGTTATATCAATACAGGAAGTTGAAATTATGGGGTGCACCCGTCGCCATGGGGTTGCGACTAAACATTGTTCACGAGTTACAAGCTTTTTAACTAATAATAGTTGAAAGGTGCAATAATACAATACGTAATTGGATTTCCCAAAACGAGTTCATTAATTATAGTTTTTGCTTATTCATTAGTAGACTTTAAACTAGAGAATGTAGAAGTATGAATTTAAACTGTCTTAAAATTTCAAAAAATTCAAGTGTATGTAATAAAAAAGTTAAACGAAGGGTAAATATAATTAAAGATGATTTTGGTTACGTATTAATATTATTAGTATCAAGGTAAGTGAATGACCATGTGAATGTCAGTAAAAATCCACGCCCGGTGTCTTCCAAGGCGCCATCATGGGACCAGATTGTGACAAATACATATAAAAACATTCTGCTAACGTTATTATTCAAATACTTTCATTGAGAACTATAAATATCGTAAAGAATACCAGACAGAGTGGATCAGGTTTTAGACTCATAAAAAGCTAGATAAGTATTATTTTTAGTGATCATCTCTCATCGTTAAGATTAGAAATCGATACAGTGAATGTGTTTGTTTTTTTTTGTATCATATTATTATGTAATAATTATCAATGTAGAGGATACTTTAGTTTCGCATGTTGATTAAGAATTAAATGCAGCCTACTTCTAGTCTTGCCTCTATTATGACAAGAGTACGGAATAAGAAGCCTGTTAGATAGCGAGGGACAAATAAATTTCAATGAAGTCAAAATTTTCGAAATCTTCACTTTTAAGTTGTTTTATAAAAATATTTTATTTTATCGTTGCTCCGAATCTTTCCACCCAAACAGACACCTAATTAATTCAAATTCATTTTTATTCTTCTTAAAAATTCTCGATTTTATTAGTTATCGGGAGGTTTGGAATCTTTTGCACCAAAACATGGAACTGGTTCCCAAGGTCAAGCTAACCTTCGTAATATGGTGGTTCGAATTTAGCTGGCATTACAAGATATATATGCAGCCGTATTAAGACTTTTATTTGCTAATACTTGTAAATTATGACTGCATTTGGATATTCTTTTGCCTTATTTAGAGTTCCGTTTTGCAAACTGGAATCTTTTATTGTTGCACCTTTATTCATGGTATATATTTTTACTGATTAAATGTATTGGATTATGTTTATATCTATAACTTTTTGTAATAAGCAGTTCACATTGCCAATTATTATTTATAGCTGCATTGGATTTTAGCCTTAACATTTCTTGATACGCATTTTAATCTCTTAGAATCATGTCAACTTAAATCACGAAATTTATTGCATTTGAGTTTATCTCAAGTAAACGATCGACAATCCTAGCAAAACTAGTATCACTTAGGAGTCTATTAACGCTAACACGTCGTGCTAAGTCCACTCTATAATATCCGTGTGTACTCTCCACATTACCAACCCTGACGTAACGGCTCTCACCAAACTTGTCAAATGTGACGTTACAGACAAATTGATTCGCCTTTCGCTTTAAGAACTTGTATATTATTTATATCATAAATCATGTGGGCTATAATCTGTGATGCGGCTAATTATATATAGTCTAGAGATTGTCTCGGAGGCATCGGAGAATCTCGGCTCTCTACGGCAGGTGGAAGTTTCCAATTATTATTAATAAATGTCAGTAAGCTGACCCTCTATTATGTGGAAGTGATTATTTTTGGTGATTTGTGGATGTGGAATAGACACCCTTGACTGTTTAAGTCAATTACTAGGAGTTTTTTTTACGTCGTTGCACATCATGTGCTAAACTATTGAATTCGATTTCAAGTTTTAAGAAAATCTGATCCTTGATTTTGAAAGTTTTTGTAACTCACTTGATCCAATATAAAAACGAATTCTTCCGTTCAATATTTTTGTCATCACCAATAACGTCCCATTACATACCTACCCATTCTTTATACCAAACAGTAAACAAATATGTATCTACAAACACTGGAACCACATTTAAAGGTCACGAGAGGATGTCGGCTTTGAAAACAACATCACCTTTGCCACATTAAAATAACGAAGCCGTTCATTCACTGTAAGCTCAACAACATCCGTGTCATCTTCAAATTCGATGGTGACCTCTATTGCTTCAGCACCGTAGTTACTTGTAACTGTTGCTTTATCAGAAGCTGTTACTAAATCTAACTCAGTATGCCTGTTATGATTTACAGGTCGTGTCAAAGTGTCATTATCTGGTATTGTTAGGAGAATCATTCGTCGCCCATTATTTGACTCAGTGCAATCATTGAATTTGATTTTAAGGTATTGAAATCATTCCCCTTTGTTTGAATATTTTTTATTCGAACTCTGAACTTCGTCTTCCAAAGATGGGTTCAAATAGCTCTCGTAAACATCCCAATTGTGTAGAATTATCGATGAGTTCTTAATGTATGGCGGGTTTCAATAGTATTGCGTGTTCTGTCCCGATCAGCTTGACATTTGCTTAAGTATGGTTGTGACATACCGAGCGTATCTCGTGTGAATCTTCACTGCCGACTGTCGTAATAACACCATCTTTTAAGCTCATATTGACACTAATTTCGTGTCTACACCTAATATATCCTTGATTAGATCATATGTTAATTTCTTGGCTAATTGTTACATTTTTATCGTATTCATTTTTGTAATTTCATAACTCATGTTACAATCGTTCGCTTCGTGCTTCTGTCATTACATAAGTACGTAGATAAATATTGTAATTATTACCTTATATAAATAGTTTAGTGCGTGATGATAAATCACGGTTTAATATTTAGCGTTTACATAAAAACCTAATCTCGTTACTTGCTGATGTATAATATAGGTACACGGTCATGTACGTATTTCTATAAAAAACTGCTTTGAGATTTTTTGCATGAAATCGCGGAAAAACCTTATAATCACCCTTCCGGGATTGTGAACTCTTTAAAATTATAAAAATAATAATATAAAGAAGGAAGAGGTTTTGCTCATATCTGATAATTTAACTTTTTTCATAACTAGGTATCGACATCCTCGAATATTGAATCGTGACTTTATAAAATTGAAGTTCATTAAAGGTCTATATGTCAGCATTTTACTCCTTGAAGTTACAGTGACAAAATGAGGCTAAATGTCGTCCTAAAACAGGTTTAGGTTTCAGAGTTTCGTCATTAATACTCTTATAACAACTTAGAAAGTACACATGGCATTGAAACATACGAAATCTTAATTTGGAGTCAGCTTAACACTAACAAATGTGAGAGGTCAAATTTAATGAAACCTAATACCAAAATAAGATACCTTTACGAAACTGACTCACGAAAACGGTTTATTAGAACCTTATTAACCATACAGGATGACTAACTTTCAAGTTTTGGCCACAAAAAGTTGAATCTCACACAATATGAATCATAATACCTTTTTACTAAAACCTTTTCTGACTAGCCAAATAAAGTTACGTAAGGATGTGCTTGATTTTTAATTGTTCAATGCTTAATATTCTACAAAACACGTTTATTTAACAGTCCTGAAATATCGAATATATTTAAAAATAACAAGTTACTACTATACTATAAATAAAAAGTAATAGTTACCTACTTTACAGTACAAGTGACTTACTTATACTGCAACTAGTTTATTACAGTTAACATATAGAAGTCCAGCTTTCCTTTAAGATTGCACGTAAATTGAAACAGAAAATAACAAGAGTTTAGGAGATTGAACTCTGTAAACGGCGACTGTATAACCTAAGGCGTTGACCAATGTCCGCGGCACGGGTTCAAACCCCGAGCGTGAGTATTGCGGGTCCTTTCTTATTGCAGTCAATACGACTGGTAATAACGCTCTTACAGAAATCAGTCTTTGGTTGAAGAAAAAATAAGCAGCAAAAAGGTTTTATATCAAAATCGTTTTTTTTTTGTATTTTTATAGTATGTTTCCTATTCATATTAGAAATGTGAATGTTTGTAAGTATGGATAGATGGATGGATATTTGTTACTCTTTCAGGTTCAAATGGCTGTATCAATTGTGATGAAATTTGGTATGGGATTAACTGACACTATGGATAACTATAACACATTACTACTTTTTAACCGACTGTTTTAACAGGTAACAGCTAATATTCTATAAAATTGTTGTGTTGGGAAATTGAAAAACCTACTTGCAAACTGAAAATGACGTTGTTTTTGGTCATATAATACAACCATACGTTATGATTACGTTACAGTATACGAGACTTTTACCATCCTGCTTGAAAGCTCACAGATGTTACGCTAAGTAATTTCTATGAACAAAAAACCACTTGAAAGTTAGTACATTGTGTAATAATGTATATAGTTATGTACATAATGTATCAATAATGTCTGCAAAGTAGTCGTTAAGCCGTATAATCCGCCCATCGCGCTAACTATTATTATTAGAGATGTCCGTTGGTGAACGTCAAAGCTCATTACAACTTATGCGTTGAAATCTTTTCTTAAGACGTTCGCTCGTCTTACAGAAATGTAGCAACAATGCTTTTGGAACTTTATTAAATGTTTTTGTTAACTTTTATAAAAATCACTTGTAGTGTAGAGGATTTTTTCGTCAGAAAAAATAATAATAATTACACAAAAAAATATAAATAAAAAAAAACAAAACACTAACCTTTTAAAAATAAAAGAAACACAAAAAACCAACACTGGCACAAAATCCTCAGAAAATGTTCGTTACACAGCACTTCGGTATTTGAATATTTGAATAACGGTCGGACCGCGTTCGGTTTCCGAAGCGGCAGCGATGGCGGCGCGCGCGCGAATGGCGGGCGCTCACGTGCAGGCGCCGCGCCGCACCTGTTACCCAACCGAGTTGTGTTGCACCCCTGCCCGGGGTATTTTCCCTATTTCCGCCTCCTTTGATGTGAGCCAAGACAGGTTGGGACACTTATTGTCTTTGTTTAATAAAGTTTAAAGATGTTTTGAGGTTACTGTTGTGTTTTGTAACCGTTTTTCTGATGTTTAATGTGATTTTAGTGATAGAAATGGATTTATTTCTGTTTTTTTTTTATAAAGATTCAGTAAATTTAAATAGCTTAGATACCTCAAAATATTTTAAAGTATTTAACGTGTAGTTATTTTAAAACAATGCGTGGTATAACCTAATTACAGATTATTTCACGGTTAAATAAACTTAGAAAGAATTGTTCTAAATCAGGTTTTACTTTATTTAGTCTTTGTAATAAAACATAGCCTTTCTAATTACATAAAATGAACACTGAACAAAAAATGCAAGGTCACAGTACTAACTAACTTTCAATATTTTTTTTATTAAGGAAAAACAGTATCCGTTTCGTGTGCGTTAATTATATTTATTCCTAATTTAGCAAAATACATTGCTCGCGTGCCGGCTGCTCCAGGAATCAATATTCACTTTTTGTAATTACTTTTATAAGCACTTAATTTCTTACGTGATTGCAGCCAACTCTCGTTATTGTGAAATCATAGTTACATTTAATTGCACATATTGTTTCAAGATCCATATTTAAATAGATTTTTTTAAATATCGTGGGTATCCCATCATTAAATAAATAAACCTAAGTTTCTGTTCTAAAATTGAACACATTCTTTCTTTAAACATTATTATTTTTTTAATTTACCAAAAATATGATGAATAAAATATTTTATGACTATTTATAAGTGGCCAGTGAGTTCATGATCTTTTCAGACAAATGAATCTCGCAAAGGTCAATGAATTTATTAAATATATGCGCAATCAAGATGTTGCTGCTTGACTAATGCAACATTCCGGTCATTAACCCTCTATTAGCTAAAATTTGTAATAAAAAAAAAAACGAAGAACTTGAAACGAATTACAAAAACATCCTACTGGAAACAACACTTTATTTTTAACTGTTTTTGACTTATTTACAATTAGTAGTTAGGAAAATACATTTTAATTATTACAAGGCTACATAATTCGGCCACGTCTAGACAGTAAAATTATATTAACTGACAGGGTACCTACAGAAGATTAAAAAAAAATCAAAAATACAATATACGATTCAAAGCTCAAAGCTCACACCTCCTCAATTTACCCGGGTAATGCTTGTTGCGAAAGCTCGCTCAGGTACGAACAGCGAGCTTTAAGCTCACAATACTCGGAACTGCATCGAACACGACACCGCCTGCTGACGCGAGAGAACTTTATGCTATCATAACTAAACACGTTATGACGTCACATCAACAAGTTTTGATATTGTAATAAGACCTTTTTGGAGACTTTTTGAACTGAATATTCAATATTTGGATGGCAAAAGCTCACGTATTAAGCTATGCGACTGATAACATTTAATTTACTTCACTTGTAGGTAAAATAGAGTATGTGCACGACGGGCGTAACTCGAAGCAGGTGTGTAGGTGCGATGGCTAACGAGACGCTGACGCCGTGTTGTCGCTGGTTCTTTAATGACGAATGTGGACTGTATGATGATGTGCGAGTACAGCTTCAAGGGTTCAAGTAGGTCTGGAATGAGAGGAATGCACTGGTGAAAATAAAAGTCTTCAAGTATACTTAGGTAGGTGTTGAAGGGGCGACGATACGATCACGTGTTTGCTTACTATGGTTTGTTTACTACTTTGTTTACTACTTTTTCTAAGAAATATTGCTATGCCGATGACTACGATTAGCCCGCGAGCCTCGCGCGCTTAAGTACGAGAGAACTTTACCGCGACGAGAACCGCGTACTATCGCCCCTTCACCGAGCCTCAATTTATTTGTTTACCTTTATAAAAACCTTAATATCTAGACTAACTATGAAGCTATATAAATGCAACAAATGTTGCCAGATTGCCTATGAAATGCCCTATCCGACTATGTATAACACACCCCTACCACCCCTACGGTTGAAAAGCTACGACGATAAATACGATAAAAATTCACAAATCAACCCGACTGTGAGGATGAATTTCAAGATAACTCCCGAACTATTGTGGTTACCATGATACGAATACTAGGGTGTGTTAGGGCATGTCATAGGCTTTCTGGCAATACCTATGATAACTATGTGACCTGTGATTTTCAGGTCTTAAATTAAGTTTATAAATGAAACCAACGAACAAATTATGTTTTATTGCGATAAAACTTAAAATAATTACATTTCAGTCTTAAACTATATATATTTATAACCTATGAGACCTAGGCTTTCAATTTCTGGCAATACTAGCACTAAAACGTCACGCTATCTAATATTTACGAAGTTAACAATTTCAAACATTTGCTAAAATTTATTAAATTAACGAAGTTATGACAACAAACTATATAAAATAATGTTACTTATCATTTTTGCTAGCTATTTAACAATATAAAGCGCCAATTGAGTCTATAATTTACGAAATAAACACTAAATTAGGATACAAATTTAAACACTAACAAATGCAATGTGACGGTGGATGGAAAAAAGTCGCGAACAACAACATTAATATTTCTCGCGATATTTTTCCTTCCACCCGCACATAATTACCTCGGTTTACTTTTTATGGTGACGTACGAATCGAACAGTGTTTATTCTTAACTATGCGCTCGCGGCGTGCGGATGATACCCGTCGCGAACAGAGTAGTTTTCGTATCTGTTTGTGTCCCTTTATGATTCATATCTATAAACATGCACACTGCAAAGGAGTAACGTTCTAATCCCTATCATATTTCAGTTATCTTTCTTTGCAACAAGATAACACGTTTAGTATTTAACTTGCATTTTTTACAGGCACTTGTAACTTTTTAAGATTCACGAATATTCAAGGATATCCATAAATAAAAGAAATGAAAGACATCTTCACAAACAAAGAAGGTAACAAGGAACATTGATTACTCTACCCACCCACTTTTCTTATTAAATCTTATTATGATAACGTTCTTTATAATCCTATTTACTTTCCCTGAATATAGTTACAGTGCTACTTATACCACAGTAATGTTCACTACAACACTACAGTCTTCGAATGCACTTAAAGTAATTTTAATCAGGCACAATTCTAGTTAAAACATATTTAAACTATAGATAACGGAAAACGGCTTAAACTAAATTCCTAGCATTCTTATAATCCGTGACAAACTGCAAAGCTATTCAAACTCCTTTTACGTAACTGCATTAGCGAACAAAAGGTCTTGTTTTTGCGTTTCGGGCAATTGTCTATCTCCGATTAGAGGATTACACTCATAATGGACAATACTAATGCGATTTAGTGGGTTCTCAAAATACTCGTACCTAGGGACATTTCCTTTTGTTTCCGTTCGACGAAATTCATCGTTTACTCTTTCCTGTGTCAGAACTATTATTTAGCAAACGGATAGCGTATACGTCTTATACCCTTTTTCAGGTGCTGAGAAATTTTGGTTAAATTAATAGTATATTGGACAATAGTTTGCTATACCGCAGTTATTGCATTTGTTCCTAAGAAGGACTATGAAGGTTTCAGGGTATAAGTAGGTATAAGGTAGCATCTGAATGCCGTTAGAAGTACGTCACTGCGAGTTACATTTTATTGCAAATGATAAATCTCTAGTTTGGTTTCAGGTATTTTAATGTCTTTGCCTATACTGTGACCGTGAATTCCTCTTTAGGGGAATTTTTTTTCATCATCTACGAGTAGCATTCGCGTAAACCATAGAAATCATATTTCCAGACAGTTTTCTAAGCACATAATACGTCTAGCTCTTTAAGGTAACTTTTCACGTTTCCAATTACTGTGATTGGCTGTTGACGCGAGTCACGGTACAAATGACGGAAAGCTTTCAAAAATAATAGAAGCCTCGTAACGAACTAATCATGATTGATCGCCGGACAAATTGCAGTTCATATTGATAGACTTTGTAGTTAGAATCTGTGAATCGACCGATGAAGTATGGAGTATAAATTGCTTTGGCGTTTACGATAGAAATAATTTCTCTATATTAAGATTGATGTAATTATGTACTGTCGAACTTGTGTGTGCCAATTAAATAACTGAAGTGGAGTTTTTTTATGGTTGTAGGGGTTCGTTCTATTTTTCCATTAAATTAAGAAGAATTGTGTTTTGGTGGTTTTGAGGAGGGCTTATGTCAAGAGCAAACTTAAGTTGAACCCACAATTGGATGTCTTCCACAAACAAAATAACTACTTAAAGATAGTAAGCCTTCTGTTTTTTTGGTTTCCGGAGTGAAATTCTAATGACTCTACCCAGGCCGAGGGCACGGTGTGGGGATACGTTGGACTCACACCGACCAAAAATACTACGGGCTCCTTGTCATCAATTGTCAAACCCAGAGTCGCGGGATCACTCGCGCATGCTCTGTGCGACTCTGGCAAGAAAGTAAGCCTTCTGAACTTCACCCAATCACCTACTAACGTATATAATTTCCAAGTGATGTATCAAGTTATGTCGGCAAGTAGCCCACTGTCCCTCACAGGAAGTGGAGGGCGACCGGCGCAGGCGCAGACGCTCGAGTGTGTCGAGACGGTGCACTCGACCGGGACGACAACCTGCTACCCCACTTGTCACTAACCTTGTGTTTACTTGCCGAAACTTCGACGGAAACAATCAAGGAACGTAATATGTGTTCCTTGATGGTCAGTGGTATATTTGATACTCAATTGTTATATGATTTAAGGATGTTAAGACTAATGTTTTGTTTTATTCTGTACTTTTTAGACATCGAAGACATGAGATAATGAGTAATTTTGATAAGTGTCACAAAAATGAATATCGCAGTTAATGAAAATAAAATCTTTTCTACAAGACACGTGAATTAAACTTAGCACAGTCAATGCGCTGTATAGAGCTGACAGAGATGGCATTAACATTGGCTGGTGTGTATAGTTAGCAACAAGAATTAACTCAGCTGTCCGATAAAAGTGATGTTTTTCATATATTACTTCCGATTTAAGCCACGTTATAAAACGTCGTTGTAATACTATTTAAAAATGACACTCTTTTAAGGAGATCTCAGACAGGATTGTTCGATAGATATTTTTAAAGACGTTTAGTTTGGGACTTAGTAGTTGTTTTTTATAGACATAATGAAAACCTCACTTCCCCGTTCTGATGTTATTGAATTGGGAGAAACATTAAAAAAATCATTACAATGTTCAAACGTGACAAATGTACATTAATCATTAAGTGAATACTGAAATTGATTTCATTGAAGGTCCAATCCAATCATTAATTAAGAAGTAGGTTCCTAATTACTTTGTATCGGGTATTATTGCTAATGGGAATTTACAAGCTGGTAATATGTTTTGGTCTGTTCGAAAAACAATTGACTATTTATGCTTAAAGTTAAGAGAAATGATCTACTTTTAAAATCCGTCGATTCAAAAACAATACACAGGGCAAAGAATCTGCAATTTACATCTGTCATAAATCAAAGCAAATGAAGGCGACGTAAAGGAGTCAAGAACAAATACATATTCAGTTTAAGTTGACCTTACATAAAGGCGAGAGCACATTGGCCACGTACCGAAGAGTCTGTAGCTTTACTTTCCTCCTTGTTGCATCTTCTTGCCTCAGGCTAAAGTACCAATATTCCCGGACAAATTATTCTTTAATGTTGGCCATGACTCAAGTTTAAACATGGAATTTGTAATGATTTTGTTTTTTTGTTCAGAATGCCTTATAAAGTGTCGGTGGCTGGCTATGGAAGTCTTATGGCAAAGAGCTTAGTAATATGTACCTACTGTAACGGATTTTAGTTAAACAATATTTAAAGACTTCTTAGATTATGTCATATGTTTTACATACTTGTATTAAGGACATCCAAAATAGGTGTGTAATGTTTTTAGTGTGTCTTGTGTTTACATGTATTAAATGTATTTGGGTTTCTTTACTTCGCCATAATTTCTGAATAGTTTTGCAGATAGATGTTTGTGTTATCGTTTGAATTGTTACATCACTTCAAGTAAAAACAGACTACATATAACTCTAGTACCACAAATTTTACAACACCTTAGAGTATAAAGTCCATAGAAATGATGGCTATATTTATTTTCCACAAAAGATATTCTTATTTCCGAGGGCTCAATTCTACCAAATGTTTGAGGTATCGTTAGGTTTGTTACATCAGTCCGAGTAAGAACAGGCTACATATTAAAATTTATTTTCTACAACATATATTTTAATTTTCTTTTAATTTTATTGTACTTTACAAACGAATTTATTTGATTTAAAGGCCTCATACTTCAAAGGTTTAAAGAACTTTGTTTTTGTTCCCATGTAGACACATAATGTCTGTGTGTGTCTATTCGTGCAAAATGTTGAATCGTCTTCCGAGTAGGTCGGGGTTCCGAGAAGGGACGGATATCGTAACAAAACATGATTTAAAGTTCTCACGCGATACAAATATACTAGTATTAACTATTCGCATACATGCACATAACTATTCAACTAGTCCTTTTATAATTATCTGCATAATTTTAGCGTAATTATCAGCGATTAGCGCATCACTTATATTGCATCTAGTAAACAACTATGATAATATGGTAAGTAAAAGGTAAAAGGACTAAGAAGTTGCGAACATGAACTGCGAAACCATCCAAACATACTCTTTCGGAGTAATGAGTAACTTATGAATGTTTAACCATATCATATGCAATTTAGCCCGATCGCAGACAGGGTGATGACAAAAGTCTTCAAAACTCTACATCTGAAGGTTCCTAATGGTTTCTAAAGACTTTTTCTACGTAATTTTGAAATTCATAGAAGTTTGACATATTGATAGATAAATTATAGTGAAATTGTACTACAAGGAACTTTTGGCACGAGACCGAAATTGGAATTACGAAAAATCATCATATTTGTCGACAGTTGAGCTGATTCTTGTTGCGAACATGCACACCAGCGTCCTCACGTTGATGTCATCCACGTGCAAATAGATCCTTGTAGATATACAATTAAATCCGTCGAATTTCTTATTTGTATGAAGCTATTAAAAAAAAGGAAGGTATATTGATGACAGACCTCATTCTCTACCTTTCAATACCATCCCTGTCCTATACGTAATGCATGTCGAATGTGCAAGTCTCCTAACACTACCTGGCTTAACAATAACCCCGAGTATCCGACGTGCGATCTACCTGCGCCCGCGCCGGTCGCCGTGAATGAGAGGATGTGCGCGGAGCGGATCGGAGCGGAGCACTCAATGATATCACCCAACAACTATTCATGCTTTGTTTGTGTATTGCTCCTTGCGTTTTAGGGTTAAAATATTTTTTAGAATATTGGGTTTATTAAGTTTTGTATTAATTGTGGAACATTGCTTTTAAGGAGGTAGGTACATTAGGACTTTTTGATGAAGTATGTGAATCTAGTTTTGAAAACAAAACACAAAATTGTTTAAAATAGTATTATTTTAAAATATACGAAGCAATTTTGAAAATAAAACGCAAGATTGTTAGAAATAGTATAATTTTAATATTTTTATTGGCAAGTTTCTTAACAATTTGATTTCAAAATAATATCAGAAACAATTCAAGCGTTACATAAAAGATGTTACAAAACATTTTTCTAGTATTTATTGCTTAAATGTTTATCTAGCGATGTCTTCGAAACTGTCATAGACAAGCGATAAAGATAATACATAGAATTCTCCCTATAACAGAATGGAGATACTACTTAGTTTACATTTAACTAGCGACCTACCTCAGCTTCGCATGGGTGAAGTACTGATGTATTGTACAATATAAACTTCCTTAAAAAAACGCTTCAAATCCGTTGCGTAGTTTTAAAGCTTTAAGCGAACAGACAGTCAGACAGACAGCGACACTTTGTTATAGAATGGTCATTGAATGAAATACCTCACGTTCAATCAAAGTAAACTTGTAACAGTAAACAGGATAACTTTCCTTCGAACTCTTCTATTTTCATTCCTTTCCCTTGTCTTAAACGGAAGGCCTCTCATTATGCTGGTAACGCTGGTAATGTCCAACGGTAGCGAGAATCGTTTCCAATCGCCCAAAACTGGCTGCCCGGGAGAACCCGTGGGAACTAAACGTTCCTTAATGTTGTAGGAAGAAAACTGTTGGTTTGTTTGTGTTTATATGTACAAATACTGTGTACAAATAGATCAATGGAAGCATATACATTAGAAAGAGGTGCACAAAGGTAATGCTTGTTTCTTTTAGAAATCTCTTTTAGCAGACCTGCTTAAGGAGACAAAAATTTCACTATTTAACCATTGATAATTATAGGTGTTATGGTTAATGTGGTACGAGAATGGGTTGTTTAATTTGTGTGGTTAAAAAAAGTAGAGTTTTGGACACGTATGCTATTGATATAACTTTGATCGTCTTGTAGGATATCTGCCACTATTAACGAATTACATTCTTATACATGATATCAGAGTATTGGGGCAAACATATCAAGCTTAGATTTGTATATTTGACAAGATCACGAGTTTCGCTCTAGCATTCACTTTTATCACAACCTTCGTATCAAACAAAAAATACTTCATTCACAAAAAGCAGGAATGTCTGATACCGCGCAAAGTCGGGAACGACGCTAGTGCAAACAAAGACGGTTGGGCCCCAAGGTGATGACTCATCGACTCATCTTGAACTACTACTGGAACTCGATAAGTTATCACCTCACATTGTTCTCACGCCCATTGTTTTGTTATTAACTATTAGTAACGGAGTGGAATTAGTGGAACGTAAGCTTTCAATGAGTCGACGTTTTTTCTTAATAGTCATTTATAGAGTAGTTCCTTGATTTTTATGGATTTGTAAGTAATTTATGATATCAGCTGATTTGGTGCGTATTTTTAAATAATTACTTTAAATTCTTTTAACCATAATACAGTACAATGTGTGACGGAAAATATTCTAAACAAAAAATATCTACAACTTAATAACTATTAAGTGCTTACCGAGATATAGAATTAAATCTTTTCATTTAGTTCAGTAGGTACTTACTTCTAACTACCATAACAACTATTTATGATTGTATGATTCTCATATGTTTATATCTTCTACAAAGTTATAACATAATTAAGTGTCAATCAATTTTATATACCTAACACGAAGAGTACTTAAATGCTTAAGGAAACAAATAAATACTAAATGGACTGACTCAACAACTTAATAGATTATACATGTGAATATATTTTAATATTAAAATCTTTAATTGGAGGATTTATAAAGGAAAACGGATCGGATTGTCCTTACCTGTATACTAGGCTGCAGTACTTTGGAAAATCCTTTATGGACTAGGTACTTCTGTAGGAAAGCTATCGAAAACTAGCTTTTGACCGCAGCTTCCCTTAATTTGCAATCCCCCGAATAAATAATAGTAATTGCAAATAATACGAGTAGGTTTCATTAACATCCATTCTTGAAGAGTAAACTTTCCCTTACAAGTTTTGTCATAATTATCACATAAACAAAAAACAGCTAAAGTAAAAATAAAGTTTCAATAGAATCCATTAAACTATTTTTTATTAAATGAATAACTTCAATTAAGCATTTAATTAACATATGTATTCTTTTAGTCACCTATTCACAATGACCTTTTAATACATATAAGTCCAGACTAGCTTACATTAGATCTGATATTTTTTTCTTTAAGAAGATTCTCACGGAGTCACGCGTTTGATTGTTACCTCATGATTCACTGAAGGCTCAAGGTAAAGGCTGTTGATTGACTGCTTCTTCTTAACAAGGCGAGAAATATCATGCGTTTATAATACATTGCGGGGCCACGCGTCTGTGGAAACAACAATGAGGTAGCATAGCCGTCAATGTAACGCAACTTTCACGATATTCTAGGTTCAGTAAATGAGCATTATTTATGGAGCTGGTTAATGAGTCAGGGTAAGTTGGTACGTGGTGACGTGGAGGTGGTGATGATGCGTGGTTTCCCCACACCCATGGGGTTTTTAGTGATGTGGTTAAAACCTGTATGCGGACGCAGATCAGAACTGGTTTATGAAGCAATAGTACGATAGACGTTTGTTCAGAAGTGGTATTAAAATGTGAAACAGATCACTTTTTTAAGAATGCGATGACACCATTTAATAAGGCTCGACTTTACTCCATCTAAGGGTCCAGATCTGAGTTCCAATTTTCCATAACAGTGTCGTCCATTCATCATTCCAGGATATTTAAGCATTATGAATATTTTTTTTATAATTACTTTATTCTCCTTTTTACAAGGATACTAAACGAAGGTAACGGAGATCATGCTTAGCCCTCATAACTTATAAGATAAGTGACTAATCTAGCATTTATATTTAAGTAAATATGTATTTTAAGGTAAACGACAAAGGCCAAATTGTAAGGCTACGTAGAGCACGTGTGTTCAGGTTAACGGACTTCAATTATATTATTATAATGATTATTGTTTCCTCTGCCCCGTACATTAGCACGGTACTAAACATTAAGTATATTATGTCCAATTTCTTGAATCAAGGCGAAGGAATAAAAAAATAAAGTGGCTGAAGTGCACAAATATTGTTCAAGGTGCCTAATATCAGCTTATGAAGTAAGATCGTTGCAGATGTGAAAAAGAGACGGCGCAATACATAGTATAGAGCGGTGTCTCTCTTCCACAATTGTGACCTTTTTACTTAAAAGCTAGTTGTATGTTTTCTGGATATAAAGTGCTCTTTGCCAACTTAGTTATAATGCTTTCCTGTTATACGTCAGTAGTTCTTTATTGACAGTAAAATTATTTTGTCCTTCTGAAAACGCTTCTGTTAAGGTAAAAAAATAAGATAATTGACTTCCTTCCTTACTTCATAGTGTCGCAGGAATTATGTGAGTAATCATGTCTCGGATTTAATATGATTAGGGATTGAGTATTTCTACAAAGGCATAGGCATACATTCCTTCTTCAAGGAAGGAAGCTGTGATAGCCCAGTGGTAAGAGTATAGGACTGAGGTCAAAGGTCTTGAGTTCGATTCCCATGGGGTGCATCGACTTTTCGAATGTTTTGTGCGGTTTAGAACTAATTATGACAGCTTCCGTGTTTCGGAAGGCACGTAAAAATGTGGGCTCTGCGCCTGATCTCTCTCTGGCGGTGTCGGATTGCTGTCCCATCGGGCTATGAGAGTAAAGGAACAGAGAATGCACCTGTGTATGCGCACACGCTTGTGCTCTTTATGTCCTGTTTAGCTAGTTGGTGTCATAGACATCAGTCATCATCCGAAATCAGCCAGGGGACATTATCTAACATTCCTCTGTCGCGGGCTACACAAATATTCAAGTCACAAGCTCAAAGAACACTAAAAGTTTTTACTATAACGACAAGACAATGGTACATCCGGCATTTTAACTAATAATACCAGTTTGATTCCAAAATGACTAACGTTCATCTTTATGATATAAATAGGAAATAAGCAATACGTATTCCATCACTAATATGGTATATCAAAGAACTACTTAGGTTTAAGCTTAAAAGGATAATTATAAAGAAACCCGCTTTAATAACAAATTCTATACATGTTTAGTCAGATATAGTCACGAGCTTAGTACTAAGTATGAATATATTATATCTAGCGACTAGTCCCAGCTTCGCAAAGGTACAATACGATGAACTATTCGTAAGAAGTTTTCTCTTGAAACATCCTACCTATTAGAAAACCGCTTTAAAATCCATTGCATTGTTTTAAATATAAGCATACAGTCAGACGGATACTGGAAGCGACTTTGTATTGATACACCTTCTCTGAGTGTAGTTTGATTACTGTTGCTGTTTGTACTAATTACTTTAGTCTGGGTTCTATTATATGCGTTATTCAAAAATATATGTTAGGTTATTAAATCGAGAAGAAAACGAGCCTACTTGTAGGAATATCTATATCGGAATATATGTTGTAAAGTTTCTAAACCAGTGAAGCGAGAGAACCTACGATCGCTGAAATCTTCATAATCTTAAAATATATTCAAATACCTAATATGAACAGTTTTTCAGAGTATTATCTGACTTGACAACACGTTCCAGAGGTCTTGCAAATATGCTGTCACTTTTGCAAAGACTTTGTCTTAAGCTTCGTATCCAATGATACACAAAATATTGTCATTTATACTACATACTTTGGAGCAAATATTTCGTTATCCAAATAAACGTTACATTAATAGCCAGTCAATAATAACAGCTATCCACCCACAGAGGTCGCAATTAAGTGGTCAGTATTGACTTAGACCAGTGTGGGCTGTGTGGTGACGCAAAGTTTAATACTCCAATAAATTACGCTTGCAAACGTAAAATTAATTTTATTGTATTACGTTCGAGTCTGTTTTAGAAGTCGTTTAATCTACTTGTCTTAAAATTCTGATAAACTACAAGTATGAGATATGAAGTTGTTAGAATAGAACCCGATGTATGAAATGTTGTATGAGAAGAATGAGCTTTCTTACAAACAACCAATCCATCAGCTGAGCAAAATTTTTATGGCTGGAAAAAACCTTTCAGAACAGAATATCGGAATCGTTGAAAAAAGTTGTTTCTTTTCATGTAAGTACTGAAACGGTAGTTAAAAAATCATCCTAACTTATTATAGGGATGCGTAGGCGGCGTTACCTAGCGCGGTAAATGCGAAAACGAACCCCGTACCTCCGGCCATAGGCAGATGAGGATGCTCCAGTGGTTTTAGCCGGTACATCCCCTCACGAGGGATAGTACATGAGGATTTCCACTGGGATACAGAAAAAAAGAAAAAGTTTTTAACTAAATCACGTTCTAATACCTACCATGTATCTACACTGTGAATATCAGTTTTAACCCATACATTTATTGTACACATGTCCCAAATGAGTTGTAAGTGCCCCAAACCTTTTTCTTTTCGCTTAACGAGTGCTCCTTATGTTCACTTTTTATTCCTCAAGTCCTTGAAACGTCGATGACGTCATTCCCTTCCCAATTTAAAAAAGTACGAAAAAAATAAAGCTTTAGGGGTGCGCAACCTTTTTACGTATTCAAACTTTTTATTTAATTTGATATTACATTGCAGTTTTGTGTTTTATGAATATATTTAGTAAAAACTGGTGTTTTTGTAATTGTATTTGTGCTTTCGTAGCCTTGGGAGGCCCCCGCGTGTCCAAAAGTCGCTGAGACCGTTGGTGCGAAGGTCCTTTTAACGGTTTTTGTGTTTAATTATAACACCTTTTTATATGCTAAGGAGGTCTAAACATAATATCTTTAGATGTTATTGGTTGATTGATTTATTACATACTTAGTTATGAATAAAGATTAATGAAGATTCTTATGACGTTATTTTTTGACCTAACTTTATTTCAACTTTGGTGATTTAAATATCGAATTATGCTCCGACCACAGCGTAAAGGTAAGTCTAGTTTGACAAAAGAATTGAGTACGTCGTGTTAGCAAGTTCCATATTACGATAAACGAAAGTTGAATCGTGCTAACTATACAAAAAGGTCCAATTAGTCGAAAATTATAAAATATGGACAAAAATGCAGAACCTATGGAACAAAATCTATGAAATCACTATTATATTTCTTCTATATATCGATGTTCCACACTAATACCAAACGGTTATTGTTACAATAGCGCCGCTGACATTTGCGGAGATGTCAAGGTGAGCTGATCTTCTTTAGGCTCGGGAAACCGGTCCAGCGGCAGCGGTCCTCTGAACTGTGTGACGTAGTTTAGGGTACGATGAGTTATGTGCTAGTTACAAAGGAAGATAAGAAAACTGTTTTAAGAAGTTAAGGGTTGTTTTATAACCACACGTCACCACAACCGCATTGGCACAAAATGAAAAAAAATATATTTATTCTTTATTGTACACAAACATTTTACAAATTCATCGAAAATTAAATTTGATGTACACAGGCGAGCTTAATTAAAAAAAATGTTTTTTTTTTATTTTACTATGGTTTATGTAGTATTTATTTTAACAATTTTATTTTTATTTACAAGAATATATGAGTACCTGGGAGACGAAAAGTATTTTTTTTGTGCCTCTACAGGTATATTGTGATTTTCTATTAAAATAGTTATTTATTTTGCTACGGAACCAAACAACAGCACCGAACTCCCACTTAACATCGTTAGCTTGTCATAACTTGTTAACACATGTACCAATCCACAATAGACAGTTGACATGTTACGATTTACGCAAACCTTGGAGATCAGCTTAAATGATAATGTTTTGAGAGGCTTCGACAGATCGATTGAATGCCGAGGTCAAGCCAGATTTGTTACAGATTGCTAAAAAGAATGGACGGAATACGATTAAGTTGGCGCCGGTGTTTCCTGACAGTCTATATTAGGTTAAGTTTACTATAGTGGTTAGATCAATTATAAGTGTGAACTTTTTTGGATTCGGTAACTGTTAAACCGAGCTAAAACTTAAAAAAGATAAGCAAACTGGTTGAACTAATTTGTAAATTAAGACTGATTTTGCAAAACAAAATGTGTAGTGTTTTAGCGCAACTAGAGTCAGTGACGTTTTGAAAGTGCCTCAGAAGAAAAACTTTTGATTTTGATTTAGCTTCGAAACGGTATTTTCTCTTTTTCTATAAATAGGATAAATTGAAAAAAAATGCATTAATTTTTCATAAGACCAAGGTACAAAATGTTTGTCTCCCCTGTACTTGCCACTTGCCAAAGCGTTCGTCAGGTGGCCCGAACTTATTACTCACCACACTTAGCACTGGCTCTCTCTGACTGACACTTAAAACAATGATTTGACCTCCTGTAAGGCCCTTCGGATTCAAGTTAACCTTTTTGGAACTCGTTTAAAAATTGACTTTTATTTAAAACTGTATTTAAAAGTAATTAATGGTTCTTTTCGTTGGGGTAATTAATGATGTAATGTAATTCGTTTCGAAATTTTTCTATGTAATTTATTTTCAGTTCATTCAAAAATGGATTAAAATATTTGTTTTTTATTTAATTCGTCTAAGAAACAAGATATAGGTAGCTCTACAGTCTCCCGACCATATCGGTTCCTTTCAGCCTCAGCATTGAGTTTATTTTTTCCTAGTTCGAAACGCAAAAGCAATCTTAGACCATATTAATAATCAAAGTCTTAGATGACGTTTCAATTCCAATACTTTTCCGATATCACTCGAACTCGTTGTACAAAGCGAACCTTGAAAACGTTTCCTATCGTCCCATATTTCTACCGTTCTATATTTCTACTTATGCATTAAACAACGTCAGTTTGCCTACCACCACGTTTTATTGTAGCAGTTGTGGAAGAGAGACACCGTTATACACCGTGTAGAGCGTTGTCACGTTTCCACAACTGTAATAACATTACTTTAAGGTATCATGGTAGGGGGTCAATGTATAACTCTGCCACGATTGCGGTTTATTTAGTCTTAAGCTCGAAATGGTTCGAAATTCGAAGCTGCAGTCGTGACTTAGGGCCCGTCCGACGGGTTGCGGGGTAGCGAAAACAGACGTCAGGTACAGGCGAGTAATGTCGCCACTGGAATTGATTGCCGTACTTTAATGGCTCGGCCGAGACCTTGGTATTGGTACAGATGATTGTTGATCAAGGTAGCGGACATTACTTCCGATATTTAAGGATGTACTGTTGTAAATTGATTTCGTGACACAGTTTTTATTTAGGTGTAGTGTTTACTTTTATATTTCGACCTTGTAATTTGAGAGTACATTGGTAAAATTTTAATGAACCTTAAATGTTTAGATACCTTTCGCCAAGCACAACTTAGTTTCACATCTAATTTAAAGCAACATTCGCCGTATTGTGATGAGTAATGTCCATAAACACAAAATTTACAGTAAAATTATGTCGAATCTGACAATAGGTGAGTGCACCTTAAATAGCGGGTCTTCACAGATGATATCTCACCTCTTCCTTTTGCCCTGGTACTCGCAGCTCTGCGTAGCGTCGCTGGAACCGTACTACCCACACAACTGACATTATAGCGTGATATTTGGCGCTTTAAAAGCCTAAAAATATTTATTTTAAACTTCCTATTCCTATTGGCTTCATCTAGGTACTACTGATATCACAAAATTAAAGACTAAATTGAAACTGTGTTTTTTTGCTTTTCAAAAATGCAAGTGTTGCTTCATGAATAAAAGCAACAGTTTTCATATTTTTTTTTTATTCCAATCTACTTAAAGGTTGATAATGTTAAAACTAACATAACATTTATATACATGTCGATAGTGCGTTGCAAAGCAATACGATTTTCAAAAACATTGATTTCCGAATCAAATTTTAATGTATATAGATTAATAAGATGAAAATTAATCACTTTCACATTTCATAACGAAATGAAACAGATCCAATACATATTTCGATATTAACCAACCAAGTCGAGATAACATCATAATTGTATGCGTTTGTACAACTTTAAGAGCTTTTCAACATACCATACATACATATATAGTTATAATATATTATGTGTTATGTCAACGACCTTGTTCTTACTTTTAACGATATTTGATTAACGAGCTAAGAAAAGAGTTGTGCAAGGACACCTGTGTAATTGGTCCGTTCTCTTCGAGACAATAGCAGTGATTCATTTGTCCGGAATATGAAATAATCTAATTGTTTTGTTGTTTCCTTCATTTAGGTTTACTTGGATTTGTGTTCAGGTGGATTTAGGATTGAATTTCAGTACATTATGATATTTTTTAGCAATTTAATGCCATAATTATAAATCCTAGGGCTATGTAAGGTCTAGTAACTTGACAAGCAACGCGTCAGCTGTTCGATGACAAAATGAAATTGGCGTTAAGAATGATAAATAAATGTATTTTTTGAGGTTATATTGATGTCATAGTTTTTAGTTACAGTTATTCTAAAAGGACATTTTTGAACAGAATAATATAAGTTATAGGTCAATCGTCATTGACTATAATAATATAATTAGTTCCTAAGTAAAAAACCCAAGAAAAATTACCCGACACTGAATTTAAAAGATATCAACCATAAGATGATTCAACAAAGGAAAAGACGGTATGACTCAGACTCAGTCGGTTTAGTGACAATGTAAAAAACAAATGTTAAAGATTGTTTGGTCATCCATGTTAGAATAGATAATAATAAATAAAATTTATCTGAATGTGTCCCGGATTGCAAATCATCTAGTATGTCAACAAGTTATTTTGAAACATTAGATATCTATTTGCAATTTTGTCAGGCAATACAATGGCATTGCATTTACATATACTGCGGAGTTAATACTAATGAAAATGAAGCTTAAGGAGAGTCTTTGAGACTTTTGTTTGTATTACTATCTAAGACTTTTTTTTCATTCCTTTCATCCCCTAATCGAATTTTTCCTGCCATCACTTTCAGAGGAGTCTACTACCACCGTTTCAATTAACGTAGCATGCGAACCCTAAGTAATATTACTTTTCCCTATTTTCTTGCCAAGAAAACATCGAATAGTTCTCTTTATCTACAGCCCACCTGAAAACCTCTTTTTTGTATACTGGAAGTCTTACACTTTCTTAAATAGTATGGTAGATGTACAACAATACTTACTGTTGTAAAACCTTCTTGGATAAACATGAACGAAAAACAAAAGACAGTCGGTACTCTATCTCGTTGACATTCAATGACAACTCGCTGTGATCAGTTTCAGGCAACCTACTTTTACGTTTACGTAAATTACAACTTGCGAAATGTATAGATTAGTGCGCTGCTAATTAAAATACATAAGCGATGATCTAGCAATAACGATTTGCGTAAGGAATATGAAATTTTGATTGATAATTGAATAATTTGACTTGTTGATGAGTGGTTTTGCGCCAATAGCCAATCTCTGTTGTCATGCAAGACGCTTTCGCATTAGTTTACAAAAAGATCCTAATTAGTTACCAATGTGAGCTCTTAAATATAAAAAGATTTATTTAATTTAGTGTTATGACAAAAAAAGCACGCAAATTATTAGTATAAAACAAAAAGCGATGACTCTAAAAATACATATCGTTCGATGTTAAAAAACAAGTTTTAGGTAAATACAATAATAATTTGCTGCAAATTTTTGTCCATGACTAATCAAATAATCCGTGACGTCACTTCACTATTATTTGGTAATTACTTTTTTAACAAATCTGTGGTAATGAACAGAGATGCATCATTGCGTTAAATCCAATTGGTTATTACTATTAACGTAATAATAATATGGTAGATTAAACGTAAATTAGTATTTACCTACCTAATATCTTGTAGTCAGTATGCGTTTTACCAGCGGCTCGACTTGCGTTGATGTCCTTTATTCCAAAAAGTTATCATTGTTATTTCTGGGGTAAAATATTATTAAAATCAGTTCTGTAGTTCAATTATAAGCATAACTCTAATTAACCGTCTCATAATTATATTTTCTTAATAATTGCTAATCCTTAAACTAGGATATCTTATCTAGAAACAACATAAACATTTGAAGGCCTGCCACCACTTTTAAAGCAATATTATTGTAGTTGTGGAAGTGTGACAGTGCACTACACGGCGATAGTGACGTCTCTCTTCCACAACTGCTATAATATTCCTTTAGGAGTTGGTAGCAGGTCCTGTGTTCAGCTTTCCCGCCAGACTATCACTATTATTACAGTGCATTAGACGGCACGGCGCATGCGCAGACAGTTCATGTCAAATGTCCTCTTGACCTTTCTCCCATCGGTACCTGACCTTTAGCTCGAAAATTTATTGAACGAGAATTTAATACGAAACGCTGTTCATTGCTGCTTATGTTAATGATTCGTTGTAACTGTTTGAATGCAACCGGCAATGGATATGATACTAATATAGTTGTATGTGATTGTCGATAGGTGATGTTTCATCTTGAATTTTACGTGACTTAATAATGATTCCCGTTTTAATGGATTTTAATCAGGCTTTGATGGCAGTTATTGCAAGGCGTAATTATTTTACTGACAATCGTTTATAGATAAAGGAGAGGGACGTAGCTCTACGCCGTGTAGCCGCTGTCACGCTTCCACAAATGAGACTTAAGATTACTTTGAGAGCTGCTGATAGGCCCTCTAGTAGGTACCTTAATATTGTCGTTAGCCTCTAGTTCCAATTGACACCCTAAAAACTACGATATTCACAATTGTGTCGTTTCTAAATGTGGTGGTTAAATTCACGCAGTTCAGTCATATATGAATAATATAATGAGAATATAATTATCAGCATTCTGTTTCGAGCTTCTAGAAATAATCGCAACAAACGTTAAATATAATACTCAATAAGGATAATAAAATGTTGTTTATGCATAAAGGTTTACTTTAGAATCAATCAAGTTTTAAATGATAAATTGTATTGCGTGCAATTCTGCAACTTCCTACGTACTACTACAATGCGGGAATAAACACTCCGTCTGTCTGTTACGTTTTACCGGCTAAACTACACGACCGTATTTTCATAAATCTTTAAGAGGATAAATAACTTCAAGGAGAAAAGCTAGGCATGGCTAGGATATTTAGTATAGCTTTATATTCGTTATACCTAGAGTGACAAAAATAAAAACCAATTAATTTGATAAAGTTTATTTACAAATTTGAATATATTTCCTATGCTAGTCTACAATATAATTATCAGAAAAACCTTTCTATTTATGATACAATTTTGATATATTCTGGAAAAATAATATCTTACAATATAATAATAATTAATATTAAGACTTATAAATAAAGTAATTACATGTAGGTATTATGAGTAGGTAAACGGACGCTCTTCTATAAATATTTTAGCCAATCACATATTAGAATAAAAAGACAAATTAAATTATATTTTTTTAAAGTCTAGGCGTATACGTATTTTTTTTATGAAACAATTTTCAGGCTACCTAAGTATAGAGTACTTATACATAATATAGGGAATGTAAATAAAACACAACCGAAAAACTAAATAAAAACTATAAATAAGATAAAACTAAGGATTCTTACAAACTCCAACACGATACGTCATATATTGTACAGTTATCAACGAAAGTCTATGAGCACAATTAGATTTAGGTACTAACATTCATAATAAATCAAACTGCATTTACTATAAGCTATCCAAAGAAATAAAAAATAAAAACTTTCAAATCTACTTCAAAAATACGTCAATGTGTTTAAAAAAAATGACCTTCATTAAAATCAAGAAGAGACTTCAGAATCAAGTGCATTAAAAAAAAAAATTTGGTTGTCTTTTAACTCGACTGTGTTCATCGACTTTCGTTTCTGTCTTACCACAAAACAATCTTAACTTTAATATGGTGCGACCTAGTATTACAGTTACAGTATTATGTGCCATAGGCCCCCCTGTAGCGATGGTCGAGGCTCCCATAGGTGGGCCTGTACCTTGGCGTGCGCGCGGACCACGGCGAGCGGCGGTTCTTGTAGGAGGAGCACGCGATCAGACTGTTCATGGCGGGAGGACGCGACTGCTCCACGCTGATGCCGCAGCGGTGGCTGCAAGTACCCAGGCACATTAAGAAATGTTCAATCAACCAATCGACTGCCCAGATAACAGATAGCCGAGTGGTATAGGTCACCACGCCAATTACCACTGTACGCGACGTGTCGCAGGTTTGATCCCTGCGCGGGACAAGAATTTGTGCGTTCCACAAATGCTTTAAGTCTGGGTGTCAGTGCATGTGATTTGAATGGCTGTGAAACCCCCCACGACTCAAGAAATAAATTAGCGCGGGACACGTTTAAAAAACAATAAGCTCTTTTCCTGAACTTAAATAATTGTGGAAGATGTGTTTCCCCTGTTTAGAGGATATCTTCCAAATATCCATTGAGTTCTATCCCTGACAACTCTTCTCCCATAAAAATGATACCTCGGAGTTATAATTACCAAAAACGCACCTGTGGTTAGGAATGTAGTCATTATCGATTTTGATGGTGAGGCGGCTTAGATGTCTTGTTTTTCGTAGCCACTTTGTGGGGGATGGAGTAATGTTGTTATCGAAAGTGTTAGGAATAAGGCCTTCGTTATTTTTTGTTTTTATTTTCCTTTTCAAGTAAGAAATAATATTGGATGAATGGATAGGATTAATCTTGGTGCAGGACGTAGTTATATAGCAACTCACTAATTTGAGTAGTTGAACATTATTTCCATAGATGTCACCTAGATGGTTATTAATTCTTCTGATGCCTCTGTTAAATGCGGTTTGGTTAATTTCGTGACCTTTTCATATCGATGCCAAAACGATACACCTGAATCAGTTTCGAGGAATATAAAATCTAATTTAAGCCCAAATTTTGTTACCAAACCTTGTACATACCTATGTTAAGTTACGATTTTATAGATTCCTGTTAGAAAACCTTCCCTCTAACTGATGATCAGCGTACACCCCTTCTTCATTAATTACCTATGTAATTTCATAAATGTTGAAATACCCAATGAACTTCTGCTAATTCGTAACTAAATTAATAAAGCTGTTTCAATCTACAGTCATGGTTTAGTTATGCCATTGGATCTTATTGAGCCATCTTTCGAGTACTATCCGGCATCAAAATGCCTGTTCTAATTCCCCAGTCTACACATTGTTGGCAGAACTGTTACCTTCTGGTCCTGGCGGGCTGTAGTCTGTCGCCGATGAGCATGTTTTCGATCAGGGGCGCTTCCTGACCGCCTCTCGTCCATCTTAGACACATGAGAACATTAACCCTCACGCCTATGGTCTTTGGATACCTAGCTGTATGCTAAAGACCTAGTTCAATAGCTCATATAGGGCTCAGCTTTGTATTACGGCTGATAAGTGAACCTTTCCTAATTGATAATTTTGAAATCCAATCCATCTTGCAAAATACTATTTAGGCAAGCAGGATGTATTTAAGACTTCCCGTTCGAAACTCATTTTATTTTAGACTGCTCATCGAAATACTATTTTTGAAAAGTACGTGTTCTGTCCCTCTGAGCGCTCTCAACCATAACACATCTAATTCTGTCCCTATACCCTGCTTTCCTCATCACGTTCAAAGGCATGACGGCTTGCTCATCTGCCTTCATATTGACTGGATCTAAACCACCCACCATGATGGTCTGAAATAAAATGTATGTGGATATTGAGAAAATGTAATATCTTCTACAATTACCTCTTTGTTCTTGGTGGCGGTAGGAACTTGTCCCCAATGAGTACACTCTCGTCCAATGTGCCGTCTATCTGTAGCAGATCGCCCGCTGATACAGATACATCCATCTTGGATGAGCGGTCGCACGTCCATGTGAACATCAGCATCATCACCATCTGGAGATGAAGGTTTTAGTATTTCGTGTGTAGGGTATTTTTTGATGAAGATTATTGTTTGCAGCGCCTGATATTAAGATAGCGTCTTGATTTAATGTAGAAGTTGCTCGCTTTGAGACATGTAAACCTTTGTTTGTTTTTACTATGTATAAACGTCTATTGGCATCTTCCACATTGAAAAAAAAAAACCTTTTTGCTCTCAGTCTGGCAGCAAATAGTGAATTTGAGATACATGATTATTTTTATGGTATCATTAAATATTTAGAGGCAAAGTGAAAAGTAGTGACTTACCACAAGAACATGCAATATGAAGACGAAGAGGGTAGAGCTACGGAAGCCGATGGAATCAAACAGCAGTCCCGACACAGTGGGGCCGATGAACGCGCCGAGAGCGAACGTCGACGTCCACATCCCCGACACCAGCCCGTATGTCTCTATGGAGTTGGGGAGACCACTCGCACTGGAAGAAAATACGAGATGTTACTTAAAAGAGTATTAAATATATTATTTTCACTGGAACGGAATACGAAATCTTACTTGAAAACCTTTTAAATATTCCTTACGCCTTCACATTCCCACAACGCCATCTAGTCTCAAATTAGGTATACGAGAGTAACTTTTGTTATGAGTACTAGACAACGGATAAATATACCATGTATACTAAATACAAACTTAATATAAATAAATACCACCCAGACAGAACAAATGATCGTGCCCATTACACAAACATTTTGTCCCTGGGTGAGATTGAACTCACGACCTCCGGTATAGCAGTTAGGGCGACTATCCACTAGACCAACAGGCTAGTCATATTATATTCTTCTTAATATATAAGAAGTATTTTGAAAAGGAATGAAATTTGGAAGTAGAAGAGTCACGTATTTTCCGACTCTTCAAAAACTTTTTCATCAAAATATAGTCGGGTATAATCTACAAGGTTTTTCAATTCACATACAATTTCAATAATATCCAATAGACTTAATCGGAACATTATTAACTATTCTGTATAAAAAAAAGTGATTACTTACATAGCAGTTCCCAGAGCATCGGAGAAGGATGCCACTAGCTGACTGCCCATCCCAAGACCGTGCAGCATCAGACCCAGTATAACAGCCCACATTTGCCTGTAATTAAGTAAGGTTTTAATTAACTAGACCATTTCTTTCCTAAGTCAAATAAGAATTTATATTTCTATTTTTTCTTACAAATCAATCTTTACAAGATCTTTACTGAATGTTATTGAAGTTGCCCAAACACGATTTGCTAAAAGGAAACTAAAAGGCGTTTGTAATGTTTTCTTACATACGACCTATCTCATTGCATCAAGTTATATCTTATATTTTGTAGTAGATTAGACTAAGAACGTGCTCATCACAAACATTTGTCTTTGGCGGGTTCGATTCCCACCCAGGACAAATTAATGTTTGTGTAATGTCGACCTCGGTAAACCCTACCTCTTGTTTAGCTCTGGCCTATCAGACTAGTCAAATAACAAAGAACTATAGAAAAAAACAACTTACGTAGGCATATCAAAGAAGGGCGCAGGTCCTATGAGCAGGAAGCCGCTCGCGACGCACGCGCATCCCACAGCGATGACGTACTTGGGCCTGATGGCGGGCTGGTCGCACAGCCAGCCCCAGCCCGGGGCAGAGGCCGCGTACACGCCGCCGTTGATCACGAACATCAGGCCCAGGATCATGGACGAGAACATGAACTGGAGGGATGGTGGGTAGTATGTAAGGTTTTATGTTTTACGACATCGTGTATTTGATTTTTTTTATAAGAAACAAACAACAGGACCGATTTTTTTCGGTCTAAGAGAATCGGCTACTATCTATTTTTCATCCCCTTTTTTTCGCAAACGAAGTCGCGGGCAACAGCCAATTGCTGGTGGGCAATTGGCTGTTGCCCGCGACTTCGTTTGCGAAAAAAAGGGGATGAAAAATAGATAGTAGCCGATTCTCAGACCTTCTTTCTCAGACAATCTTAGACCTACTGAACGCATGTACAAAATTTCAAAAAAATCGGTCCAGCTGTTTCAGGGAAGTACGGTGACTATCATTGTAGCACGGAATTTTTGTATATAAGATATATCTTATTTTGATAAGTCTGAAGGGAAATTCGTTTTGAACGATTTATAAGACATGTAAAATAACGGTTTTTGTCAGCTCATCGCCCTGAATGAATTGTTTATATATGGGTTGAAAATCGAGATAACATTTTTTGTATATTATTTATTTTTTACAGAAGGGATTTAACGCTATTAGGTGGTTAGGGCTAATGTACTTACTTGACGTAGATGTGGTTCAAGAGTCGCCTGCAAGAATCCGATACTCATACTGGTAGCCATGATACTGATTGCCGACAGCGCAACGCCAGGCACCCTCAGTAAAGACATCATGGTGGCTGCAAGTGGAATAATCTTGATTAGGAATTATACAATTGGTATCTCGCTATCTAGTGTAATTTGCAGTACGTTTTCTATTACAGTGTAAAATATTTGCTGTTATAAAACCTTTACTTTAAAGCGCCTGTCAAAAAAGTGTTCTAAAACAAATGATAAACGCTTTTAGGTAAATTTCGCACAAATCATATAAACGCAAAGTTTGTTATTTCAATTTTAGGAAGAAAATTAGTAAGTAATTTTAAAAGGTGTTAGAGATATCATAGTAAAAGCAGTTGCAGTTACTCACGTCCACTAGGCTTAACGTCCTCATCGTCATGGTTCCTGGGCAGCACGATGCAGCTCATGAGCGCCGCACAGAACAACGCGGAGCCTAACACTGCGAACGGTAACGTGTAGCCGCCGAAGTCGTACAGGGCACCACCCAGAGTGGGGCCCACGATAAGACCCAGGCCGAAGAATGTTTCTAGGGACGCCTAGAAGGTAATAATATGTGTTACCTTTAGGTTTAAATGCATTACATTAAGGTAAGTATACGGAACTCTTAGAATAATTAGAAAGGTTAGTGATTTATTGATTGAAGTAGAAAATAGAATAGCACGTGGTAGGTACTTTATTTCTCTTGTGTAATATGCTCAAAATCAAAAGTCATTTATTCAAATTAGGCTACAATGTAGCACTTTTTGAACGTCAAGATTCAGAAATTATAGACAGCACCTCATCGCCCACCCTTTGCCGCTTTAAAAAACCCCCAGGTTGCTTCTCTGTTCACAAAGCTGAAGGTTTGTATCAACAGACAAATAGTTTCCCCAATATCACGTTTCTACAACTTTGCTAAGAATTTTATTTAAGGCACTTTACACAAAAAATTGCAAAAAATAAGACGTAGGTATTTCTTTAATTATGAAGATAGAGTATAGGTATAATTAGAAGAGTTCATTATATTAATTGTTTTAATGAAGAGTGATTGCGGTCAATGGCACGCTATCTCGCACGTCGGGATCAGTGTTAGGACCACAATCTGGCGACCTTAGATTGATGCGACAACAATTTCTATTATTATAATTATTGTTGCGCAGATCTGACGTCTGTGTGATGCAATACTTGCTTATTGTCGTCATAAAGATTTTAAGGGGTGTTCTCTATAACAAGTGCTATGCAGCTGCTGTTCGAAGTCACAATTGTGGTACGAATTTTATCAGAAAATTCAATAATTAATTTTAATTCAAGTTTGTTGCCAATGGTCATTGGTAGCACGGTTCCAAAATATACTTCCTATGAAGCGAAATTGAATATAGTGCTGTTATAATGTAATCTGTTCTTCAAACTGTTGGTCTAGTGATTAGTGGCCCCGACTGATAAACCGGAGGTCTTGGGTTCGATTACCACCCAGGACAAGTGTTTGTGTGATGAGCACGATCACTTGTTCTGTATCTGGGTATACTTTATTTATAATATGTATGTAATTAGAGATAATATAAGTTTATTTATCAGTTGTCTAGTGCTCATAACACGAGTTACTATCGTATACTTAATTTGAGACTAGATGGCTTTATGTGAATGTTACTATTCACCGGTATCTTAGCTTACCTCAAAAACTTCAACAAATACCTACAAAACTTAAGTTAAACTTACAAACATGGTGGCGACGTTATTGGGGAACTCCTTGGCGATGATGGCGAAGGAGGCGGTGAGGAAGGCGGCATTACCCATCGCCTCCACGATGCGGATGATGAAGCTCAGCGTGATGAACGGCACGTGGCCTTCCACTTTGTCCAGTAAACTGGGGAAAGAATAATTATGGTGAACAACGAATGAGAGACACACCCCCTTAGGTGTGATTGTTTGACAGCTTAGAAAGAATAACACACTGAGATTTCAGTATCGGCCCCATCGATGGATTGTTGGTTCACCATCGTTTTTTGTTTAGGTGGGATTTATGCTAACTGCAATCTGTGACCAAAAGACTAAAAGTCTTATGAGGTTTGACAGATGTTAAAGGGGTTTGTGTTGATCAGTATTTTTTTAACTGGTGGTTAGCAAGGGGTAACTGGAGGTTATTCTATTTTAATTCCTCAAGACAAAATTAATTTAATTTGACGACCCGTCCCAACTTCTTCTTCGCGGGTGCTATACTGATGTATTATACACAAAAAAACATCCTCTTGAACTATTCTATCTTTAAAAAAAACTGCATCAAAATCCGTTGCGTAGTTTTAAAGATCTGAGCATGAATAAGGAGGGAATTTATACTAGGCATGTAATGATACACTTTTGAAAGGAAGGCGTTGCACTACAAGGCATTTCTAGTTCCGGCACCATCTTTAAAATGTGTTGGTAGTTTCTAAATATCTAGGGAGACACTTAAAATCCACTCACCCAAACAAGATGGCGCAGGTGCCTGTGGTAAGTATCCCGCCATTGAAGAGCAGCTTCGGGCCCAGTCTGTTGAGGTGCGCGCCATATATAGGGCTAACTAGGAACACCACCAGCTCGAAGACTCCGAACACCAGCCCATATTCCGCGGCTGTACATCCCTTTTTCTCTGCCTGAAATTAAAGATAACTTGTTTGACCTTTTGTCAAGAACATTTTTCTACTTGCACTTTACCGATACTGTTTTTATAGAGAACGACTGTGTATCTCACTGTTAAATATCACTCAATTGGGTACGTGTAAATAGTTATACACAATTATAATTTACGTGATCAACTTCGCCATTGGTATAGTAAAGGTAAAATGTTTCAAACTCTCGTACCTCAGTATCTTAGATGGTAAAACGACTGGCATTTCAAGGCAGGGGTCGCAGGTTCGGTACATGAAAATTCTATGCTTTGCTAGCTATGCTAGCCTGACACTATCCGTGGCTCCCTCCGGGGTCGCGGGTGTCCATGAGGATTCCGCTTTACCAAAAAAAAAGGGGTCGTTGGTTCGAGTACTGTCCAAGGTTCGAATTTTTTGATTGTATTATTTATTTTTATTGCAAAAATATTTCTGGTCCTTATTATAGACCACATGAGTAATATTTTATGTTATGTTCCATGCACTTTAATCCCACCACCCATTAAGGCAACTAATTACGATAGCATTAGACTTTGTTATTAAATATATTAATTGATTGATTATAGTCACAAGACCTAATTAAATAAATCTATTAATCTACCACTGACATAATATGAAAGGGGTCAATAGTTATGGCCTATATTACTACGTGATTATCTTTGGTTTATCCGTTTCTTTCTATAATTAAACGTGTGGAATTTAATAATATACTGTGCAAGTAGGTTTAATGTAATCTCGATTCCACTTTTTTGAACTCAATAGAGACATTTCCAAAATTACTTGAAATAAATATACAAACCAAATTAAGGGCCTTCTCTTTTTAAGTCCCGATCATTAACTCTTATGTCCTACTTTGTAGTCGTCTGGGGTGTGTCTGTACTTCTAATACTGTAGATTTGACATATTTTATTGTTTAGATAAACGCAAAAATACGTGTCTGATATTTTTTATTATCTATCTGATATTCGACTTTTGCTTTTCATCCCCTGCCATCATCCTTATTGAACGTATTTTTTGTACATACTCGTATTTACCTAATTTGTAGATATCCTAATAGCCGAGCAAAGTTTAATGAATATGTTTATCCCCCGTCTCTTCTGGCTAGACGTGATACGATAAGCGTACCCATTTAATAGATAGCTTAAATAATAATAACCTACATATACCAAAATATACACTTCAAAGGATCTCCCTGAAGGATTATCTCTGCTAATTCTTACATAGTAATATTGGGTAGGTTATTGTAATTACTCTGTCAAAGATCGTTGTCTTTTTTTTCCTTCAGCAGTTTTTATCTTGTTCGTCGTTTTTTATACTGTAGTTACAAGATCATGTCACGGCGCCTGGTGATTGTATTGTGGTAGATAAGTGCAGACTTTTTGTGCGGAGGTTATCGCGAGCCGATAGTAAGTGCCAGCCGGATCGCTGCGGATGTCAGTGATTTGCAAAGGAACGGTGGTAGGAGGAGGTGGAGGATATCATAAATGTAAAAATCTTTGCTTTTAAAAGCATCAAGAGGCTATGTTTAAGGATTTTAAGCGGATATTTTTAACTCTCTTTGAAGTTCAAGTTACTCTAGTACTACAAGAATCTAAAATAACTTGTGCTGAATATTTTGGACCTATTTCTGAAGAAAAGCAAAGAAAAGTAAAAAAGACGGATTATTTTAATTAAGATTTTTTCTCAACTACCTAATAATTTGTTGTACAAACTGACGTTTCCTGACTCCCTGCAGTGGTTTTTCCGCTTGATAATTAATTATTGGTATCACACTATGATTTCGAGCATCGGGTTTTAGTTGATACGAATTTACAAAAAAAAACCTAATTTCAATTAAACTGATTGTTGATACTGTTATTAAAATAAAATAATCATATAATAAAGAAAAAATCACCTAATTCAGCAATAACATTTGCTCGTTCTTGAATCATAACTGACTTACATTTGATACGTCACAAATCTACAGATTTACGGAATTCTAATCATTTAATAGTTAGGCGTGTTGTATAATTTGTAAATGACATATCAATTAGCATAGTTCGTTATAAAATAGCAGGTTCTGTACTAGGTGTCAAGGTTGAATTCAAATATATTATTATTCACTTTCGAGTTTTTATTTGAGTTTAATATTACTACTTAACAAAAGTACAAAGGTCTTGTCAAACAAAGAATGAATATGTACTGATTACCACGTTCTTAAAATGTGCCTTGATGTGAAATTGGTGTGAAATAACTGGAGATTTACGACGCTTCAGTGTATGACGCTATTTTATCCTCAATTTTCACTATTCCCAGTTGCCAGAGTCGCGCAGAGCATGTGCGAGCGATCCCGCGAACTCTGGCTTATGTAGCAGAAGGCATTTTTAGTCGGTGGGAGTCCGACATATCCCCACGCCGTGCCCTCGGCGTAGGTTGAAATTATTAGCCTTTCATGCCGGAAAAAAAGGTTGTCAACATCGAGACGACGGAATTTTAGATAAAATTCAGGGCAAGAACTCCCTATGGAAGAAAACTATACGGGTAAAGATGTTAAGTCATTGGTGTTGTTTGTAAATGTATGATGGCTACTAATGGCTTGTAGCTACATAGTTCCCTTCTCCTAATATTTTCCCTAAAACATGCCGTATTCTGCAGAAGTGTTGACTTTTATCATTATGAATATTACAACAGGTTCAATAACGAGTACATTGTTTGTTATTTTAAGTTATTTATATTTAACTAAGTAATTACTGTATTTACTGTTAATTACAATTCATAATATTTAATGGTTGTTAATATTCAAAGAAGGGTAACAAATTATCCTCCATGCGGAGTCGGGTAATAACGATTGTGGTCGCTAAACTTATTTATTTAATTGTATCGATAAATGTGAAAATGTATGTATTAATTGTATAATACTCTTCCTCTTTTTACTAAGTTTATTTGAAAATATATACTTAAATTATTTTTAGGTGTTAACTTCGTATGTACTTAAATGAGAGGTTGTTTTTTATTTAACAGTACACTTAATCATTCAATTAGACACTTGTTAAGGTACAACCAACATTATTAACCTTTTTGATTTTATTTACTCAGCCACATTGGTGTCGTGTTCAAATATTAAGAATAGCCTGAATGGCGAAATATTAGAGAGTGGATCGATCTCAGTTTTTAAACTGTCAAGGACGAATTTTGTATACGGGCCTTTATGCGCAATTTTGTAAATATTATATAACGGATACATTTGTGATAAACGATTTTTTTCAAGTGGAATATTAAGTTAATTGTTTAGTACATTCTTAAAGGTATCAGAGATATCATTAAGCGGAGAAAAATCTTCAAAATCATTAATCGAAAAAATAATCAATACAATCTTTTGAACTTCGTGAAGAAAAATAATGTAATAAAATTTTAAAAGAGTTTGAAAATCAAAATAAAATTCAAATGTCAGAAAAATTGGTAAAATAAAAAGAATACGGTACACATTTAGAGGCACAAAATTAAATTTTCTTCTTCTAATCGTTTAAAAGACACTTACCTCTTGTGGATAAAACGGCGCCTGTAGAGCGACACAGATAGCGTTGCAGAAATCAGCAATCGAAATTACAACGATAGTTAACCACTGTCTCCGAGAAAAGTCGAAACCCATTTTGAATTAAATATTTAATTAACAAAAAAAAAAATAACGTAAAAAAAGTCTTATTCTATTTCACAGTCAAATGTTCAATTCACTATTTCAAAAATGGAATACTTATAAATTGTCTCGACATTTTTTTTATTCCATTTATTAAATTATGGTTAATTTTGCTTTTTTAATTTTTATTTAGCACAAGCACTTTTGAGTTACATAAATGAGTTACAATTGCGAGAGCGGGACCCGCACTAAGTCAAATCATATCGTTTTCTGGATAGCGAGTAAATTATTGCTCTATTATTATTACTATTATGTTGTGATAACGACCCCGTGAACTTTGGTCGTTATTGTGTAAATAATTGTCCATTGCTTGTTGAGTTGGCCATCCCTTACTTCAATCGAGAAATAAATTGTCAATGTAATGTAAATTCTAGAAGATTCCTTTACAATGGAGTTTAGTTTTCATATCGGGGTAGTTGGGGAAGAAGTAATGACCGCACAAATGATAACTGCGACTAAAATATCAACGGCAGAAAGATAGTATTACTGCCATTAATATTTTTAATGTTAATTAAATGTTTGTGAGTTGAAAACAATAGATTAGTACATGAGCACTTTATCTAAAAGAAAATTGAATATTAAATAAATTATTTATATCTGTTACGTTATTTTATTCTTCATCTAATGAAGCTAAGATACGAATCTTCATTCAAGTATTTTTATTTCTTGATCTGATTTTCAATAAATATTTTTCTATTTATTCGACTCATTTAATTTTTTTTAAAGCTCTAAAAGCTTAGTTACCTACTTAGCTGTAGGATATGTTGTGGAGTAAGAAAAAAGTGTATAATGCTAAGTGTATAGAAACTAAGTTTGTGTAAAATGGATAATTATTGTAATATGTTGAAATATCTTCTTTTTGTTGTTAGGAATGTGCTAAAGGTTAACGTTGGGCTTTGTGGATATTGTTTAACGTGGTTTTATGTAACAAAAATAAAAAGCATGTCGTTTTATTACTTGTAACTACAACTTTGATATTAATATACATTTTCCGCTTTTTTTTAACTGCGTACCAAAGCCGTAAAAGAAAATTTCCTTTAGTTAACGCGTAATTTCGTTAATGTGTTGACCTGTGGGTGACATTATCTAAATACGTTGGCATAACGATTGCTATCAACATCACGTGTAGGACGGAACATATGTTACCGAATGTTTCAGATAACTTTTATATAACATGTTCAGTTTTTAATTATCGGCGCCTGTAAAGGTCATTTCATAGTTACCAATTTTAGAGTTAATTGTAATGAACGTGAAATTACAGCAAAGTATGCAACACACAACGAATATTAGTGTCCAAATCCTTTAATTTAGCAAGCTGATTGGAATATTAAAGATTGTATCTTTAATTTAATATGTAACATTGTTAAACGAGTACAAATGTAAACTTTTTTAGGTACCTATTCGTATCCACGCTTTTCTGAAAAAGGGTCTTATTGGACAGACAGACAGACGGACGGAAGTGATGAACAAGTAACGTGCTTCATAAAAAAGGAATATTGCCTATGGTGATAAGGCCCTAGAAAAACTTAACGAGGAAAGTAAAAAAAAAATAAGTATGTTTATTTTTTCGAAACTTTTACACGTATTTTTGAAGTGTTTGTTAAACTCGGGGCATTTCTACCCGTCGACCTTGGCTTCCAAATTTCGCCGCGTACAGAGACCCGATGACCTGAATGGCGCAGGACCAGTTTTCGACCGAAAAAGTATTTCGATAATCTATTCAATTAATGCTGAAACCAATGTGTTATGAGTAACACTGTGTGGTGCATACGAGAACAGTGTATATCATTAAAAATTTAAGAAAAGCTTTTGGGAGTTTTTTTGTCAATCACTTATTTGCTATTTTACGTGTTTGTTGCATAGGTACATTAAAAAAGTGGTCTCGAAAAATTGTAAATCATACTTTTTATGAGTCTGGTGACTGAAAACTCTTTGACTTTGATTTGTCAAGCAAAATCCCGATTTTTTTTAATATAATTAAACTCGAAGCTGTAAAGTCAGCGACTTGCAACAATTTTATTAATTTGATAGATTTATTTATATAAAAACAAATATTACCTTAGTAAAATTCTGTGCAAAAAAACAGTGTGTATTTAATAAATGTGTTCCATTTTCAAAATGTGACGTGGAGTCGTTCATATTTATTTTTTTATTTTATATTTTTAAGCAAAGAGGTTCGCATCAGGAGAACGCACCTTTAAAATAATTGCGAGCACAGATAAAAGCAGATTATTTGTTCGTCTCGTGTCCCTACACGCAAAATGGGGGAGGTCGCGATCACGACCCGCGTGACGCGACAGCACGTAATTAACGCATTATCGTGTTATTGTACTCAAATTGTATTCATATTTGTTATTAGACAGATAAATCTGTTACAAAACTCATTATTTGTCTCTCTAGGATCGTTGGGTAAGAGCCTAATTAGTGTTCAGTCATGTACGGTGATTGATTAATTTGTATAGAATCAAACATGAGCCGGATTCGAACAAGATCTATGAACATTGTTATATTTGCTATTAGATAGTGTTAAATTGTTATTGTGCATAATACTAGGGGCTTTTCCTACTCAAGGGACTATGGATATCCCTAGTATTACAAAGTCAAACATCGAAAATGTTAAAAAATCAAAATATTTGTTGATACTCATTATTTTAACATTTCTTCAGCATTTTTTTTTAATCTTCAGACCATAAAACAGGTGCGTTTCGTTAATCGCAAACCCATTGCTCATTTCCCAATAAAAATTCAATCCATTGGACAATAATAGTCAACAATCGGCCATAAAGCGAGCAAATTGTCGATGTTCTGCTGTTCTTTTAGGGCATGACAAAGTATAGGAAGCGCGTACTGTGAGCTAAAACGTGTCCTCTTTGTTCAAGCACTCACATGACATAATGTAATTACTCATCACCTAGCCACAGTACCGTGCAACAGCACTACCATATTCCTATAATTTTGGTCCTGCCTGACGCATAGAGTTAGTAAATAGCTCGAAGGCGGTGGGGAGTCCACTCAGGGATGTCGAAAATCTTGAGCGAATAAAACACATAGCTCCTTGCTTTCACCTCAAACAAAATGATTCGCGCGCCCGTCCGTCCACCATCGAAGCGCGAGCCTATTGCTAACTAAAACCGTCGAACAACGGACGCGGGCAAATTTAAAAATTCGAACGTCGAAAAATAAGCTTCTATTTAAAATAAAATAAAAACAAAAATATTTAATAAATAAGTGAGTTTAAAACATCGAACGTTCAGTGAAAAATGGATTGTTTAAAGCAGTAAAAAGTTAACGATTATTTTTTTTTGTAAATTCATTTTGTTAGTTTTTAATTTAGAAATTAATAATTACCCAAAATGAAAATGGCTGACCGTTGTGTATTGTCGCTGTTGATGTTATGTTTGACTGTAATATGCCACACTGGAGAAGCTGCGGAAAACGAACATGCTACACCTACCCGTAAGTTTTATTTTACAGATATTTAATGTAGCATCATACAGTTTCAATTAAAATATTTATGACTTTCAAACAATTTTAGTGATAAAATTTCAAATTTTAGTTAAACCGCTGCTCTTCTAAATTACAATATTTTTCATTAAATTCAAAACACATTTCTGACTAGTGCGTAGCATTTTAGAAATTATTTTGAATGAAATAGGAATTTATAAGAATTCTATTTGGCTAACTGCTAAAGTAAAAACGTTATCGCAGATTCAAAGGCAGCAACAATGAATGTGAAATAGGTAAATATTTACAAATTCTCCGGCATGTGGACATCTTTGCGTAGCGCAAGTAAATAAATAATCTTTTTAGCGGCATTAGCATTTGTTGACATGCCAGTTTGTGACATAACACGAATGTCAAAATTAGCCTAGTTTGTAGCGCGGCGTTGTCCGAGATTTTACTAACATATTACAGCTCTGCTACGCTCATGCGCAATAATTGCTTGTGTTGCAATCACAATTTTAATACTCTCGAAGGTACTTGACGGAGATTTGACATCTTGCGATATTGCGTTGTACTTTAATGAATAGTTCAGTTGAAATATCGATTCAGTATAGAAATCGATTTGAAATTTATCGATTTTGAAATGTATGCTTGATATAGCCGTAAACGAAATGTGTTTTGACATTCTTGTTGAGTTAATTCTGAGTTTTGGTTTGAGTAATGTTTACAGTTGTAATGTAAAAGTTTTGAAAGCAAAACCCAAAAAAAATACGTTAGGCATTTCTTGCTAAAGTATTTTTTTTTGCCAAAGTAATGGAAGTAATTTATAAATGTTTGAAAGTAAATATAATTTACTTCTGTATATCAATAAACACGCAAATGTTAGAATGTGTAATATACACGTGCATTCCAAGGATTTAGTATGATTGTAATAAGTCGTAAACCTAGTTACGTGATTTGCTCAGTCTCATTGTCAAATAGTATACTTAAAATATATTAAACATACGTCGCTACAAATAGAAGTATTAAAATTGTTGCTATTACTAATATGCAGTTATGCGGGTGTTGCACTACACTTGATACGTAAATTACAATAGGGGTAAAGCTAAAGCTAAAATAAGGGTATTAAGAAGGATTATTTAGGATTTTAGAGTGGACGTCAAACGATGCATAGCCCCATACTCTTTCGTCCATTAATGTTAGTGGAAATGCGATTTATGTTTAAATTTTTGGCCCATTATCATATTTTTTCGAAAATGTATTATTTATTACATAAACATATTGATAGAATAACAATACTCATCTGTATGAGTATAATATATTGTTCTTCTTTCAATAGCTGTCTACATATAGCATGGAATAAATAGGCCAAAGTCGGTATCCAAAATATAAATTGCATTCATGATGAAACTGTGTGAATCATATCTTGTCTGCGTTCTCAAACATGGTGAAATAGAGCTGTTGAAACTATTTTATTCAATTGACCTTTGAATTACATGAATTAGGGGCCCCAAACTTTTATATTCTATAGCTAAGGTCCTTACTTAGATATTATATGTTAATTGGTAGTAAAACTTGTTCTAAGTAGCTTTACTTGCTGCCGACATATTATATTTTCAGAATAATTTACAAGTAAATTTTTGTATAAATATTAAATAAGAAATATTTTTTTATATGTCTTGCTGATAAGCTTTCAAACAATTCTATAAAAGGACCAGTCTTTAGATACGGGGATGAATAACAAGTGATAACAGAAACTAGATTTTTAACGAGTAAATACATCATTAATAATGTGTAAAAATGTAGTACTTATCGTAATATTTACAAACAATATAGAGAACGGAACAATAAAGCGATAAAAGTAACGTTGAGATTGTCGCAGGGTTAAGGACGCACCAACCATTAAACGCGTAGACAAAATATTAACTATCTATTCAAGAACAATAGTAATATCGATTACCAGTGCCGTAATGCCATTTACAATAGTTTTAGCCGTAATGGTATTTTAGATTTTTGATCAAACGTAAAGAAATATCTCAAAGCAACAAAAAATGTTACGAAGCTGCTTTGGTCCTTTTTCCAGCAGTGAACTGTTTAAATATATTTCAATAAATTATATTATTTCATATTTTGTAGCTTTTGTCAACACTATTCAGTATTGTACCTTACCACTAACTTGACATTTCCATTCATATTAAGGCCCAAAAATACAAATAAAGCATTACTATAATGACAATAATTTCATACTTTGAATGCTGTAATTTGGACAATTTGCAGCAAAATGAACTCGGTTTTTGTTATCTTTTACGATAATCTGTTATCCCAAGAGACCAAAAAAAACTACTTAGGGTATTCAGCTACCGTAATGTATTCACTAAAGCACCCAATTGCACCTGATTGCTGAATATTATCCAAATTACAGTATCCAAAGTCCGAATTTCAAGGCATTGAACAAATGCTTCCACTTCCATTGTTGAGATGTGATGGCCCATCTGTGTCAAGGCTAGCCATGCTTGCGCTGTCGAAACCCAACAACTGAGTAATTAGCAAACATGTTATGTATGAGTTTGTTTTTTTAATCGTATATTTGCTAAAATTGTTTGCTGTCGGGTTTCCGAGGTGCTTGCATTCCTGGTTCGACTTTAAAATTCGTGAATTTGTAAATCTTAAAAGGTATTCATTTATTTTAATACTCAACAAGCCAAGACGCAACATAGGTACCTGAACATCGAATAATTACTTTTTATTGGGTTTAACTTTTCACACATAAGTGCTGTTAAAAAAAAGAAGTGTGAATACGACTCTAATTTCTCGCTGAATTTATTAGAGAAATAAAAAACTATGAGAGCCATTAGCTTTATAGACATTACGAAAAGTCAACTTTAAAATTACTGTCAAATGTATGACTTTAAAAGAAATTGAATCAACCAGTATCTACATATAACACCTTCAACACACCCTGTTACCCAACCAATAACTTTATCCACTACCGGCTCCTATAAGGCGTTATACAAAGTACTCCAACAGATTTATTAAGCAAATATCTCAGTATTCTCGCGTGACATTTCTTTGTAAGTCATCGTCTTCCTAGTTATACAATGGCAGCGTCACGGCCTGGCTGCGGTGTGCATTTCACTACCTTAGGCAACGCTTGAGAAACTATCTTGTAGTACATTGAGTACATTCGTCCACGTGGATTTGCTAATGGGATCTCTAATGTCAGATGTATTGTGTTTCTAATTTTATAGAAGGTTGTATTGAAACTTTGGTCTCATTTTTGACATTTTGGTGGCGTTTCATATGTAACTGCTTAATTCCTTTACTCTACGTAATTGTATTATCATTATAGTTAGCCTAGAAGTAAGCGTAAGCCTAGAAAGCATTAAATACTTTTTTAAGATTCTCATTCTCTGTGGGATTTCTAGTTTCTTATACCATAGTCTGGTAAAGAAGTCTAAACCTGGAGAGATCTGTTAAAAGATATTTATGCAATAACAATAAAACACCTTTAGACACGCAAATATAGAAAACAAAGAAGCGACTTATTTTTACTACATTTTTGCTTATAATTTTATATTTTTTATAGAAATTCTTGACATTTTGACCATGTAAATTATTTTGGTGTCAAGGCAAACTTCTACTGTAGGTAATCATTTATAATTATAAATAAACCATTATTTAAGATCTTCTTCGTCGTACGAACATGTTTTACATGTACCTTAACGGATGCCATTAATTTTAACAAGACATATTTGTATTTGTCGTTAGTAGTAAAATACTAGTTTCCCGCTTGTATATGTATATTGATGAATACATTAAAAAAGTATAAATTTTACTGGTACAAAGTTCTGTCGAGTTTTTATTTACTTTGAGCAGAAATAATAAATAAAAAGATATATAAAGGTTACCCTAAGTTTTCCTCCAGAGAGTAGTTTATCAAGAGGAGAGACAATTTCAAAATATATCGCCTGTAAAAATAAAAGAAATTAATAAATGTTAATTCTACTATAGTCAAAAGAACAAGACTTAATACTAAATTAGAATCAAACCTCAAACCTAACTGAGGCAGGTTGGTGCAGACTTGTTAACGTAATATAACTTCTTCCTTTCATTGACTAGATCCTCATTCCTAATTTCGTATACCTCAGTGCCGTCAACCGTGGCTAAAATATTAAGCAAAGAGGACGGATAAGAAGGGACATCACCTTCCTGTGTTTAATTAAGACATCCTGCTGTACTCTTAACCATCAATTGGGTAAACATAATTACTTATCTACCTTGGTTCAAGCTTTGTTAACTTAAGCACCATAGCTGTGCATCATTGCACACGCAGAGAATATCAAAGGTAGGCTCGCAAAAGACAATGGACCCAATGTGATCAATTACTAACAAGTCAGTTCATGTTTGGTAAAAAGTTGCGAAAATATTGTTAGTAAAACTTACAAGTATAGGCAAGCAATTAACACCATTTGGATATACAATATCTGTAGGTTGGTATGATACATACGATTCTGTACATAGTTTAGCCTTAAGTCTCTAATCTTAAATAGCCGCTATTCTTACGAAGAAAGACAAATCTTAAGACAAATTCGTTTAATATTTCTAAGCTACTGCACAGCCAAATTACTTCCGCAATAAACGTTGAATACTTAGTCGCTACAAGAATCATTGCAAACCAATAACTTAAACCACGGAAACAATTTACATTCAAAATTTGCACTAAATTAAGTATTTGCATAAAAACAATAGACCAAAATTAATACGGTTTTAAAGTAATTGTCTTATGCAGTATACTTATTGAACACCTTGAAAATATTCATTGGTCTTTCGGTATGCAGATTTAAATGTATCATGTGTACTGAACACGCGAGAATTTAATCTAAAATGAAATGTGACACTAACCTCGGTATGCACAAGATTGTTTAAAATAAAGCTATTAGTTTTAATCCATATTAGGTAGTTTGTGTAAACGAATTGCCGTTAGCATTCTAATTGTTAATTAAGATACAAACGCACGTGGTTGGTTGCACGTTATGTAATATTAATTAATCTATATTTTAAGAGACTTTCGATTGTATAATTGTATCAAGGTTTTTCTTTTTTTGTAAATAAATAGAAGTAGTGTATGCTGTTACAGAATCCGTTATCAGATTCTTAAAACCAAGATAATTTGCAACCAACGTTTGTTACTTGGAGAATCTCGCAAAACAATAAATACAATTAGATACATAACTCTTATTTATTTTGTTCTTTGTTAAATAGGAAAAAAAGCACTGTAGTAATTTTAGCTAGCTAAATTATTTCACTAGGAAAAACCTATTTTTGATATACCTGAAATATTTGTAGAAAATGCGCATTGCACAGAATATAATATGTACCTATTTAGGGTCAAAGTTGCAGTTCATATAAACAATTATTCCGATAAAAAAACTGCTCATGTAAACTACGTTGTTTTATTATCGTACCTATGTAAATAAAGATGTATGCTCATCGATTTCGTTCTTAAACGTATCATGAGCAATGATTATGTTTGTATTAAATTGTAGGTACCTGGGTAGATCTATTGGGAATCAATATTGAAGTAAAACCTCTGTAGTAGAAAGCGTCCATTTCGGGTTCTTGCTATTGCTTTAGATAGGAACTTTTATTTGCATCGTACTCGAAGCCTGTAGATACCTAATATACCTAAATAGCCCAAGTCTAAGCTGAAAATCTCAAAGCCAAACTAATAGTTAAAGAAAACATATTACCCATAATAATATCCATATTATGTTTTATAAATGTATGGGGCACATTTAGGTACCATACTTAAGTACATTTAATATTTTTATACGAAGCACTAATTACACTAAGAAGTAATAATTGGTATGTATCAATGGAATAGTGTTCGTACAACCAGATCGTATAACACAGCTGAAAGAATTATAAATATTTGCGTATATTAACTCTACATTTAATACCAAGTATTAGTAGTACCAATTAATTAATATCAAGCCGTCTTCTGATAACCATTACAATCAAGTATCAATAGGAAATGACCACATAACAAGGATAAATTAAACAAACAACAACAAGTGCTAAAAATAAAACAATAGATTATAAAATGCTATGAACGCACCACCTTGAGATGTACTCTGACAATGAAAGATTGCTTCGACTATCCAGTAGGCATGACCAGAATAATATATCGATATTTCAGAAGATAGGCACAGCCTTGGCCAGCCATATGTGATACATATAACATTTTAATGGTCACGTATACGTGAAAAGAATGGACGCAGATTGGGCAACGCGATGCGGATGGATTGATTAAGTGTTAAGGATAAATGGAAGGAAGAAGTGGTAATTAATAGGGTTGTAGGAACTGGGGACGTGTAGTATGCAATTTAAATGAAATAATCTTTCTTCTGCGATTTGATCTCCACACAGGCATGAATCAATGCGACTTTTTCAGAATTATAATAATATTATTATGTACTTGCTTAATTATTCTAAGACACCACTGACAAACGGTGGAGGAAAACATCGCAAGGAAACTTGGATTTCAAATTTTGGAATCTGAAATTGTCAATCTGCTCACTGCAGATGCAGTTTGCATGGTGATCAATACTCAAACCTTTCCGATACAGAAACAGGTCTGTTACCCAGTAAAGGAATATTAGGCGGCAATTGCCTGTGTTAACAAGTAAACCCGATGTAAATGTTGTAGCCATGCTATATTTAGTGTGACTATTTACAAATGGTTTTCGAATAAACTTAAAATATAGTTGACAGTCCTAGATCACAATACCCAAACGAATCAAATAAAAACCTCCCAAACACTGGCCTACAAGAACAAAAACACAAAAAGCAAAATAAAGTCATCGACCAAAAAAAGTAACGAGTTTTCGAAATTCAGAATACACATGGTAACGGTCAGCCGCCACCGGCGCGGGCGCAGCCTTGACACCGGGCGTTGCATCACGTGTTGCGACACCCTATAAAGTCACCTCACGATCTCCCGCCTATTACGACCTTGGATCTTTGATATGATATAACGGAGTGGGCGACGAATTTAAATGACATATCATTTATATTATAAAAGTGAATTTATTATGATGACAGATTGAATCACATAACTTTATGTTGTCAATTTATCTTTGCTTGATTGGTTTGCTTGCTAGCTTGGCGTTTAATATAGTTATGTACTAGTAGTTTTGAAGGATTCTGTATAGTGTAACTATCTGATATTCTTGAAGGAATACTAAGTATCATATTGTGTGTTTATATTTTCTGTTCGATCTTTCGTGAACACATATTATAAAAATTACTATGTATTTCAAAACGAAATGTACATAGGCGAGCGTAAGTAATGTTATCTTATTTCAATTTATTTTTTTGTAAATGACTCCCGCACTAATGAATTTAATTCTTGTACCCCGGTCATTTCACAGACATTTAATACACATGTACAGACACACCCAGACTCATAACGTTTATATGGATCGCGCAAATTCTTGTTACGAAAATGACATGTAATTTTATTGACAGTCTGCAATGTACAGACATTCACGAACAATATCTTCTAAAAACTTTATTAAAATCCGGTGGATTTTCCAATTAGTAACTATCTGTCGACCAGGATTTCACACGTTACATGTTGTAAATAATAATTTGAGTAACATATCTTTCCTAAATAAGCAAAAAACATCTAATATAAAAATCATTAGTAAAAGCTGGCGCAACAAAACCAAAGTATATAACCTAATAACATTTAATCTATTTAATCAAATATTGCACACATGAAACCATGCATCATCGAAATGCATCTTGCGTACAGGACTTGCAACAACTGCAATCATTATAATGAGATCCCGTGAATCATTACACATAATGATAATATATTATATTTATGGTAGTTTACGAAATATTTCTGGAAATTTTCGTTCAGTCTTTCGTCAGGTAGAAAGTAGCACGCAGTAGTTATATGTCGAGAGGAATGCCATTTTATTACTCCAGCTTTAATCGTTTAACTAACCATGTGGTTGAGGTATTTCCCGTAATTAAATAATTAGCCCATTCAACCTGTTTTGTTTTTAAAGAAAATCTTTCTAAATCTATGACATAATGTTGATTTTACCTTTAAAAATGTTTATATCTGTATGTCGTTTGTTACTTGCGACCATAATATTGTATGAACTGCAGTAACCAAACTTTTGAGTACAATATTAAAGTGATGGTAAAACATATAAAACTCTAAACTCGTCTCGTCGATCATCTTGAAATTAAATTTCGAATTGTTCAAAGTATAGGTCTGACATTAAAATTGAAAGCCAAGCTGTAACAATTTGATAACGTCAATGACATATTGGTATTTACTCTAAGCCAATAAATTGTATGTGTGGCCACATTGTCTCGATGCATTGTATAGTTCCGAGGATTTAATTAAGAAAACAACGTGCAACCACTGATGCGTTTTATGTTTGCGAATGTATCGTAACTTCCAATAACTGAAAATGCCAAACAGTCATAAATTTTAACTGATATCCATTTACTTCTTACAAAATTGATCGCTTAGCACTATGCGGCGTAGAACTGCGGAGTCTTTCTCCCATAACTTCAAGAGTTTGGCTTTAAGATTGGCAGGCCTGCTGGAGTTATTTTCCATTGTTTAATAGCTTTTAACGTATGCATACAAATAGTCATACATATAGCCTTATTATCTACAATACATGACTTACACAATGTAATTACCCGCGCTACTGATACTGCACGTTGTACTACATAATATGAGATTCGTCTTGATTACCGGCACAATTAGAAGTTACTTCGCAACTCGAGAGCAGATCACTCGACTGTTGCATTTGTTACGTGAACTACACGCTCTCGTAACGGTTTGACCATGTACTAATACCATTCAAGTAAAGCTGTGTTTTAGGTTGAAATCGTTTAAAAAATTCCAACACTCTAAAGTAAATAGATTATCACTGTGATATAATTATTGATTGCTACGGCAACGTTAGAATTTGCAGTTATTAAGGCAATAGTAAAATATCGCTTATGTTATCTAAAATATCATGAAAAGGATTATACTCTCGTATAGGATAAGCGAGAGATTATTTCGATTATTTAGTCTTATTTCTCAAAAAATATTTTTTTGCTGAAATAAAAAATACAATATCGTCTGTTTTAAATACTGCATGATGTGAAAATCTAATTAAAAATACCTACTCTAGATCTAAACATTGTCATTACTAAAAGGTGGTAAAACTTAAACACAAACAACGTCTAAAAATATCTCAGATACCTATTACAGTCAATTACATCTCAAATTCCTAAAATTCATCGTAATTTCTAAAATACATCGTAATTGATAAATATTGTAAATTCCACCGCAATTTCCATGGGTGTTTCTCAAAGGTATGCGGCTATGTGGGTTAGCATGTCGGCAATAAGTTGTATAACGCTTATGCAAGGTCTGACCTTGTGAAATAGCGCCCACCAAGTCGTTCAAGTTCAGCACAATTATGCTCAATTCCACAATGACTGGCCGAAAATGTTTGTTTAGATTGTGATTGTGAAAAAAGTTGTAATAGAAAAAACTGTGATATAGGAAATAATAAACTGTTGTGTTTGGCGTATTTTAAGGCTCATTCACTGATGTTTCGTTTATTTTGGGGTCTTTTTTAGCTAAAGAGCAATAACATCTAATGTCATAGAAGCAATTTGAGCTCCTATATAACATCTATTTATTTTAGCTGCTATAGACTACATAATAAGGTATCTTGTCATTGTAGGAGCAAAAGGCCACCATGTGCGGAGTTGTGTATTGTCTCTTTTTTCCCATAACAACATTCCTGCTTAAAAAGGCTTTCGTACAGCCACTAAACGATAATTAAACAAACAGCTACTTATACTTGTAAGATACTAATTACTTCTACTAACTAAAAGCAGGCATTTCAACTTGTTATGCCATCGACGCCTGCCAAGAATTTGCTTAGTGACTTGCCTATAAATGTTGACTTAGTTATATGAAGCTAATGGGTATGTGCGTGCGATTACCATAATCACACACATTACATTATTTATGTACTGCATACTTGGATTATTTAATTAAACAGTCATCGCGATTTACTTTCCGTGACGTCTGGAAACTTTGCCAGTTTGTTATAATTAACTAACTGTGTTTATTACCTGAATACTAAGGTTTAATCATGGTCATGTAAGATGGAGCAATCACAGCCAATATTACACACAGACCATTAATATCTATTTATATATTTTATAAATTATTTTATTGCTATGAAAGTACATTATCTAGGCGAATGAAAAGTAGTTAGGTTAGCCGCGTTAGGGTTTCTGGGTTTCTGTTACTGCAGAAACCCTCACTTTTTGCCCCTGCCGGGCACCTTTTGACGGTTCCCCCAGTAAAAAAAAAGGTAGAGCCGGTTTAGTAAAAATACATTTTAACTCATTATGGCAAAAAGCATACTCTACTCGATACATACAAATTCAAGGAAACAAAAACTGTGAGAAAAAGTATAACTTTAACACAATAATACCCAAAACATTGCAACAGTGCAAATTGGGTATTCCAGGGATTAAGTCTATTGCAAACACAAGCCTTGCAACATTAAGTTCGCACATTTCTGCGACTTTCGAAGTTCGGTGATCTCCACATCACCTTGTACTAAGCGTTACGTAACACTTGGTGTTATGACACGCATTGTTTGTTTGTATGCAAATAATAATATAATAATAATAATAATAATGTCCGGACCGATTTCGGCCACGGCGGCTAGTGTTACTATGACACCAGCCAGCTACGCAGGACATATTATAGTGCACAAGCGTATGCGCAAACACAAGTGCACTCTCTATTCCTTTTACTCTCATAGCCCGATGGGACGGTAATCCGACACGACCGGAGAGAGATCAGGCGCAGGACCCACATTTTTACGTGCCTTCCGAAACACGGAAGCTGTGATATTTTGATTCTTAAACGCACACAACATTCGAAAAGTCGGTGCGCACCGTGGGGATCGAACTCAAGACCTCTGACTTAGCAGTCCTACGGTCTTGCCACTAAGCTATCACAGCTTCAAATGCATGCAAATACATTTGAAATGGAAGCCTTATTTGGGCGATATCTTGGGTGGCTACCTTTAGGCATGCTGTAATGATCGGTGTTTTGAAACCGATCTTAGATGAACCGGTTTTCCGTCACCGCAACATTATTTGTGAGGTTTACAATTTTATTATAGACTGTAACGATCGCTAGATTAATTTACTCAAATGATAGGAATCTCTGTAGTTACTTTTATTTCAGGCTACGCTAATATTTCTATAAATTAACTCATTTTATACTAGGTAACAGCAGTATTTACTAACATTAAACCAGTGAAAATATTCACGTAGTTTTTTAACACATAAGAATTATTATTATTTTCTTGCCAACTTCTAATACCTATATCGTTAACTCAATAACGTCAACCACATATTCTTCAAAACTGACCATTCCCTTTCCTCCTCCACAGCGGAATACATCATGCCATGCAGTCAAAGTGACCCTCACTTGGACAACTGCATCAAGAACTCCTTCAACCACCTGCGGCCGTACCTATCCCGGGGTATTCCAGAGCTGGGAGTCCCGCCGGTGGAGCCGCTCTTCATCGACCGCCTCGTCATGGAGAACGAGGCCGGCCCCGTCAGGGTCACTGCTGCCTTCAGCAATATTACTGTGGTCGGACCCAGTAATTATACTATTACGAAAATCAGGTGAGATGTGTTTGGTTTGTGGGATTTGCCACTTGCTAGTCTGCTGAAGAAGACTTGAAAGAAGTTTAGCGAACAGCAAATAATCGAATTGCTTGACTTAGTTAAAGATAGTATGATAACCACAGAAACGAAATGAAGCAGTTGGAAAAACTCGTCTAAATGAAACTCTATAACAAACAGTTAATGAAAGCTCCCTATTGACTACCCGTTCTGCTTAGAAAGCAAGACATAATATACTGTTAAAAGGATATAAGGCTTACAATTTGTTACTAAAAAAGTTACCTCAGATAAGCTTAGAAGTAAGCTATAATATTTGTTTATCTATCTACTTACAAAGTCAAGATCTAATTGGCTAACAAATTCACAAAAACAATCTTATCTGGATCAGGTCAAATAGCTAGACTAATTTCATAATTGCGAATTAGACATGAATTTAATCTGAACAAGTAAATCTAATCAAAAGAGCTAAGACAAGGAAATCGAGGTCAAGTCTGTTGTCACATTACTTAGTATAGAAATTGCCAAAATGACGAAACAATTTAATATACATGGATATTACGGATAAAGATAACATTGTTGCAAATAATTTACACTGTAATTTGCAATAAGATTACGACAATGTGGCTGTTTGATTAAAATATAAGAAAAGAGAAATAAAAGCATAACATGTTATAACAATAACATATCTAATCTCGATGCCAACGCTCATGAAAAAGTTTCTATTTATATTTAAAACAAAGGAGGCATGGCCTTTGTTAAGGCATTGTTATAAATGAAACGAATTAGATAAGTTTTTTACATAATAAACCAAGCCCTTGTCGCCCTTGGTTATATCACTTCATGATAAAATACAAGAAAAACCATTACAATGAGTCAAGATAAAAGCTAAGTATTTCGGAAAATATTTCCCAAACAATAGCACGAAATACAAGCCTCAGTAGTTATAATATAACAATTTCGAAATACTCCACCGCAATCCCATTAAATCTCGAATCTGTGGGAAGCTTGGATAATGACAGAATTAGGAGCACAAAACATTGCGACAGCTATTCTGAGGTACCAGCGCAGAGGCCGTGGAGTTTTGTAATACTCGGTTAACACTTGGAGTCAAGGGCCGGACGGAAGAACTTGTCTTATTTATCATCGGTTATGAGATGGTTTTAAAGTTTATGTAATTTCAAGTAATAAATATTGATGATAGTGATAAAGCAATAGGTTTACGTAGTTAATATGTTTATTATTATGACAAGCTTCTAAATAGTAGTTACTTACTACTATTTTCCACAAGCATGTATTCTTTTTGTATCTGTTATTATTTTTGCTGGACTAAAGATAATCCAAACATTGACGAAATTAAATAATAAGGATATGGATCTCAAATGTCCAAGATTTTTTACCAAATTCAACCTCCATGTTTGATTACAACTCCAAAGCCGTCTCTCTTTAGTCTCTTTATGATGTTAATTTATCAATTGACAAATTATGCTAAATAATATTATATATTTGTCGCCTCTGCAATGTCTCGTCAGGTCTGACCTGAAGAAGCTCCGCATCGACATGGGTATCGTGCTCCCCCGCATCGAGATCACGGGCCGCTACGAGGTGTCCGGGCAGGTGCTGCTCTTCCCCGTCAGGTCACAGGGAGACTTCTGGGCCTCGTTCGGTAAGAAAATGTTCTATTTCAAAGCACTGAACTTTATTGCATTCTAAATTTCATATTTTTTATCTAACAAAAGATATTTATTTTATCACAATACAATACAATGTGTGACAGAAACTATACTAATCAAAAAATATCTACATTTAAAACTAAATTAAAATAACAAAATCAAATTTCATAATTAGTTATGACATAAAATGGTTTTCGGTTTAAGATATTTGCTCGATTAAAAGCTGGTAGATTTCCCCATCCATAATATATTTTAGATGTACCACATAGATAGCAATAGCATGGCGATGAATGTTCCCTTCTTAAAAATTGAATTTTGAACAGACATATAATTATTGTTGATTACCGTAATGCGCGATTTAAGTAAAAAGGTTATTGATCATCATACGGCAATTCATATCCTTTACCTCTATCTCTATTTAGTCTATCTATCCTAACTCTATCTCTATCTATCCTCTACATAATATAATTGTGTTGCTAAAACATTTCGTTTCACATTTCAAGGCGATGTGGTAGCTATCGCGAAGATCTTCGGTAAGGAGACGGAGAGGGACAAAGTCAAGTACATGTTGGCGGACAGACTGCTGGTGGACTTCAAGCTCAGGACGTCGAGGTTCAAGGTCCGGGACACCGTCAACCATGGGAGTGTTATTGGTGAGTCTACAGCTTCTTAACATTAGGCCAGTACATAGAAGTTGGCGCCTACTTATTAGTCCATAAGACTTATTGGTTCATAATTTCCGTGACTGTCTTCATGCCATATAAAAAGCCATGACACTGTGACAAATATTTTTTAAAGGTTTCAGTTCTCACCCATTGTTTTCTATAATAAGAATCATTGTCTCACGATTCATAATTGTCACCAAGATACATTCGTATTTCCATCCAAAATTCATTTCCCAACCACAAATTTCCCAATTAACTAAACCCCATCTTCAAAGCCTAAAGCCCATCTCACATCCAAAATACTTCACGACCATTCCAGGTGAAGCAATAAACCAGTTCCTGAATAAGTACGCATGTATTTTGGGACGATTCATAATTGTCACCAAAGACATTTCCCAACCACAAATATTATTTTTAATAATATATATTTATTCAAAAATTCTTTACAGGATAAATTACATATAGTCTTAAATATTAAACTTAAATCCGAGTCTTACATGCCTGAACTAGGAAATTCCTCCTTCATCTAATTTCAAAATCCCATCTCACATCCAAAATTCTTCACGACCATTCCAGGAGAAGCAATGAACCAGTTCCTGAACAACAACGCGGCGGAGATCATCGAGGAGATGCGCCCGGCGGCCGCGGCCTCCATCGCGAAGCACTTCCAGGCCTTCGTCAACACCGCCTTCTCCAAGATACCCATGGACGTCTGGCTCACCCGCTAAACTGCGAACGGTGAGGGAAATGTAAGCTTGTGTGGATGTGACTATGTACTTAAGGATGTTGTTGAGTTCATTACGTGTCTTCAAATTTTAGGATGATTGTGATGAGATAGAATTTTGCAATTTAAAAATTTTGTCATGATAGGGATACAAAATCAAAGTCTATAGCGATTCAAAAGAAAACAAATTTGATATCTCAAAAAATTACAAGAAATTCTAAAATATTGTAAATGAAAGTCTTGCAAAAGTTGTTCTCGAGCTTTTTTGCAATATTATAAAATTTTGTTTGATGTAAAAGATTTCGTTTGAATTTAAAAAAAAAAGATTCCCTGTATGGAGTCTGGTTGAGATTTTTGTAATTGAGTTATTAAAGGTAGATAAAATGAATACTTTCAGTAAGTGACAATTTTTATGCAATGTGTGAATGAAATACTTAGCAATATCTGTGTATGATGAAAACTTGTAAATTCGAATTTAGTTTTACGGGCCTTGTTCAACGATCCTAGCATAATATTACTTACTATGAACGGATTTATATATTGTATACCTTTCGAATAAACCACCAATGGATAATGTAATTTGGGCAATTATGTTCAGGCCCTTCTAGCTAGAATACTGCTAAGCTTTATTTATTTAAGTAAACGAGTGATCACCAGATACTTTGTACTTAAACCTAGTTTATAAGACTCATAGATACTATGTTTATAAAACGATTGTGATGACTAAACTGTAATTTTAGACGAATATATTATAATTATTTACAATAATCTTTTGTTTGTTATTACTCAAAAATACTCAACAGAAAAAAAACGATGACGCTTGACTGAGCACTGGCCTCTGTCCGAATAAAGAAAGATTAGAAAAATCTTCAAAAATCATCATCATTCCCCTGCCCTTCTCCCAATTATTATTTGGGGTCGGAACTTCAAAAATAAAAGGCCAATAATCAACAACAATAAATTATTATTTTAATAAATTACATAGCTTACAAACTAAATATATTTCTGGCTAATACCTCTTTGAACACTATCTTGCACTATGAGGACAGTATATCATCAGCATTGAGTGTGGAGAAGGTGTGGTCTGCGAGTGGCTTGAGGAAGTCCCGCAGAGCCTCCTCCATCGGCGCCTGGAGGTCGTCCGTCAGCTTCTTCCAGTTCTCGTTCAAGACTTGGTTTATTGTGTTACCTGTAAGAAGACAAGTGTTAAGTTTAGATAGTAGATATTTTTTTGGTTGCAGTATTTTAGGTTGAAGAATGGGTAAAGTGCTTTTGGTGTTTGAGATTGGATATACTAATATGGTACAGTAAATTTCAAAGTTTTTCAAATGGGGGTTGGTGCTTTAAGTGCATTTTGAAGCTTTCAGTCAAATACTAGCTAACAAAACCGAAAACTAATTCCTAAGTGATGTTTGTGAAAATAACAGTTTGAAATCAGAGAAAACCATTAATCAAAGTATTGATACGGCAGAGCCGTAGAATCTAGGAATCCTAAGATTATAGGTAATCAATCATAGTTTGGTGATGCAGTAAAAACCTGCGCTCAGGGTGACTTGATAGATTTGAAAACGCATCAAAAGTTCAAATAAAGCAAAAAAAAAGGTAATTAATACATACTCAGATCCCCATCACCACCGAACAGGTTATCCAGTTTCATGGTAGCGGACTCCACGTGGAAGCTCACGTCCAGGTGCTGGCAGGTGAGCGCGTCCACGTCGTTGTGGCGCGGAGACCGGCCTAGGATTATGGTGACGATGGCACTTATCTCACCTGGGTAGATGAACAGATTGGGTTGTCAGAAAGTTTCTATAGAATGTAAATACTGTAGAGAAAAGGACGAAAAATCCTACGACTAACCAATCTCCAAAAAAATCCTAACACTAACTCATGTTAGGATTTTTTTGGAAATTGGTTAGTCGTAGGCTGTAAGTAACTTACATAACTAACTTGGTGTTCAACTGCAAGGACAAAGATATCCCCTATGAGAGAGGTAATCTCTAGTTTTTTTTGTTTTGAACTTCCACAGCTACCCTACAAAAAAAGGTCCTCCCAAGCTGTCTCCTTAGCTTGCCTCATTTGTAAATTCTGCTTTTAGGAACCCCCTTAGGAAAAATGTTTCTAATCACCATATTTAGCGGAGAAGTCTCCTTCTCCCTCGATGGGCAGCATGAGCAGCTGTCCCGACAGCGTGTAGTGCCCCTTCATCCGCAGCTCCGGGATGTACAGCTTGGCCACTACCTTGTGCTTCTTTGAATCCACTCTGAAACATGATAAAATCCCTACGTATTGCAGTTTTCAGAATTTTTAACTATACAGCATTTACCTAATATTTGGAGTATGATTATAATTTTCATTGAAAGTAATTTTCTATACAAAATTTCCGTGTCACAATGTTAGTTACCGTTCTCCTCCGAAACGGCTGGACCGATTCTCTTGAAATTTTGTATATGCATTCTGAGAATCAGCCAACATCTATTTTTATCTCTATTTTTTTGTCGAGAACTAAGTCGCGGCCAACAGTGGTATAATTATAATTCTCATTCCAAAACGGGATAATTTCAGAAGTGGTACTAAATGTAATGGTAGTAAGTAAGTATATACTCACTTAACTTCCTGTACCCTCATTTTTGAGGGTCCCCTGACGGTGACGTTGGAGAAGCTGGACGTGACTGTCAAAGCTCCCGAGGACTGCTGGATGGAGAGCGCCGGGACCAGCATAGGCTCGCACGATGGTACTCCGAACTGTGGCAATCCTGTGATACATGAAATATGAATGACGATTAAATCCTTAAAAGCTTTGGTCCTTTGTATAAAAATATCTATGTATAGGATAAAAGTCTAAGAGGAGTCATTTTATTATGTTTACTTACAAGATATTGTAGCACATAGTATAGAATCTAAGCCAATAAAAGTTTGTAACCAGAAAACATTTTAATATTGAGTGATATTAAAATATTTTTTGATCATGATAGCTCTGATATGCCACTTCGAAATTTCGTGTCCTCTTGTCTATCTGTTAGTATTAGTATTATCTATTACTTATTTACTAATAAAATAGTCTTTCCAAAACTACACTTAAAGACCAGAACGTTCGCTTTCCGATGATACGATATGTTTTTTATAAACATGAAAGATTTGCGTTGCTACCTGTTGCTAGTTGCGGAATGTAGGCGTTCAGGGCATCTTTAAGACATCCGCCCAACGCTGTCTCCTCTCGAGGGCACACGAAGCTTCCAACTGAAACAATAAAAGTATTAAATGATACCAATGTTATTTTTATTACCAACTACAGTCTTGATTCCCGTGGTAAGCTATTTGTAAGTTCCTGCTCACAAAGTCATAGCTAGATGATGTACTCAAAAAGTCATAGCACGTACAGATAGAAAATAAACAAATGTAGTTAAATATATGAATATATACCACTAAATTTAATAATTTTTAAGTGGATATTCATCATAAGACAAACCTTTCCAACACTAGCTGAATAGCAAGAAGTCGTTATAATATGAGGGTGAATGCTTTGTTAACTTTAGTTCAAATAAATTTTATAACTTCGAGGCAATTAAATACTCGAGCACTCACTGTTTCGAGAAAATACTATGCGTCTTAAATAAAAAAATCCCTTAGAAGCACTATTGATTGTCAACGTAAATTTAACAATCCTATACAAAACCATCAAATAGATAACTATTTTATAAGCCCTTAAATATTTACAAGCTGTTTTATAACTGCGGAATGTGTATAACCTAAAATTTTGTACCAACTCTTGTTTACATTTTATGCAAATTAATGAAATTAGTATTATTATCGCTAAGATTTAATATCAACCTAAAAAGGCTACTTACAATTGACATATTCTTTGTCGAACCCCGCAGCGCACTGCACGACCACTAAAGACAGCAAGAGCGACCACATTTTACGTGTCACAACTAATTAGTAACAGAACAATTAGTTTCTCTAATTTAAATGTATGGATGGACGTGATGATAAAGGTATGTGTAAATCTTCGTCCATTATCAGGTGACGATCGGTGATAGGGTAGCGTGTTGATAGATACGAGAGATTTCAAGTGATGTTATGCAATGATCTAATAGAACCTTTATCTTAGAAAGGTAAAAACTTAATTATCTAATATCTTAATTCTAAGTTTTGTGAATATGCCTCTGCTTACACTCCTACCAAGTAATCTTAAGTCTTTTCAGTCTTATTAAATTAATAAAGAGATTTCTGGTCTCTACACCCCATTTGACTGGTTAACTTAGTATCTCATAGTAAGGCTGGTTGTCAGAAAAATCCATTATATGAGATCAGTAATATTAGTCACTAATGTTTCACAAATATTCTATTTACTAACTTCTTAGTTTTCACACACCGGGAACCGAACTCGGAACCCTCTATCTTCTTTCGCAACCACTGAACCATTAGCTTCAATCAAACCACATGACATAATTTATCCGCAACTAATACCGGAACTTGAAATAATACAGTTTAAATATAACAAATTTAATTAGATACCGTTGATCAAACAATCACAAATTAAATGACAATGCAACTTGCATTGAACGATAGTCAGGAGGTCTTTGACCCAAAAAGAAAAACTAAAATACACAACAGAAAATCAATCTTACTGCTTTCAAATTAGAGTTTATTTTGTATTATGTGGGTGTTGATAGAGTGTCGTAAGGCTTACTTAGTGTGACGTAAGACGGTGACCGCGTGGCCCAGTCGGCGCATGCGCATTGGCACACTTTAGGCACCTTACACAATAACCTATTTGTTGAAACATATCGCATATTTAAAGAATAACGGAGTATTTAGTTAAGGATCAAAATGGTAGTTCAATTAACAGGTGGTCTTAATTATCAATTTCAATCTAACGCACTCATTACGAAAGTGAACTAGCTACATAGTCATACTTGATCCTAAGTTTAGGAGACTAACCGAGTCATTGTGTAAAAAACTGACATTTGACTTTAGTATTCAAAGTTAATAATTATACCGGACGACAAAATGAGTTCACTGCATTTTTGTACCACGAAACAATAATAACGTATTCTTGTATTTTGCGTTGGTGACAATAATTATACAATACTAATATGCGGTGTATCTTATGCTTTATTTTATACTAAAACAGATTAAAGTTGAAGGTTTTCTTCACTGAGATTTGAACTCTTGCTTTTAATAAACGAAAGTGCATCCGTGCCCCGTGGTGAACACGAAATATGATAGTCAACTAAATAACTATCAGAACGTGAAGTTATTACAACCTTAGTATGTAATAAACCTTATTGCATCATTTGATATCACATTTTAATTCTTGTTTGTTATCTTTGCACCACCCTATGGTTGACTGGTAGAGAATACCTCAAGTATTAAGTCCGCCATTGTATATTGTTCGTATAAGAAGTATAAATAAGTATAATAGAAGATTCTCATGTTTCAATAATTTATTTAATGTCAACAATATAGTGTACATTATTTATCAAATTAACAATAAATATAGTTCTTAAAAATAACTTAATACCTACGACTACGACAATAAAATTATAAGAGTGTGGAAAAATCATTCATGAAATACGAATAATAAAAACACAACCAACTAACACATCAAACGCACAAGTAATAAATAATATAAATCTGTTTAATTTAAAAACAATCATTCCATTTATGAATCAATCAGAAAAGCTATGTAAGAAAAAAACTTAAAAATAGAATAGATCATTCAATTGTCATAAAAAAAAAAACAAATTACACAATATACCACGATACAAGGTCGTTGATTTAGTGCTTGTCTTGACCCTACCGTTTGTCCAGCGCAGGCGTTCAACGAGAGCTGCGTTCATTTTACTACAGAGAAAACCCTCCCTGATCGCCTGAAGAACCTTCTAAATAAGGGAGCATTTAGATAAGAAATACTGTAATATTTATTCAGGAAACACCATATCAGGTCGGATGTGCTTCAGAAACTTGTTGGAGATGTCTTCGAGGACCATCCCGAGCGCCGTCTCCACGGCCGGCTGCACCTCCTTCGCTATCTCCGTGGAGTGCATCTGAGATATGTGGTCGGTTATCATTTCTGGAATTAAAATAAGACGTTTTTAAGTCATCACCATCATGAGCCTATCGCAATCCACTGCTGGGCATAACTTCTCCAAGTGCACGCCACTGGGATCTATTTGTTTTTAAATAGACAAATAGAATGTTTTCTTCTAAGAAATACTAAATTATCATTCCTGCGGATGCCTTATAGCGGATGAAAGGATTCAAGAACATTTTTACCACCATTATAATCATCATTCCTACCACCCATATCCCTTCATCCCAGATATATTGGTTAGCAGCTTACTGATTTAGACATTTAAGCCTAAGTTACATATATTTAATAACTACTATTTAATTTTACATTAACGTTTACAAAGACAAATGGTATGAACCTTAAAAAAGCGAAACATATTTGGCTGTATTGATGCCCAACTCACGTGGCGCTAAACTTAGGGTTAGAAACAGAGTTAGAGACAGAGCAGTAGAACAGAGATTAGCTATTTACCATTAGCATTAGCATTAGCTGACTTACCCATTTCTCCTGTGGTAGAGTGCGCCTCCATCAGACTGGCTTTAAGAGGACCAGTGCATAGTAGGTGAACCGACGCATCTCGGATTACCATGCGCTTGTGCACTCTAGCCCCTAGCGCTTCTAGCGCCGCAGTGCATAATGCTACAGACAAATGAGACATATTAGTTAATGATCAAAATAAAACTACAGAACGAAAAATAGTTTTACGAGATTGGACACATCTTACAAGATCTCAGAGAAGAGAAAATCTCAAATACGTTATTGTGAAAATTCAAACACGTATACTTTATACATAATCTCGTAATTTTGATAGCATTAACCACATTGAACTTTTTTTTCCAAAAATAATTTCTATAAAAATCGAGCATATACGAGTATCACACATGAAATTCCCATAATTTAATATCACTAGCGCCATCTATCCACAAACAAACAAACTCACTGAAGTTGGCGGCCATTTTGCCGGTGGACTCGACGGGCAACATCTGGAACTCGCCGAGCACGACGTAGTCACCCGACATCACCAGGTGCGGGATGCTGATGTTCGCAGTCACTTTCAGCTCTTCTGGGTACACGCTGTAGGAAAGATTAGGCTCATCATTTAGGCAGTAATGAGGACCAACTATTATATCAAAATGTACAAACAATCTCAGTCGAATTTAAAGTCAATAAGACGTTTATCTGGATGTGAATCGGTAAAGCTAATATTATGTAAATGGAATAAGTTCGTTTACATTAAGATACTAAGCAGTTTATTCAAATACCTTTGTAATGCTACTTCAGAAATGAAGTAAGATATAAATCAGCCCCAATGAATGATTAAGCTACCTTTCAAACCAACACAACAGTATCATCTATCATCATACTGTTTTTTAAGGAGCTTGCAATATGAAAAATCCACATTACCAAAATCTGGGAAACTAAATCGAAGTTGAGGACCAACTTTTGACTGCACGTGGTGTAAGTCACCAGGCCAATTACCACAGTGAGCGACGTGTCGCGGGCTCCATCCCGGCGTAGAACAAGAATTTGTGCGATCCATAAATGCTTGTTCTGAGTCTGGGTGTGTTTGTGAATCTGAATTGAATGTTTATAAAACCCTCCGCGATACAAGGATTAAATTACTTTGTGCCGGAGTCGATTAAAAAAAAAACTTTAGCGAACTCACTCCAACTTATTAAACGTATAATTGGTCAGTCCCTCTAGCGTGACATCCGTTAACCAAGCATCGTATTTGAAGTGGTTCTTCGGCATGTTGTGCTGGCGGAGCCGTATGCTGGGGATCTTTAGCGGCTCCAGCGGCTGGATGCCGAGGGACGGCACTCCTTGCGCGAGGAGCTGCCGAGCTTGCTCCGCGATGCGTTGGATACAGTCCGCTACGTTGGGATCCGAGTAGTGGCAGACTGATTTAGCTGTAAGGGATATTCACAGCGTTCTTAAGAATAAGAAATACGGGACATAGGTACATATACATGTACGGAATAATCAAAATGTGAAACGCAGGCTTCAAAGCATCACATGACTTGCGTTTAGCTAGTAACAGTTAAAAGAAGCAGTAATATTTCAGTGAATTTTAGACGATACTAGTGTTATTAAAATCCTAATCCTAAGTAAGTATTATGACATTCCCCATAACTGGCACAACCCTTGTCTAATAATCATTAGATACGTAGTTTTGGGTACCACAACAAAAATACCAACAACAAAGATAAAAATTACTCCTGCCAAAATGTATAAAGAAAAGCTTACGTAAATCAGTACTATCACCATCTTCAGTCCCATTCCTGCCGATCCTCCTTCCGAGCGCACACTCCACACATATAACTATCAATATCAGAATCAACTTCACCAGAGCCATGATATCGAACCTTTTTCCTTTAAATCACACGTCTATCTAAGAAATAGGACGGATACCTTCCCTATATATCAGCTTGGCCATTGTAAGTACTTGCCATATATGGAGAAACCTCGGAATAACTCTGAGGGCTAAATGGTGAATATTTTCTAGACATAAACATTGCTACATGCTCTTATGTTAGTCATAAATTACACTTGTCGGTAGATGAACTTGTGGGGTAAAGTTACCTTTTGCTGGCCGTTAATATATTTTTTCTGTCTTTATATTGTGTTCAAATAGTCTTGTCATGTGGTCGTTCAAAATGGAAATGTCTGATGCCAGTGCCTACCGCACTATAAGACTTGAAAGAGACCAAACATAGAGCGATTAGCCTAGCTATTAGAGCTAGTAAGACTCCAGAAAGATTTTTTTTTTTTACAACGGTCTCGAAGTATAGCAACTCTAAATAGAAATGTATTATGATTGACGAAAAATTATTAGAACCAAAATAAATACAAAATTTTCGAGTAGGTACTAATGTAAGGTAAGGTAAAGCAAATGAGTATCTTTATCTCTTAAACTACAATCAAAACAGGGTAATAATAACAACAAGAATTATTTATAAGCCGTTACATTTGTTTACATTGCTCTACATATGTCAGGAGGCCAACCACCATCACACAAAGACTGCAGCAGGCGTGGAAGTGAGACAGCGCACTACACGACGTATAGCTATGTCTCTCTTTCACAACTGCAAGAGTCTTACTTTAAGACGTGGTGGTAGAACCCCAGGAAGTATATTATGTTACTGGTGCAAATGAAATAAGGAAAGAGTGGCAGTTGGCCCTGACCTCAAACCAGACAGCTGCGGTCTTGACGCTCACTGGCATCCTTAATATGCACTTACGAGTGCTTGTAATCCTGTCGCTAATTTGTGTGAGAATTACTGGGACAATTCTTAATGCGTTGTTTGTGACTGTTATTTAATATGTTTATTATTCTTTAACTCTGACAATTTTGAGTTACTTGAAGGTCTAGTTAAATAAGCTTGTAAAGAATGGGAGGGTCTACCGCCACGTCTTAAAGTACCTAATATTGCATTTGTAAAAACAATACAGCACACTAAACAAGGTAGAGCGGCGTCTCTCTTGCGAATTTTTTTCATTGCATGATCAACATTACTTTAAGATGTGGTAGTACTAAGTTCTGAAGTTGTTTTTTTTTATATCTTTTGATTTTTAGTAAAAAGGACTATTGGGATTTATTATCCCAAAGTAGAGAATGTAACTAGAGGTTTCCATAATAAATGTTCTGTATTCATTTAAATAAGAGTAAGCCATGGGGACCACATCGGGATCAATTATGATGGAACTCGTTGTGGCCATTTCGATGGCAAAATAAGGATATGTGAAAAGATGAGATGATGAAGAAGATCAGTAATTAAAATGTTGTCTCACCCAAAACGTCTACAAATGAAATTCCGGTTGAACAAAAAAAAAAACAGAAACGTATTATTGTAATCGTACTTTAATAATTATGAATAAATTTACAATCTTATCCTTAAATCTAATTAACAGCCTTTATCAAATAAAGCAGGTACGCAAATTATGCTCCCCTGAGCAAGAATCATTGTCTCAATTTTATATTCAAACCTACTTTATACAAATGGTTGGAAAAGTATTTTCTTTCAGTTTTACGATAGTTATACACCTACAACAAATGTAGGTATAAAGAAATAGATCATGTATAAATTACCCATTCATAAAATGATTTATGCTTACACTGGAGATATGACTAACAACCTTTTTTGTAGACCAAAAGTGATTTAATACAAACTAGATTTTAAATGACAGATTAAATAAATATGCATACTTACATCTAATGTTTCTTAACTATACGCACGTGAGAGAACTTACATAATTAGTTTACACTGTAATAATTACGTTATAATATATTGCTTTTGCTCCCGGTGACAAACTTGTGTATTTTTGGTCATTTATTTGACACAAATGCTAATTAATGTTGAAATGACATCGTGTGACAGTTTTTATTAGTTTGACACAACACCTTGTAATATATTGTCTATTTAAATGGACAATTTCATCAGTTCCAAGAAATAACTTAGCTAAAGTTACGAAAAATCGAATGAAAGCTTTTTTTTTCATATAAATTTTCTGCGTTCTTAATTAAAGATTTCATAAACGCATGCTTGTCCGTAGTTCCTCTCACATATTATTGATGAAAAATAACCCATTACAACAAAATGGCGAATAGAGCTTCCAAATTCATTTTTTAATTATTTGTACAAAGATTGATGATTTGGATACCACCATTATGACGACAGATGAAAAACCGCCATCTTTTAAAATAAAATTGCTACATGTTAGGTGCGTACAATGTCTTTAAGAAGCTTGACAGCGCACTAAACGGTATAGAGAATATCTTTCTCCCACAACTGCAATAATATCACTTTAAAAGCTGGTAGTAGACCATCTGAACTTTAATTTTTAACTTAACCCAGGATAGGATATCTCTAGGCGGCAGGCGCATCATCTGTCAAGACTTCATTGATCGGTATGCTTCCTAAGATCTTGTTGACAAAGGCCTTTACCACGGCCGCGCTGGTTTCCTCAATCAACGGGTTGAGAATGTCCAGGACCACTCCTGGGCTGGAGTTGAAGAATGTCGCTGCTGAGGCCGCTGTAAAAGATGGAAGATTAAGGTAAAATGTTAACAGTCATGGCGGCTATGCGCTTCTACGGAGGAAAGTATATTTATGAGGATTAAGTTCCAATGTCAAAGTGACTTTTTCCAAATTACCTACATTAATAATTTAAAACATAACTGATTCACGGCGAAAAACAAAAGTCGATCGTGAGCAAACGTGGGCTTCAAATACTGGAATCTGGAATCGCCAACTCACAGTAAGCTAGCGTGGTGTTCAAAGTTTAATCCTTCTCTACATGGGAAGAGACTTTTGCCCAGTTGTGGCATTACAGGCGAATATTATTTAGAGGTGAAAGAAAAAGAAAGAGAAAGCTAAATATTACAGCTGCAGTTGTTAGGTTTGCAGTCTAAGTTGCTGTTGCAATTTATTTAGAGTGGAAGGTCGTCGGTCGCTTAGTAATAACAAACGCATTGTACCTGATCATTTACATCAATTATGTTGCAAATGATCTAATTTGGTTTGTTTGTAATGCACCTTTACAAACGAATATGTAATTAAACTACGTTTTGGTTTTAATGAAGAGCATTAATTTAATATTTCTAATCTTACCCCTTCCTCTGGAAATCTGCTACTTGAGATATATTTAAATCGGTAAGAAAAAAATGGAATAGTGGCAAATCTAGGTAAATAAATAAATAAACCAGCCTATATACGTCCCACTGCTGGGCACAGGCCTCTTCCCATATAGGGAAGGTAAACAAAAATGTCTAAATGTCTTTAAATCTAGGTAAACTATAGGTATATTATTGTTATTTACCTAATTATCCGGTAGAGCAATAAAAGACCGAAACATTGAAACCTTAAACAAGATCAAAGCCTTATTCACATTTGTCTTTAGGACTAAAGCCAATTGCAAATTATTTGTTGCTTCATGGCTAGATGCTTAACTATGACTCTTTCAAAATTAAATGTACTTTTTAATTATTCTAAGACACTACTAACAAACGGTGACGGAAAGAATCGTGAAGAAACCTGGAATTCAAACATTGAAATCGCGAATCCGTAGCGAGCTAGCGTGGTGATCAATGCTCAAACTTTCCCTAAACGGGAAGACGCCTGTGCCCAGCAGTGGGACGTATATAGGCTGGTTTATCATTGTTGCTGTACTTACCAGCCAAAGGCCTCTCAGTGTCAGCGAACTCGACCTGTGCGTTGTTGATCCTCACTTTGGTGATGATCTTGTCAGCCTGCAGGTACTCCACTCCGTCCTTAGTAATGGGCTTAGCGCTGCCCTTGGCGTGCACCGTGACGCCAGCTGGAAAAGAAGAGGTTTGGTGTTATTGAGGTTGTTGATGTATATTTCTGGTAAAGCAGACAAGGCATACAGGTTCCACACGTTCCTATCTGACGTCAGCTCCCAAGCCACACTCTTCGCAGCCATATCATCTTTCACACAATCCATCCATCGCTTCTCGTCTAAAATTAACTCTTTCTTTATTTATTTAATTACTAGCTGTTCGTTAGTTGCACGAAACACGACCAAACACAGTCAAGTAAACTTGCCAAAGATTATAGGAAATTGTGTTTAACACTTGTCTTCTAAATGATTGCTAATTTAAGTTCCTACCTAATTACTATCCTCATAGTAACATAATTTATAACCTATAATCAAATGAGGTAATTGTATAATGTACCTGTAACTGTTATGTCATTTAAGTAACTGCAAGGTAATTAAACCAACTTGACCGACGTTTTCCTCTTGGTCTAGATTCGATAGCTGAACATATTTTGCCTATTTAGGTATCGCATGCATTTTCGCAATAAATGTATGTATTGAGGCAGTAACATCTAGGTAATTGCTGGCTGCGTGGATTAAATGGCACCCACTTACATAATGAATGGTTTGAACATTGAAACGATTATTTTGAATTTGCACAAAACTAGACAAAGAAAAGTGAGGTGGGTCTTTTGACTATGCAATTTTTTTTACTGCAGACTAAGATATAACCTTTGACTAAAAAAAATAACAACAAAAAAAAACAACTTCTTATGAAAATTAAGAGAATTCATGTTATTTAATACTAATGCTGTAACAGATTAATCGAATCTTAAAGGTTTGCCCGTAATCAATGTAATTTCATTAGTACCAATAATCGTAAACAGTTTAATTCTGTGATTAGTTTCAAATTACTCAAATCCGTTATACAGGATGTTTGTGGCTCGATAACGTTTTAAAGGTAGTTTACGTTCTTGTATCTCTTTAATCTTTTTCAGTAGATGATTTGACAAGATATGATTGAAAATGGGTGCGAGAAGAAAAGCGCATTGGAATGAAAAATAATATAAAAGAGAAGTTTCAGCTTGTAAGTTTTGTAGAAGTATAAGAAGAAAGTAAGATTTTAAGGACCAATCATGTTAGAAAGGGTGTTTTTATTTCAACAGACTTTTATTTTACATAAACCTAGGTGCGGTATGTGTTGGATAGTTTCCCACGAAGACAAGTCGAATATACTACCCATTCGGTAAATATCTACCTTTGTTTTAAGATTTGGATTGATGTAGGTACTTAGGCTCAGCTGCAAAACACTTTAACATTCAGAAGCCAATGATTCGTTACTTACTGAAGTTCCCGAGCAGGCGTCCCTTGCCGTTGATGTCCAGGGTGAGGAGGCGGGACCCCTTCACGTCATAGTTAGCGGTCACCATCAGCTTAGGCAGCACCAACTTTATCTCCCCGACGTACTTGTTGTTCAGGTTGAACCTGAAAGTAGAAAGATACCTCTTAGAACATTGTAGTGAAAGTATTGGTCGATTAGACTCTAAGACGTTACCGAATGCTAGCTGCCTAGGCAAGGTTAGTAAGGTTTCTCCTAGCTCATCATCTTCCAGCCCTTATCCATTTTACTTGGGGTCAGCGAACACGTTTTTTTCTTCCATTCTATCCCTATCAGACGGACAGACCCTATCAGAATAATCAGTTTCTCTCGTTAAAGCGCTTACTTATTTCTTAAATGCATAAAATTGACAGGTCAATCTAAGATCACACATCAAAAAGGAACATCATTCGTATTTTTCTGTCAGTTTCTATTCTAAAGCGATGTAACATCATCTAGGGTCTCAAAGTGTACCGCACGTTTTGAATTTATATTTACGTCTTATTAAATTGTGGTAAAAATAATAAGCCCATTTTTATTCAGGACATCTGCTATTGAATCAGAACTATTATTTGTAATGTCTGTGTTTATCAAAACAAACCATTAGGAAAAAACACATGTAGAATTAGTAATTGGACCACCCAACATGTAAATTAATTTATGATAGATTTGTATACATATGTATTACCTCAGGCTTCAAGTCCACGTATTCGCCATTGAACCTACAGTGACGGGCTCTGTGCCTCTTCTATACACTTTCAAAACGTTACTAACTCTAGTTGCGCGGTTCCAAAATGTCATTATTATGGAGAAGAACCGGCAAGAAACTCCCTGAGTTACTCTTTTAAAAACAGAAAAATACAGTTTATAAGTACATACAATAAGTATGCAACAACACCGTAAATTAGCAAAATGTAGCAAGAACCAAATGGGGAAATAAAATAAAATGTTCTTTGATGAATGAAAATGGTACCTACATGTTTATACATGTACAACCTTATGAGCACAAAACAACAAAAAAAGTCAATAATAATTTAGTTGCTTACTTCAACTTTTCAATTTTGAAGTCGCTGCCGCCATACGCCTTCGCATGCTTTACAGTTGCCTTCAGCCTAAGATTCGGGGCAGTCCTGTCCAGCTTCAAGGTGGGCACGGTAAAGGGGTCCAGCGGCGGGATGTTGACCTCCGGGATGCCTTGTTTGATGAACGGCCTCATGTTCTCGATGGCGTCCAGGACACATTTGTCCAGCTGGGGGTCGCTGCGCTTACATTTTGGGAAGTAATCCGCTGTGAACAAGAGTGATGGGAAAATTGAGACAGAGGAAAATTAAAGAAAAACTAGGGTAAACGTGGAAAGGCGTGTTATCTACAATTTTCTAAAACGTTTATTTTACTAGTAGAAGTATAGTTCTAACATAAAAACAAAACATAACCTAAATGCAGATTTAGTTTCTGAATTCAGGTTGACTAATGCAACCTGAATTCAGAAACTAAATCTGCATTCTTCGTAACTAAATTCGAAAAAATCTCTTTCCATAGACAGATTGATGTATGATGTATGAGAAATAACCGCAGAAGCTTGCAATAAAAACAGTATTAGGACATCATCACTAATTGACGACCTAGCAACAGATGTTTGCATGTAATTTGAGTGTGCATTCGACCGAGATTCCCATAGTTAGTTATTTAGCGACATTATCGTAATTGGCAGGTTAGCCCCAAACTTTATAAGGTCCACGGTGAGCGGGCACAGCCTTGGGCTACTTGCATTTCCTTTGCATATACATAATTCACACAGCTGATTTAACGCCTGAGTTTACGGATTAATGATCTGAAGGATTGTGGCGGTAAATGGGTTTTTTTTGGACAAACACACAGGCAATCTCTCTGAGTAACCTTTTTTCAAGCACTGAAAATTATTATTGAGCCCTAGCCTAGGCATAAGCGTTTTTAAACTAATCCAAAGTTTCTAGACATTTCAATCAATTTTGTTGTTGTTATTTACTATTTTTTATTGGGATGCTTATTGCCACAGAAATCTAAATAAATTAGTAGTTTATTTAGATTTCTGTGTTTATTGCTCTTTTAATATATTTTGGTAACTATTAAGATCGTTATTGACTTTCCATTTAAAACGGCTTTGTTTGATTAAAACACATCTGTATTACTTATCATTCTAGAGGCATCCCAGTGCCTTGGTTCCGCCTTGTTATACCGATGCTAATGAACTTCATCACACATTTAGATCACTTCCTTGATATCTATCAGCGAGCATCCATTATTATAACAAGGTAAGGAACAACTTAAACCATGTATTTGAGGATTTTCAAGGCTAAAATTGCTAATCATCTGTTGTACCTAGTAAAAGTAAACGTAAAACGTGCTTATCGATTTTTAAATGTCTGCAAGAACAAAAACACCATACAAAAACAAACCAATTTTGCTTTCAGTTAAAATCTGCTCCAAATAATTTAGTAATTTTTATTTAATAAAATAACATATATTTTTAAGCCCTTTTCTCAAATTGTCAGCCAAGCTTTGTATTTATTTTTAGTAAAAAAAACTGTAATCATAGTACGCAATGAGTCACAACTTACGAACTACATAGTTCATTTGTTTTCGCAGTTAAATTACGCACTGATTACGCAGTATTTACCAAAGCATTATTACAAAACTATTTTATAGCTCATTGTTCGAACCAATAAAAAATAATACCAAATTAATATTCCTATCAGAAATAATCACACGCCTTATGTATTAAGTTTTAATATACTTGCGCGCGCACGTAATGTGTTATATGCCTGACATGTGTATTGACATAATACAATAATTTGACCACAATACGATAATTTGGTCTCCTTAAAGACAAATACTTACTTATAAGTACCTATTGGTATATTATGTAGAGCATGTGGAATATTGGAGCGACATCGACAGTTCGTAATCGAAAGTACCTACTTTCAATATGACATAACGATCTGCGGTTTTGTTTTTTTTTCATCAGTCCATAAAATTATGTGCGTTTTTTTTTATTTACATGTTCTTATCGATTCAACTATAGATCGACAAAAAGTCATTTGTGTTCGGGGGTAAATGTTACCCTAAACTGACATTAAACGCGACAATATATTGAACAAAGCAAAGTTATCGATACAATAAGTTTGTAATTATATAAATAAGGAGAGAACCAGTTCATAGCCTTGCAGCCAGCAACCTAATTTAGACCGGTTGTTAGGTCTTGACGTCTTGTTACTTTAAGTCTCCAAAACGACTATGAAATAACGTTAGCACATATTGATCAACAATATTATCAAAATCAAAAGTCGTTTATTCAAATTAGGATACAACGTAACATTTTTTGAACGTCAAGGTTTATAAGATATAGACAGCACCCCATCGCCCACCCTTCGCATTTCCTTGAAATCGACTTATTACTAGTGTTAAGACATAATGGTTACCTATGAATTTGATTATTTTGAATATGGATTATAAATGTCCTAACCATACTTAAGAACTCGAAATTAAACACAAAACGTGATCTAAAACTGACAACATCCTCCGTTTAACGCAGTGAGAATCTACAGCAATTGATATATTAGGAACAGAAACTTCTTTAACTAAATGTCTTTGTATTAATTTAGCTAAAACCATACTATGCATGGTTATGCATAGTATACTTATCCTGTTACGTTTTAAGACCTGTTATTACCTAAGTTTTATTACCTTAAACGTGTGCATTACTATTAATAAGAAGGTAAATCCAAAAACATAACAAATAGAACAGATTATTGATGGAAAAAAATGATTAGATTAACTACTAGAAACTCAGTCACAGAGATGTCAAGTCAATTAGTTTATGTTAATTTACAAGTTCTGTTGATATCTTTACTCTTGCACTTCTTTTGCGTACCGAAGAAGTACAAGTTCGTAATCGAAGTAATGACTATCAATTATAATTTCAAAATTTATATTAATTTAGTTCAAGGAAAGCTTACAGACTAACTAACATCAATTAGATAGAACCTATCTGACTGTTCGCAAGTTTCAAAGTTTAAGTTACTTTTTTTCCCGGCCCCAACACTAATTTACTTGTACATACTTAGTTCCCTTATAACTTTCTCACCGACTTTTCTAGCTGGCTACAAGCAATCAACAACAATAAACGAACATTAAGAAACATTACATTAATATTTGATTTCTGTTTACATAAACAGTGTTTGTAGTTACAGTGAGCGAGATGAGGCAACTTCAGTTAAAGCAATCTATGAAACTGACGCAGGCATTAAATAGAGCGAGACGTCTTTTACTTAAACGAATCTACGAGTGTTTACTTGACAGCCTGCTAAATGTAAAAGTTAAAACTAATTGATTTACGGAACACAGTTGTTATCAATTGTAAAGAAAGAAAAGTTTGATGGATTGCATAAGAAATGGTATAAATGAAAAAGGATTAAATGACACTGTGATTATAGGGTAGAATGGAAGAGAAAAACGTGTTGCGCCGACCCTAAGTAAAATAGGATAAGGACAGGAAGATGAGGAGTTGTTATCAACTTCAAAGAGGTGCTTTTGTAGTGCATATTTCATTACACGCAGATACCTATTAAAAATGAAAGCTGTGTAATATATGAGCATGAATTTATTTTCCTTACCTATAGTATGCAAAATGGATAAATTGTGAATAAAGGGCATATGATTATACTGAAGTAAATTAACCGAATTAAATTATTTGTAAAATGTTCTTAAATTATAATAATATTTAGATTTGATTAGATATTGTTAGATTATGATAATTGTTTAACTTAAGGGTCCGGCTTGGACCGGTACCCTTTGTCTATAATTAACTCCTATTAAAAATGAGGCCTTAATTTTTAAAATACAAGAGTCAGAAGCCAATCTTTTCTAGGTTACAGGTTTCAGTCAAAACTGCGCAGAATACAATATTATTATGCCATATAATGTAGCCGGTAGAATAACTTATTAGAATTGCATGTTTAAAGATATATATTTTTTTATGCTTAGATTTTTTCAGGAATAAGAAACTGTTACCGAATGTCGCAAATATTTTGTGATTAATTTTGGAAACCTCTTACATACAGAATGATGCCCAAGTCCATACTCAGCAAGGGAGTTGTTTTCAGGAATATCGGGTAACAATAGGTCACATAATTTAGGGAATCACTTAAAACCTAATGGAAAATATTAAACTTAATATAATAATTAAATACTTACGGGTAACTTTAGCGAACACACAAACAACACTTAACGAGAGAACTACAAGCACTTTCATATTGTCCGAATTATACAGGGTGGTGCAGATTGCAATAAGGAGGTTGGTGTATGCAGCGACCGAGTGTCCGCGAGTGTGCGCCGGCGCAGAGTCAACAGATATTTGTAGGCGCGCGCGCACCGGCCCGAGATGCCGCGCTTGGGCAACGAAGGAAGCACTGGGGAAATACCCCCGTGGTTTTGACTTTTGGATATTTATAATTAGGTATATGTTTAAGTATGTAGTTTTTGTCACAGTCATTGAAATCAATCAAGCGTAGGATTAGAAGCAGTTATCTACACATTGGTAATTCCAAATTCAGGCTTTAAAAATAAGTTCAAAAACTCTTTGTTTATAAACAAAAATCTGCAGTTAATTCCACTCAGTAAAATTCAGTTCATAAAATAGACTACCGATTATTTTATGAAGGTCAATTAATTAATTAACAGACAGCATCTTGATTTGTCCGACCCTTCACTACTCCGCAAGTTCTCAAAAAGGAAAAACAAACAAACCTTCGGTAAATGTATTAACTTCAGTGACAATTATTTATAACCGCTACTGCAACTGCTGAAAAAGAAAATTCAAATCATGAAATCAGGACCTAAAAATAACTTCAAAAAACCTTGAATTTTGAATCTAGCATCTATTTGTCTGTTACCTTCAACAAGCTAGGTAATCATCAATTTTTGTCGGTACTAATGGGGTAACGTTTTCACAACTAACATTTACATTTTATAACTTGTCATGTGCATCCAATGCAAGCCCATTGTAAATGCTGACGAGGTCTTTGGCAGGGAGCCAACATACTCACTTACAAATTCATATATCCGAAATCGAGGTTCAGTATCGTATATGTATAAATATATGGACTTTATTATATCCTCATCTATTTCGATAACGGCCAACCATGGCAAATTCACCTCCTTTTTTCCGTGGTGAAACGCTAATGACTTCAACCCACGCCGAGGGCACGGCGTAGGAATATTTCGGACTCTCACCGACTAAAAACACCCCGGGTCCCTTCTATTACCTACCTAAGCTAGCGTCACGGGATTGCTCGCGCATGCTCTGCGTGACCCTCCTCCTAGCGTGAGCCCTGATGTGCCTGGACAAACCGAGTTTGGATTTAAGGACCCGGTCGCAAGCATTGCAGTACAAGAGACCCGCATTGCTTAGGTAAAGCACTATCTTGCTTCTATAATATTAATAGTTTTAAGAGCATAGTTCAGGGACAGGTCACAATGTGTTTCGTTAAGTCTTTTCTCAAAGAATATCTATCTGTAATAAGGCCAATGCTTACTATTTTAATTTCTGTTACTAATGAGCAATTAGCAAAAAAGGTTATATCTATTAAAATCCGAAAGCATTACCTGTCTCAGCATCGAATCTTGTTCAATCTAGGACTTGAACAAGATTCGATGCTTTTTGATCTAATTAAAATGTCATTGAGGTAAAATAAAACAGATACCATACGAATAAAGGTGACTTAATTTGTAATAGTATTTGTGACATACAATTTTTCACTTTTCACGATGTGACAATATTGTCACATGTAATCGCTCAGCATTGACCTCTATTATAGTTCGCTGCACAGACTAATCCTGACAAAATTACACCTATTCTATAACACGAATTGAAGCACATCCATAGGTTTAGCTAACTAATTAGCTAATTGTATTGACAATGAACGATATTATGTTGTCAAACATTGATATCAATAATGCTGCGGTATGTTCGTGAGAGTAACCGCGACCCCGGCACCCAAGGGGCTCCAGGAGGTACATAGTGGGTTTTAGTCAGTGAAAGTCTGACACTTTGTAAATATCAAATGGGACCAAGACTGCCGCGATCACCATTTTAGCGTACTATAATACAGGTCATTTTAACTAGTATTTACCTAGTGTCATGCTAGCTACAATGAGACGTTCAGCTCAGTGAACCCGCCAGGAAACACGCTAGACTCCCTTACATAAGTCCCGGTAATTAGTTGATGCAACGCGGATATGATACGCCTGTCAGATACACTCACATGGTCTATTAAAACTACGAGAGTTTAGCTCTACTTTAGGTAGGTATAGATCGGAACTATGACTGCCTGATGATAGAAGTATAATAGTATTATCTACACTTTAAAAGAGACAGGACCCCTGAGTTTGTTTCAATATTTCTTCTCAGGGTAAGGAAGGAAATGTAGAATCCAACAAGCTCAAAACATATAATAGACATGTAAAGGTGTTATAATTATCCTATTTACGGAATAAATTATTTCATTTCAGTAAGAACCGATATCTTTGTCAAATAGACCTTGTTTCTTAGTTTTTTCTTGCTTATTTTATCCGACTATATAAACAATAATTTTGAATTCAGTATCTTGTTTTGAAGTCTCTCCATATTTGGTTTATACGTTTTAAAAAATCGATATTTTACGTTGCACAGTTAATATAAAGTCTCCATGTCAATTAAGATTAAATTAAATGTAGTTTTTTTTTATAATTATAAGAAGGATACTTGTTAAATACCAGAAATGCTACAAATTCAAAACCAAAACAAAAAACATTTAATTCTCAATACAATCAGTATGAATGTTGTAACATAAAATCCGAGTCCACTTTTTGAAGGTTAAAATTTACAGCTCCAAGTATTGTCCACCCTTCATCGCTTCCTAATATCTTTGGCTGTGGAGAAAAAACGCAAGACGTAATGAACTCACTGCCTCTTTTCCTAGATAAGATATGTTTATTTGCTCATTTGCAATGACACATCCTCCATCGTCACCGGGAACACAATTCCTGTGTAGAATTTGCGCCCGGCGTTGTCGCTTCCATATAGGCCTTGTTAGCCACCAGCACAAGTGCTAAAAGCAAATAAATTAACACGGCGGCTGTTTCAATCATCTTTCATAGATGTTAGAGGCCACTGGTGATGATGATTTGCTCAAAACGGTATAAAAGGTATCAAAAATTTAGAGTTCAATCATGTTTTCCTTAAAACTATAGCGTGCAAAAATTATTCACAAACAATAAAGATAAATTTAAAGTACATGCCTTACAAATCATTTTAAAAGTCCCTAATACTACAATAGCTATTATTTTTGAGCCATTTATATAGCGGTGATTCAAATAATTTATAATTTTATGTGTTGCACATATTTTTTCTATAACCTAATTTCTTCGTATCCTTTGACCCTTCATGTTCTAATGAAGGAAGCCGGCTTCAGGCCGACCGCAACAGTTCCGTGATCTGTTGCATAAAGTATGACCGGCTATCAGTGCCGATTATTATGACGCAACGGTTATCTCACCGACGATAGCTCGGACTGCACTACCGTGACGATTACAATTGTTTATTATTATTTATTTATTTTTTCCTAGCCTACAGTACCGGGATAGGTGGAAGGAGGAAAGGGAGGCCTTTGCCCTGCAGTGGGACACTAGCGGCTAGTAATAATAATAATAGCCTATAGTGTCCCACTGGTGGGCAAAGGCCTACCCCAAGTCCTTCCACGATTCTGTCTTGCGCCGCTTCGAACCAGTCCTGGCTGTTCCTGATTGTTTATTATTTATTTATAATTGTTTGCTACCGTTTTATTAACGTTATGGATATTTTCTTCTTCATCGTATTGTTACCATGCGTCTTTGTGTGTATTGTCTTTACTCGTGTAGCCAGCCAGTGTCAGTGCAGCAATTCTTTTCAAACAGTGTCATTTTGCTATTGATATGTGTAAGTAAAAGTATTTATAATTAAAAGCGTATTGTTTACGACTGGCTGGTATGCGTAACTAGTATGGTAGTTCTATAGGTACTGGTGACATTTATACACGTGTTATTGCATCGCTGATTGACCGTTCTAAGTCACGTGACTTTTTCAAAGGTAATTTTCTGTACATCGAAGAGATTTGTTCTTTTTGCAAATTTACAATCTGTGAATAAATTAATATCCGTATCAGCCTGTAACTGTTCTACTGTTTTGCGAATGCCTTCCACCATTACAAATATAGATTTAGCATTGACCGTAAATAATTTGTTAAAAAGGAAAAATATATTTTTAAAATAAATATGATTCATACAACTATCTTTTAAACCATTAATCTTCTGCAACATTTGGCGAATGAGTTACTGTACTGACATTTACAAAACATTTTTAGTAATAACCTGTGACATCCTGGTGTCGCAAGCGCCGCCCGCTTTACATCACAAACTACATTAAAACATCCGTTTATTTTCTATGTACTTGTAAGTTTGGGTTAACTGCCCGAAACATTACATTTGAGAAGTATTTTTGGTAATATAAATATTTGATAAACATGTGTAGCAGATGCGTGATGAATTACAACGCAATGTCACGCATCAACCATGCGCTGGAGGCTTTGCAGGTTCATTTTTTAGATAGTAAGAGTGTGACACAACCCACTTCCCACTCCAAACAGGTGGGATTGCATGAAGGTAGGGTTCCCCCGTCTTACCTAATAAATAGGCCTATCAACACCTCTTAAAGTAAGATTTCTAATTATGGAAGCAAAACATCGCATTAGAGAGTAACGCGGCGGGTCTCTCATCCACACTCCTGGGTCTACTTAAGATTCGGACCATTGCAGAATCATAAGTATACCTACCTAAGCATTCTACACCTCTTTACTAAAATGTATTAAATCATTTAGGTGCATGACCTATTATAATACTTATCGAAATCTTAGTACTAGATATTAAATAGAACAAAATTGAACATTAAACAAAAAAGCTGTTCATGAAATAAGTAGACCTTTTTACATTCTTACATCCTTTATAAATCCGAAAACAATATTTCACCAGCAAATGCTTAAAATCCGGCTCAAGAATGATTCGTTTTCCTCTTACAAAACAAAGTTTTATGCTAAGGTTCTTTCATAGAAGCCGGCGCAGGCGCAATATTTGGACAGCCATTATGAAACGCCACCTTTTTAATATATGTATAACATAATATACGCTAATCACACTTGTTTATTTGTTAACTGTTAGAATATAAAAGTGTACTAATTATGTGTCCATTACGCTATGATTAGCATTGTCGGCGGCAGCAGTTAAGTAACTTGGTAATAGAAATTATGTAATTAGACATTTTATATTTGTGATGTTTTAATGAAAAGGTATTTGATTTTATTTTATTCTTTTTAATTTTAGTTGCTTCAAAAATGTATCTAATTTGCTTCCGCAAAAGTGGGAAATGAACATTTGACAAACTCTTTCTTTTTTCTTTATTTGTTATTTTCTTCAGAACTAGTAGTAGGAATTCTACCTATTCGTTATTTCATATTAATTATTTAATATTTCACATCAAAATAGCATAATTATTAATCATTAAGTTTGATGTAGGTGATAGATCGATAAGAGCGTCAAAAATGATTATATAATTAATACCGCCATCCCGCATGATGAGAACCTCGTGAAAGCAGAAAAATATCTATAACTATACTCCATTTGTTTAGGTAATTAACTAAATGTAAACAATCTTGGCGTTACTTTTTAACGAAAAAAGTCATTTATATTATAGATATTATACTTACAAATGAAATAACTATAGTTTTTGAAAATCTGAATGTATTTCAAGTAATAAATCGTATTTTACATTTTTCAAGATCACATTTTGTTTAAAAGACACACCAAAATTGTTTACATTAAGTTAATTACCTAAACAAATGGAGTATAACTATCTATCTTTATACAAAGTTGCTGTATAAGTTGGACAGTCAAATATAGGGAAACTAAGGCTACTGCTGCCATCTTGATTCGCTACGCTACAGTAAACGCAATGATAATAAGTAGGCCTCATAATAATTACTTCATTTACTACTAAGCGGCGCTGCGGTCGCAGTTTTAAGATTTCAATACATTTTCTGTACCTCATAGTTACTTTCATTCATTTTAACTTAATGCTCATTGTCCAAGATATTTTGTGTTCGACTTCCAGCTTTTCCAAATTCAGATGCATGAACATAATTAAGTATACCAGTTTTTCTTTACCATGCGATATGGGCTCGTCACCTTGTGGAAATATGGTGGTATGGGGGCTGGAGATTTTCAGTGCCAACTTGTGCTCGGACAACATGCAAGTACCAATTGGGCTTTTTCGAAGTTATATATCTACTGTCATAATTATATTAAGACACTATTGACAATCGGTGAAGGGAAACATTGTGTAGAAACCTGGATTCTAAATATTGTAATCTGTACTGAGCTAGCGTGGTAAAGAGGCCAGTGCCCAGCAGGGGTACGTTTTCAGGTTTGTATTGTAATTAAAAAACAAAACACATTCATTGAAAAATATTTATTTTACATTTTCCTTTCATAGTGTTAATATTACAGACAAGATCAAGCGAGATAAAAACTATTTCGAAAGGGAATGGATGAGCACTGTAAAACATAGTTCAGAAAATAAAATAAAGGACTTTGAAAAAATGAATATGAACATAAGAAAAATATGTAAGTTACATAAACATAATAATATAAATACGATGTGTTGAGAAGGTAATTAAAGTAATCATGAATTGAATGAAAAATCAAGTAAAAGCTTTTAAAAATACAACTTAAATTATTTTATATTTATTTACAAATAAAATGTTGTCCAATGTGATATATGGAGTGCTTCATCCATAGCCAACAGTAATTGTGATGACTTTGTTCATGTAATCGTAAGAAACGTCCGCTGGGTACATATCACTGTTAAATACTATACCTACTATTTATTTACAATCTTATTTTAGCTCTTAACCTACCAATACCTTACAACTAATATCAATACCGTACGAACGAATCTCTGTACAAAATACTCCTAAAGGGTTGGTATGAGAAACTAATGGCAATAGACATAACAGTACTAAAAACGAAATCATAAGATGCATCGGTTAGTCAGACTTATAAGTAAATGAATCGATGAGTAAATTCTTTTTTGATCAAAGCATTTTAATAGATCCAACCCTAACGACATTTTTGGATTTAACACAGGCCTTTGACACTGTTAACGACGAGCAAATTCTTATACTAACAAACATACGAATCACACACAAACTTAAGGCTACTAAATACCCTTGTATGACCACAAATCACGGGAAAAGTTCTTTATAAGTAAACTTCGATGTTATTTTGTTTGCCATTTCCGTGAAGAGGTCTGCAAGGCTCTTCTCTAGGACCGGACTGATTTCTTGAAGGAAGACTTGTGAGTTTTCGTTGATGACCCTGTTGGTGGCGGGCCCGAGGACTGGATCGCCGTCGAACAGGTTGGTCAGGTAGATGGAGGACTGACCCACACGCAGTTTAACTTTGAAAGGATCGAACTGAAGGTATTCCTTCTCATCAATGATCTCCTTGTGGCCTCTCATTGTGACGTTGCACGCGTAGTCTCCTGTAAGAATAAAACTTTAATTAGAACCAACCAATATTCAAGTCATTATATTTTATTGCTCACGATTTTTCGGAATCTATCTTAATATTATATCAAACCAGTAGCCTGTATTGCCTGTAACATATATCTGAACACAGACTACGTAATTGAGCTGTCTACTTGAGTAATATGAGTAATATCTGGAACTACATGCATAATACAGGAAGCGACAGTTAGATAAGTGCAAATCACGTTTGGACATGCAACTGTAACTTCTGATTTATAAGATTAGCATTTCCTTAGATTTAAACCTTCCATTCATCTTTTACATGGCTTTAAAAATAAAATTGAAAACAATATTGTCCAACACGGCCAATTTTTGTTCATCGCCTTCGTTCGTGTTGGGATATTATCTACTTTGCTCATTGTAATCAATGAACTATTATTTTAATTAGTTTTGGACAGCTAGGTAAGTACTTCCAACTTCCCATAATATATCCCTGCCTATATTTGGCGTCAATAGCAAAAAGAATTGAATTCATACCAATGTTAATTAATTGCTTTTTAAATGACCTTATTACGAAGTGCTCATGGGTCATTCCTTGTTTAATATTATAAGTTGTATGTAATGAAAATATTAATCGTTATTACATAAAGTGACACATAAACGCGGTAAGAATGCACGTGCGAGTTAGTAACATTAACACCCATGCTAAATATTGCATGGCGCATTAGTAAACTGCGCGCGGGCCGCGGTGCAAACTGCGAACTAAGTGCGGTAACATTAAATACTACACAGAATGCATAACATATTTTTATCCTCAAAAAGATAAAAAAAAATCCTCAATTCCTGAATGAAAAATTCGCTAAACTAAAACCTAAACAAAAGAAATCGAAAAACGTAATTTTTTAAATTGATCTATTATATTAACCAAGTTCAAATTTCGACAGCTATGCTATATTATGAGATGAGATGATAGCTCATCCTTTTGAATTTACCTATTGTATTTTATTTTTCTTTTAAAGAGCGACTATATGCCACAACCAGCAAAGGATTAAATTGATTGATAGCATCCTAGCCGATATCAGCCACAACGAGTACTTTACTCCCGAAATTGGTGACGTTCGTTAAATTAGTGATAATGTTAACATTTCCCTTAGCAAAAGACCTTAAATAAATATCATCTTTTATTAAAACGACCTTATTATGTAGACTCATATGTAACATCTATTACTAGCAAGCAAATAATTGAAGGCCAAGGTAAAAGCGGTATTTTTCGCAAGCACACACAAGAACCGCAAACATATCACTTAGTCGTAAAACTATGGCCGGTGTAAACAAATCTAAGTAATGCCCATTGCCTGGTTAATTACTATACATTAGCTCTATTTACTTTGCAGAAAAAATAACTGAGTCTACAAGGATGCGAAAAACAAATGAAGTTCAGTAAAGGTTATTTCGCCATTTCTAAGGAGTTTATGACAGTTATCGTCTAGCATTTCTACGTATCTCTATAATAAAGTAGGGGCTTTTATATCTGTATAGTGAGGTCTTAAGGCAGGTCTGGTGCTTGTGAAGGTGACACCGGAACAGCAGTAAATACTCAGCTTTTAGGCACTAGTCCTAATACTTTTTACGAATTCACTTTTTTAACCTAGTTACGAAAACTTTTCAAAAGCTGATCATCACTATGTTAAACCAGTGTCGACTTAAGCAAAACATATTATAGAAACAAGTTCTAGTAAAGTATTTTTTGGTCGAAATCGAAAAAAATACCATCGGTATTGGAAAAAATTCGATTTTAAATATTATTCGTATTATCACTACAATCGTATTCGTTTCTAAATTGGACCGGCCACTCGACCGCAATGCATATGACGCCACGTTATGTGCAAAACTGAGCGCAGGCTGCATACGTCACGCAATGCGGTTCAACAAACTGATATTACTGCAACTTGTGCAAGTGATACTAGAGGGCCTGCCATCGCTTCTTAAACTCAGGATATTCTAGTTCTGAAAGAAACTGCTCTACTCCGTGTAGGCCCTCTTGCTTTTACAATACAACAGTCATAATCGTACGTTAATAAGTGTCGTACTCCCCTAGCATCTTAAGATTCTAGGGCTCTGCCAAATGGGAGAAAAACTTAAAACGTATCTTATCTTATCCAAATAATACAAATATTTAAAACATAAAAAATACACAAATTAAATATTATACGACACAAATATTAGAGCTATTGTTTTGATGGTAACAAATAAAAAAAAACCTCTAACTATTGTTCTGCACAAATCGATTGAGTAATATTATTTTCAGTTATCAAAACTGTGGCATGATCTTGACATAGAAATGTGATGATGTAACAACGAGTACGGTAAAATCAATGCATGTGGTTATTTAATCGAATTAATCGATTGTACTCGATTCGGTTAAATGACTGTCTTTTAAACCGGTTCATACTCGTTATTCTAGTATTGTAGTTTAGGACAAATACTTGTGACGGTTTTTGTGAGTTTTTCATACTGTTCTAACTACTGATTGTTCCATAATTCATATGACATTATGTCGGGAAAATCTTTTATTTGCGCTGTCTTAGGTATTACTAACAATATTTAATAGCTATAGGGCACTATAATGTTAACCTATTACTAAATTCCTTGTAAAGCCTTTTCATAGTCCATTACGCTTAACAATGAGCATTGAAAGCAAGACTATTACCACTCTTGAAGTGAGTCTCCCGAGCTACTAAGCTGAACATAGTTTACCATATCAATTCCACCATATTCCTATTTAAAACCTTCTGACACGATTCTAATCACTTTTAATATCTACTGCCCTTGTAAAACCTGAAGATTTGACACAACTTCATTATCTTTTAAATTAGTTGACTAATTGATAGAAACTAGGTGCTTCCCTAGTCAGCACTGAGACTCCAGCTGATCTATTATCCGTCAAGTACGATTGTCTATTACCGATCATAAATTAGAATACTATATGACAGACTAGAAGACTAGGTACTTAAAATATAAAGGTATACTAACGGAAAGTCCCGGTGATGTTCCCTCTTCCCTGCAGCCGCAGCAGCAGCACTTGGATGTCCATCTTGTATTTGCCCGCGAAGTCCAGCTTCGGTAGCAGCAGCTTGAAGTCGAACCTGTTCTTGTCCAGATCTGACCTGGAAGATGATGAAAGGAGAATGTATATCTTGTTTGTTGGCTAAATTATGTGAAGGAAGATTCAAATCGTGTAGTATACTTTTTAACTGAGTTCAAAAATGAGGTTTCTCAACCGTTACCGTAGATATCCTTTTTTATGTTTCTCCGCGGATTATAATTTCGTCGTTAATGAACCAATTTTGATCATCCTTTTTTTTTTGTTGATAAAGATTTTGGGATGATTTCGCATTATTTGATAGTCTTCTTTAAAGCGGTTGGTAAGACAAAATTGAATATTAGTTATTTACAAGTTATCATAGTTTAAAAAAGAGTCATTAAAATGTAATCGGGATCAAATTGAAATGAGGTCAACTTTCGTCATTGGTCATTTCACATAAAGATGATACAACACAAAAAAATATTGGGTTTCCTTGAGAATATTCATTGTTTTTATGGCATTTCATTATGGCAAGGAAGGTCTAATTCCTCCTGTTATTTTGATTTGACAATACTATTTTAATAAGAGAGATATCTTGTTGTACTCCTGAATAGCGGTCGATTTTACAAAGGTTACACAAACAAATCACTCTGAATTTCGTCAGACATTACCAGCTCACGGCCTGGAACTCTCTCTTGCTTGGCCTTGATAGCTAATACCAGGCTAATCGAATTTATAGGAAGCATTAGCAACCTGTGCGTTGGAAGTTCTCGCCGGGAAGCGTTTATATAAGGTGCTGAAATACACAATAACTTCCCGTAACGTATGTGTAATAAGTCTGTATTGCGTATAGGAAATTATTTGTTTGTTTTCAATTAGAGTGGGTTGATACAATTGCCGCTGTTTCGATTAATAGTCATTGCTCGAATAATCAGATTCCACGATCTTAGATGGTAAATTTATTTAAGGTACCAATGGGGATAATGTCGGTTAATTATATTCCCATAATTAGATTAATTAATGAGTATCTGTGGAAAGGCTTGTTCCTCTATAATCGACGTCGCATTTGCCGAATAAGTAAAACCTGCCAAAATCATTGGAAGGGTCATATTTGGAAGGTTAAACTTTTTAGCAGGCTATTTTGATTCCGCTTAAATCCCTAAGGGGGATTTAAATACGTTAATCAACAAACCTGCCCGGTTTGAGGATTAACGCATCAAAATTAGATCAAGAGCGATTTTTTTTCGTCGTATTACTGGGAACTCCTACTTACGTGGAAAGTTGTTAAGAGTGTAGTACTTATATAAATGTTTCAGTAAGAAAGAAATACATGAATTAATCTCAGTCATTAATATAGCGCTATTAATTCTGACCTTAACAAGTGAATACCAAATGCACTTTGTCAGCAAACAACAGCTAATTTTATTTCAAGCACGTCCCGCATATTATTATTCATTGTCAACATTGCTCTTGTGATGTCATAGTTTTAAGCTCTATGTACATACCGACAAAGGTTTTTACGAATGCTTACTAAAAATGAATACATATTGTGTATTTAAACTTTAACGTCCTAGGTGATCACACACCACTCCTGTAAGTTATTTTTGACTTTAACTTTGATTCACGCCACTTGCATAAATTCCAAGATTTTGAAGCTCGGTTAAAGATTGATTTTTTGTTGTAATTTTGGTACTCTATTTTGACACCTTTTTGTGAATTTCGTCCTAATTTAGGCGACAAATTCCGCCTGTGGTGGTCTTTACAATGCGCGAGCAGAGCGAGCAGCAAAAGAGCTGTGTATAACGTATGCAGTAAAACAAGTGACAAACGTACAAATTAACATTCGACCCCCTTCCTTACACATTTCTTACGCTGTGTACTGGTATTTCCAGCTGATAAAGTGACTGGCCCAGCTTCACGCATGCCAGTGCCGTCACGTTTCGCCGCTCGCACGTTTATCATTAATGTTTCAAAATTACGAGCACGTGCACTCCATTTTACCCACCTGCGTAAGAAGGATGGATATGTTTTTGGAGTCTTTTCCCCTCCTCCGATTAAGGTTTTTCACAGCTGGATTAATTTTTAATACCTGGTCACTTCCTTTTCTAATAGAGGAGCGTATTAAATAACCATTTTTCATATTTTATTTTTTTTTACTATTTCGGAACGAATTTCGAACTCCAAAAACAATTTGCGACGCTAGTTCCAGTACTATGACAGTGTAAGGTCATATCCCTCTGCTTGAGCTTACCCCCACGTATTTATAAGGCTGTCACAGTTGGTGAAGCGGGACAACGTCCTACTAGGCATAGAGTTTGCATAATAATGCTTAGGCATATTGTAGCATGTTAAGTCCAACTGTTAATACTTTATCTTTATATTAACTCTCAATAAAACAGGAAGAGCAGTGACCCTCTACCACAACTGCAACAGTATTGCTTTAAGAGTTGGTGGTAGGCTCCCCGCCTTTATCCATAATTACAATAGTACTTACTTAAGTTCTTGTATGATGAAGTTGCTAGGGCCACGGACTTTGACGTCGTTGACGACGGCAGTCAGCTTGGCCCCCTGCGGCCCTCGGGCCAGCGCGATCTGCCCCAGGCTCAGGGGTTCGATGCCCGGCACGTTCAGCTCCGGAATGCCCTGGAACCGAAAATACATTTGTTAATATTCTAAACCTTATTCGGGAAAGTTAAATTTCGTTTTGGAAGAAATGACGTTCTAAAGGCAGAAACGCTTGGATGGCGAGAGCCAAGTTTCTCGTCAAACAAAAAATATTGTCCCGACCAAACAAGTCGTTTAGGGAAAGGTATCAAAGGAAAAAGATACTAACATTAACGTAACAACGCACAAAAGTAAAACTCGTTATATAAACGAACTTAGTGATGTCTGTAATCGGTCCTGTGTCAAATTCCCGCCATCACAATATGGTCTATACCCCCACATAGTTTCAGAGTGTCTAAATAAGTTACATTCGAAAAATCTTGATAACTGCTACCGAATACGGAGTTAAAGCATTTACCTATTCATTTGTAGTTACTTGAAACAAAAGTTTGCCATTCAGCGTGGTAATGCGACCAGTCTCCTGGGCACGTTTCCCGCCATTGACGGAGATGAGGATATTTTTTTCGACGCTTTGTAAATATGTAATTTTTTTTAGTTACATAAGTTTAGTTATAAACGTAGATATTTCTTGTTATTTCTTGATAAAAAAAAAGTTACTTTGTTGCTAACAATTAATGTTTACTTCATCTGCATAAGCCTTGTAGGAACTGTGTGGTCTTCCTAGAATGCCAAGTACATAAGGCCCTGAGTTTGATGGAGATGAGGCTATCACTATTCAGAGCGAACGTAAATCAAATACCAACTCGGAATTTCAATAAGACACACACAGAGTTTAAAAAACGACATAGTTAATGATGGAACAATGACATCAAAATCCGACCACTACAACAGTGGCATTTAATGTTGAGTGAATTTATCAAATGTATAGATTTGACAGGTCTGAATGACATACTATCCGACATGATATCAAAAATAAAAGTCATTTCCATCCAAATAAGCGATTTCAATCACTATCACCGCCTGTGGGAATGCCATTTGTTTACAGATACAATTTCAATTGACAGGACTGAAATGTCATTTTTAGTCCAATTCAGCAAGTCATTATTTTCCATTTTAGCAAGGGCAGTGTGTATGAAGTGAGATGCTGTCAGCCTCACATTTTACACTCACGAGTCCTCTTGACACACTTAGTATGATCTGATGAAATGTCTTGACAATGACATACTTTCAAATTCACTGTGAAGCAAATATTTACAATTAATACCCCTTGTTTGAGACAAGGTCGTAATCATTTTCTTTTAAACCACATAATTTTATAGTCATCTAGAGTTGTCGTTTTTTTGTTAGTTATCATAATGAACTTGCATCCACTTCGCCTTCCTTAATAAACATGTAAGAAACATTTATTAACATAAATATATAATATGAGGTGGGGTGCAAGAAAAGCGCCTTCGCAGTCAATAATTGGTAACATAGAATTTAAATTATCCAAAAAGTTCTTATCACCTTATCAGAACCTTCACCAAAAACCTTATTTAGGTGCAAACTAAAGGCTTTTTAGGGCCAAATAGCAAAAGAGGTTTCTCAAAAAACATCCACCCTCAACTTTTGAAGGTTTCTGGGCAGTACCTTTATATTAATACAGTCCGTGACACTCAACGTAGCTTTCTATTGTTAAAAGGATTTCAATATCAGTTCAATAGATCTAGAAAAACCCCCTACAGCGTCACTATACACCAACTTAATATTTAGAAGTGTAGATCAGCGTAAACAAACGTGACCGCTTAGATTCGGATACCCAATACCTGCGGCGTGAGGTATCAAATTAACAATTTATTAGTGCCCGAGGTTTGCCAACGGACCGGTCTAGCCATTCACCCTAATTCAATGCCCAAGGATATGTGCCCACTACTTTGCACAACTTCAAAGTACTTGATTATCGTGTGTTGTCCCTTCGCTGCTTGCGACATATTTACTTTCATAGCATCATTCCGTTTTGTTTATATTGAATGTTTTCGTTGTAATCGTTTGATTCAGATGGAGACGTTTATGAGTTTCCATGGCAGTGTTTTGATCTTTTAAGCAAATCGGATTAGCCTTAGTTACTTTTACCAAAACTGACAAACAGCGATTTCTTTTTACATGTATAAATTTAGTTTTTCTCCATTGGTCAGCAATTACATTTGCTTTTAAAGAATCCATCTGCTCGCCTTCTTTTAGTATGATTTATTACACCCTTTTTTGGTATCTCTATCCTGGTATTGAGAAATCCTCATGAACTATCCTTCTTCAGGGAGTTGATGGACGTGTGCCGGAGTTCAGCCAGCTAATACCACTCATATGCCTAGGGCGCGGGCACGGCGTTCAGTTTTGATGGTTTATTAAAACTTGGTGTCAAAATATCTGTGCCAAAACTGGACCTGGACTAGTATTTGTGCGATCCAAATATGCTTATTCTGAGTCTGGGTGCCTTTGTGCGTGTGGCTTGAAAGTTTATAAAACCCCCGGGGCAATTTTCTACTGTGGGAGTCGTTATATAAAAAGCCTTGGTAAATTCTCAAGTGCTGGTAGTCCAACGACCAAAAATGCCAACAACAAATCATCTTCCACACCTTTCTTTAATAGGTATTCGGACATATGATAAGGCAGGCCGGGCGCATGATAAGCCGGCTCACTTAATTAAACACCTGACCTAGCTATCAGCTCAAACATTCCGTCCTACGTGCCCGAAACCCTCTGATCTAAATAACAATAAGTAGCTCGAATGACAAAGGCGTCAATCACACCTATCAGCTACATGGCGAACGTATATAAGTTTGCTCCAATGCTACAGTTTTTCATTTAACCAAATATGGATTGGAGTACAATAATTGTGTTTGCTACCTTTCTAGTTATACAAGTAAGTCGTCTTTTTTAATTTATGTACGCACTTTTACCGTAATACAATCTCGGTTTTATTCATTAATTTTAGTGTTTAAATTTTAATTTTATATACGTTTTTTTCAGTGTAATTCCTACCCGACCTATAGATGTAACTGCAACAACCGGATGCCCTACCCATACTTCAATTATGGCCCTTCAAATTGCAATGCAAGATGCAACTCAGGCACCGGAAGAGGGCAACCCACTCGCATTAGAATATTATTTCCGGATTCGCAAAATACGAACGTTAGAGTAACTACCCGAAATAATGGCTGCAAATGTACAGGACCAAAGAAAATCAATGTTGTGGTGTGTCTAAATAATCAGAATAATGGCAATGATGGTGGCAATGATGGTGACAATAATGATGGTGACAACAATAATGGTGACAACAACGTTGGTGACAACAACAATGGTGACAACAACGTTGGTGACAATAATAATGGTGATAACAACGTTGGTGACAATAATAACGGTGACAACAACGTTGGTGACAACAATGAAGGAGACAACAACGAAGGTGACAACAACGAAGGAGACAACAACGAAGGTGACAACAATGAAGGTGACAACAATGAAGGTGACAACAACGAAGGTGACAATAACGAAGGTGACAACAACGAAGGAGACAACAACGAAGGTGACAACAATGAAGGTGACAACAACGAAGGTGACAATAACGAAGGTGACAACAACGAAGGAGACAACAACGAAGGAGACAACAACGAAGGTGACAACAATGAAGGTGACAACAACGAAGGCGACAACAACGAAGGTGATGACAATGAAGGTGACAACAATGAAGGTGACAACAATGAAGGTGACAACAACGAAGGAGACAACAATGAAGGTGACAACAACGAAGGTGATGACAATGAAGGTGACAACAACGAAGGTGACGACAATGAAGGAGACAACAACGAAGGTGACAACAACGAAGGTGACAACAACGAAGGTGACAACAACGAAGGTGACAACAACGAAGGAGACAACAACGAAGGTGACAACAATGAAGGTGACAACAATGAAGGTGATGACAATGAAGGTGACAACAACGAAGGTGACGACAATGAAGGAGACAACAACGAAGGTGACAACAACGAAGGTGACAACAACGAAGGTGACAACAACGAAGGAGACAACAACGAAGGTGACAACAATGAAGGTGACAACAATGAAGGTGATGACAATGAAGGAGACAACAACGAAGGTGACAACAACGAAGGTGACAACAACGAAGGTGACAACAATGAAGGTGACAACAACGAAGGAGACAACAACGAAGGTGACAACAACGAAGGAGACAACAATGAAGGTGATAACAATGAAGGTGACAACAACGAAGGAGACAACAACGAAGGCGACAACAATTAGAAATGGTGGTGGCCTAATAATAATCTGCGAGAAGTACTTAAACAATCCATATTTTACATCGAATATCTGGTAACTTTGGATACCAAAATAACCAGAGAAATAACGGAAACGAAAAAAATTATCAATAATAAAAAAAAAAATATTTAATATCTTTCAGACCTTTGTAGAGCCAACTTTCCAACTTGAACTTTACAAATCGTCAAAACGTGTGGCTTGGTCGTCATAAACACAAGAACTAGGTATAAAAATCTAATATCCGTAGATGACTTCCTGAGGGAGATGACTTGGAGCCCACCCTGCCATCCGTAGGCCCGATTGGACATTGGTCGCAGCTTGTACTTACTTGTGAAAAAAAAAAGCCATCCACGGGTATTAGATTTTTATATAGTTCTTGTGTTTACGACGACCAAGCCACGCGTTTTGACGATTTGTAAAGTTTAAGTTAGAAAGTTAAACGGACGCACAGGACGACGCGCCCGTCTCGATAGACGGGCGCCTCGACCTGCGCGTCCGTTCTTACGAGAAGTGAGAATGGGGCTCTATACAGCCATTCTTCGAGGCCAACCAGAGTCGCGTAGAGCATGCGCAAACGCCCCCGTGACTTTGGTAAAAGATGGGGCGGTGTATTTCTAATCGGTGGAAGACCGACATAATATTCACACGCGTTGCCCTCGGCGTGGGGTGTAGTCATTAGTGTTTTACCCCAAAAATCTAATAGTTTAGATAAGACACTTTGTGACTTATGGCCACGGACAGAAACCTAAAAATGCAAGTAATAAGGTCTTGTTTACACGATTCATTACATGGTGAAGTCAGATTTTCAATCAATATTTTTTACTACCCCGGGCGCCCGCCGGGTTAGTAAAAAGTCCGGTAGCCGTCAGCGAGAAGCGAGTGTCTAGTTTCGATAGTATTGTTACCGGGCTAGAAACGAGTGTGCAAGAGCGGAGAGCTAGAACTCTACTGTCCTACGGTCGCTCGGGTCGAAAGACAGAGAATGCGATACTCCTTCACGATGCTCGCTCAAACAAGCGAGCATCGCTGAAGGAGTATTTATTTTCGAAAGCTCTTGTTGAGTTATTTGCTCGCAGTGGGACCACTGAACTGATTTTGTTTAAATTTAAGGTAGACTATTAAATCTACGTGTTATAATAATGAGGTAAAATTACCTCAGTATTAAAGTCGAAATAAAATATTGTTAATTAAGAACTTTCATGTGTTTTTCTTCTTTAAATAATAGTGGTGGTCGTTAAGTAGGTATATACGTGCAATTGTTTAAAAGACTCCGACGCAGATCGGTGACTCTCTAATCTCTTCCACTGTTAATAATATTAGTTTAAGAGAGACAGTGGTAAATGTTCAATCCGGACCGTGCCGTGTACGTAAATATCCACAGTATGGGTCTCCCGGACATATTTCGATAACATTCCAACAACGCCATCAAGTCTCAAATTACTAGAATAACTAGTGTTATGTGTACCAGACATCTGATAAACACATTTATATATTTCTAAATAAATACATTCATATTGTAAATAACTGACACCTAGACGTAGAACAAATGATCGTGCTCATCACACAAACATTTGTTCTGGGTGGGAATCAAACCCACGACCCGGCCGACCCGGCCGTCCCAACGCCACATCTGTGAAACACACCTCGAATTCGGCTTCTAGTGTTACGTGAATCGTGTTCATATTGTACTAACCTCTGTTATCTTGGGCCGCAGAAGATCCACCGAGTTCATGATGCATTTGTCCACCTCCGGGTCATTCCTCTGACATACTTTGATGTAAGACGCTGTAACAAGACACAAATATAGTTAATTAAAAATAATTAAAATGAAATAAGAGGTATGTAGTGTAGTATAGGTATTATAGGCACATTAAACTATCACACTATACAAAGTCGTTTGCGTTTTATTTTGATTATAATCAAAGGAAATTATAGAACATTAGTAAAATCATCATCGTCATCATTCCCCTGCCCATCTCATCTCATTATTATTCGGGGTCGGAGCAGCACGTCTTCTTCTTCCACACGATCCTATCTGACAAGAAGTGATTAATCTCTTTATAGAAACGCCAATAAATTAATATTGACAACTTTGCCGGCTTCGCCCGCAATGTTTATACATTTTGTTTCGTTAGTGTTTAAAATATATTTAGACGATATTTTGAGGTGTAATAAAATTGATGTGTATGCATATTGAGTAGGTCTGAGAATCGCCCAACATCGTATTTTTATGCAAGAATTCTTTTTTTTTACTTTTACGGGAGTATTGCTAACGCGTACGAAGTCGTGGGCAACAGCTAGTTTGAATCTAAAATACGTTGTAAAGAGATCGAAGTGCAGATATCCTGCTTTCGCTAATTGAGAACAGGTACGCGAGGCGCATGCGCGTGTTATGTCATCGTTACACCGCACCGCAAACTGCGCGCCCCGAAATGCACGTCAATGCTCTGCTGACGTTGTTTATTATTTACTTGGATAACATTCTTAAATATAATCGCTTAATAATTACTGTATTTCATAACATCATTCTAATATTATAAATGCGAAAGTTTGTGTGTGGATGGATCGATGAATGTTTCTTACTCTTTCATGCGCAAATGGTTGGATCAATTTTGATGACAATTTGTGCAGAGTTAAATGACACCTTGGATTTTCACATAGGCTGTTTGTAACCGTCTGTGTTAGAGGGGTTAATGTTTTTGCAGCTACAACCGAAGTCGTGGGCTATAGCTAGGACACTCTAATAGTGATGATGATAAATTTTCTATTTTAAAATTCAGACAGTTTTTAAAATAGAACTTTTATGTATTAGCAAAAGCGAGTATTTCTCAAGCTTGTCATTTGATTTGAGGTACAAATTATAATTATTTTTTTATGACCTGAATTATATCTTTTTAAATGTTCTTACTTTTGCAGTAACATGAAATAACGTTAAATAACATTTCTGAATTATATTATATATTAAAGCATTAAACTATAATTGGCAAGTTCGCATTTTTCATGTCAACGATAACTTCTTGCACTTGGAGAGGCCTACGTCCAGCAGTGGACTGCGATAGGCTGATGATGATGATTAAGATAACTTCTTGATGATTTCAAACGTGATATAGAGTAGATCAAGTCCCTGTCCCTGGTCTCCAAGAATCCTTTAACCTCTTCAGGATCATGTCGTGTAATGCAGCATAATTAGACGATGAATATTCTTCACGTGCAAAAGCTGTTTACCGAATCATCATGTGATTTTTCAAACTATATTTTACGCAACAACGTATCAAGTTTAAATTTTATTGAAGTTAAGAAAACACGATAGGAATGCTGAATATATTTTATGAGCTATAAATTATATTTTTACAATCGTCAGCTGAAACTATATCACGAGAAATAATTGTAATATCAAAAAACAGAGATATTTCTCTGTCTCCTTTCTGCCCTTAACAATTATGTCTGTTTATGACCTAGACTGACTACTAGGTGTTAAGAACCCCTTTTTGCGTTTGGAAACCCACTATGATTGGTTTCAATTTCCGGATAGAAGACATCGACATAAAATGGGTAAGCTTTAAAGTTATCTGCAGATATAATTTTTCCACCAATTAGTACCATTTTAGATGATATCACATCACAAGAAAAGAATTTTATAATCATTGCTAGTTTACCTACTTAAATAAACCTAAGAATGTTTTTTCAAAGTGAAATCTTAAGTTCTGGAGTCCTTGGCTATAGAAGTCCGTATTTTAAACAGCATCTGTGCAATATTATCGCAATAAATTTCTGCAATAATGTCCCAACGCGGTCGCGATCTATCTGTCACGGAAAAGTACGCACTTTTTACTACGAGTGTTGCTGGATTTGCGTAAATGTGTTTTACTTCGCCGGCACGCTACGTCGGTGTTTTGATTGCGATACAAGAAAGATGACACTAGTTCGCTTGTTACATAAAACGTTGCATACATGTGTCATTTTAGCAAAACCAGCATTTATAGGAATATGAAAATGATTGCTTTAACAAAGTTAATTATACAACTTTCGATCGCATCTTAATCAACGCTCAAAGAAAGCTGGTACTGATTAAGTAAGTTGGAGTAATGAAGACGCGATAATTTTCTTTTTCATTGAGTTTTAGCGTCATTATCGTAATCATCATTCAAGATATCTAGCGATATAAAAAGTACCTATGATGTAAGATTTGAAAGTTTTAACTACACTTCTAAAGACTACAATATTAGTTGTAGATAGTGTCTGGTTATACTTATTTTTCCTTCCACAACTTTTTGTAAGAAAACCTAAAAAGGGATGACAAAATTGCGTATCATGCGTTTCGGATGAAATAGTTGAATTTGAAAACTCACGAATTTCGGCGGTGACAAAATGCAGCACAAACAGTAGCACGGTAATAGGCAACATGTCGATATTGCTTGCACAATATACGCAGGAATGTTTCGCAAACGCACAGTATCCGATAGGCAGCGTGGTATCGGCCAGCCAGCTCGCGGTGTGGGCCGGCACTGGCCGCCGCCGCCGAGCCACCACCACTCCACGCCTAAGGACGTGTGAACGTGCATCAGCCCTATTCTGAACTATTTGTTTGTTTGTCCTTTTTTCAAGTACCTACCTCTTAAATTGATTTGGTTGCCAAAATATTTTGCTGTGAGAATAATAAGAAGAGTGGAACATGTTGATTTCTTCATATTAGAAATGAAATTGCAAGAAACGGTTTTCATTCCCGCGTCAAATATGTTTTTGGGTACAATGATTCTGCTGATGTGATGAGATGAGGAAGAGATTCTCTATGCACACGTGTAAATTAATTATTCGACCCCCCCCCCTTTATTATAATATACACCTTATTAATGTTTTTTTTCAGGAGCCAAACTCGAAATTATTATTACGTTCAATGGCAGAATTTACTGCATTCATACAATATGACATTTTGAGAACGAAAGTAGGTCTACAATAAACGGCAAAAGGTGTTTGTTTTTAAAAAGTAGTCCGGAAAGCCTTCGCAAGTTTTCTTGAACTAAATATCAATTTTAACATGAACGACCTCAGTTACGTGGAATGCTAAAAATATAATTTAATGTAGTACTTTAACTGCCAATTAATGACACAAACTCCACTTAGGCGAAATAACCTACAGTGTAAAAGTAAACACCTATGTAGGTTGATGATAACTTTATACAAACCAAGTACCGGGGATGATCCTATTTCTTTTATTTCTGGGTGAAACCCTAATGACTACAACCCACGCCGTGGGCACGGTGTAGGGATATGTCGGACTCCTGCCGACTAAAAACTACCCGGGCTCCTTCTACTACCTAAGCCAGCGTCACGGGATCGCTCGCGCATGCTCTGCGTGACTCTGGCTGGAGCGAGGACAATCCTGCTTTTGTTTCATCCTATCATAAACCTAACACCATACGAGTCTATCTACTTATTTTTTAATATACTAAACCAATTTGAATATAAAAATAAACATGATAGGTATGTTCCGCTTGCGCCACGCGGTACCAACAGGGAAACTCGTGCGTCCTTCGTCCTGGATGCGCGAGCGCAGGTTCCGCCCGCACACGTGATTAACCCTTCCGCCATCAGAAGGTGCTCCAGTTTCAATATGACCGGATTGGATAAGTGTTAGCTTTTTTATACGCAGTAATTATGTAGGCATTTATGTTGAAAATTTATGTAGGTCTGTATTTTTGTTGAATTTCAGAGTCGTTGTTTTCTCTAAATTAAATAATCATTTGTTATCATAAATTCTATTCAGATATGCGTCTCGCGATCAAAGCCAAAATAGCAAAAATACCTACTGTTTCTTTTTTCCCGGATCCAATCATATTTCCTCGACGTCCTGCTAAATCATATAAACCTAAGGTTTTCTTAAACTTAACAATCCTATCTACAACATACATTTATAATATCAACAGTTCTTCCAGGCTTGCGCGTGCGCCGGTCGTTGCAAAACCCACGATCCTGACCTTCCACGTCTAGCTTTAAAACATAATAACACATTATTTTGCAATCGAGTATACAATAGTACCTACTGTGTTGCCAGTGTTCAAAATTAACAGAATTAGAAAGCATTCAGACGAAAACATTGAATGAATGTTGGTGTTGCAATAAAAATAAATTACTATATAATATTATAATGTGTTGCGAAACGTTTGATGCACTCGTGTACATCTAAAATTTATTTGCAATTTCAGCTTTGTTTGTAGTTTTGAGTGTGATTTGGGAATCCGTTATCTAACTTTCGCTTTTTTGGAAAAGCCACAACCAATTTAGATAAAGTTTGATATGGGGATACTAAATACCCATACCATTTTATTTTCTTGTTCATCGGTACAGCGATAAATTCTATTATTAGTTCAAGAGCACTGTATTCGAGGACCATCTCTAACATTGTGGTCTGGAGTATTGAGGGTAGATAGCACAGGAAAGAGGAGAACCTCAGAGCTAAAGTCGCTGGCCGATGTAGGCCGGCGTTGACGTGCTATTGGGGATAGATAAAATGCTAAAACAACGTTACTTTTTATACCAATAATCCAGTGTCCACACAGACAGACAACTCAGCTGAAGAATTTTCAATTGTATCTGTAAGGCCATTCTAACCTGCGATTAAGATAATAGTTCTCTGATAATTAAGTGTACTATAAAATGAAGTTCCTAACATGCCAGACAAATTGTATGTCATTTATTAACAAACGCATAATGGTTTTAAAATCTTTTATAATAATTATAATCGTTGTTTATGATGAATGCATTCAATAACATCATTTTTTGCATGTCAATGAGGATTCTTTACTGATGTCATAAATATGAAATTAAGTCATACGGATAAACTGCTTTATCGATTTTATCAACACGAGTCAGTGTGGACCTTTTTGGCCTGATAGTCAACAGCTGCGTGAACGGCGACCTGTGAAAAACTGTAAATTGACCAAATTATGCCAACTGTCCATTGTGTACTTACGAGTAGGTAAAGTCACGAGCAAAAACATGTATACTCGACTAAATAATTGATGTTGAAGTCCTAATCAAATGATTTATGAAATCGTGAAATTTTCTTTTAAACTGAACATTTTATGTTTAACCTACCATATCAGGAATATTCCATAACAGCTTCAGAAGTTTCGCATAAAAAAAATACTGCAACTGTTTGATCGTGTATAGGTACATGTTTTTGTCACTAGTCTTAAGAAATGCTTGGGCAAAAGCCATTCTTCGCCAAGGGCGGTTAAATTTTATCTAAGGTTTAAATTCATCTCATCGTTAACCAGTTTTTAATACCATGCCACAGAGACCGTTTGATGCAACCATCGTGATACAACATTACAACTCGTAACGTCTAGGACATTGGCGAATCCAATAAGAACAGTTTGAGGGGGTCAAGATTTTAGTTTATTAAGTTACTACAACAAACGGTCAAGGCTAAAAAGTGCTAGAATTAGATCTTTCATAATATGTGATGACAAGCGTGTTTTCTGACCGAGGGCTGATGTCGTTGTGAAAGAGACTTAGTAGGACTAATGTTGGGCGCCGCCTCGAGTTGTAAGGGCGATAGTCCTAACCGCCGTATAGGGCCTGGACAAGTATAACTTTAATCGTCGTGAAAAAACTTTAAATGACTGTACTTTAGTAAATGTTTGTTCGCGGAACAAGAGAAAAAAACCGTCATTCCTCTGCCCTTATCCCAATTATTATTTGGGGTCGGCGCAGCATGTCTTCTTCACATGTTCCCATCTGATGTCATCTCGTATGTCACACTCTTTGCATGCATATTATCTTTCACACAATCCATCCATCGTTTCTTTGGAACAATAGAAAAAATATGTGGGAGAAAATGCGTTTGTCATACAATTTTCTTAATCACACTCTCCCACTTGATGTAATTTGTTCTTATTGTAATTTGATTTGGTATGGTGTTTCAGTCTGTGCGAACCCAATATAGTAATATCATTACGGAATGCCTTAGGCAAGGATCTAAAACTTTTCACTCTACATAAAAAAATGTGTGTATCAAAAACAAACATAAAATTTAAATTCATTCGCAGCCAACAATAGGTACATATTGACTGTCACTGAAATTTCTAATTCCCCTATAACCTGTCTACTTCGGGTAATTCAGAAGTCAAAACAAACACTATTTGTAACTAGAAGCGAGAAAGGTTGGGGCGCTGTGGAGCGCGCCAAGTGCCGATGTAGCAACATCTTTGGTCAAGGCGATCTGCACCTCTTGACATATCATACGAATTGCCAACACAAAATATCTATGAGGAATCCATTTGCGAAATGAGACGTCGCCCTGTTATATCGTTTTTGTGAAACGCATAATTATTATGGAAGATCTTGCATCAATAGCTTAAGGTTCAGACTCTTGGACGAAACTGGGACTCTTGAAGGCAATTTTTCCACATTATGGCAAAGGAAGAAAACAAATTAGGAAACAACAAGTCATTTTATCAACCAGTGAATGTTTATCCCTGGGTTTTACTGAACCGCCTCTGGTCTCAGTTAATACATAATAACTATACGGTTGCGTATAGTTATTATGTGTTAAAATGCGTATCTACAACAAACTATAATTTTCTCATTACATGCTCGCATATTGGGCAATGGATTTTTTGGACAATAGGCCCTTATTCCTCAAGGTCAAGTGTACCCAATGTAATTTAATACGTGATACTCATTAAAGTTAAAATGAATAACGGTGCGGACCCCATATTAAATAGAGCGTGTAAATAAATATAAAATATATGTGAGTACCGGTAATAAGTGACCTTTATGTGGTCGTTGCCCCGAGTGTTGCGATAGATCGATCGGAGGTATTAAGGTTTGTAGCTAGCTCAGGTATTTTGAAAGGAACTAGGAGGAAGATATGTATCCTTGACTAAAAATCCATTTTTTTGTTGATAATTTTGCTTTCTTCTCTACCCCCTTCTACAAGCCACATTGTGATATGTCAATAGAATAGAAAGTATACTTATTCAAGTAATCATGACTCATAATGTTAGTAAACTAACTTAATTTTATGCTAGTAAAAACAAAACATACACGAATAAGTTATTGCCGCACTATCCCGTGAGAAATAGCGCAACAGCGATTTGAACCAAAACAACTAATTTTCAACTAATTTTCTTCACTACACCCTTCCTCTTCCTCTTTGAAGTATTAACTTCCTTCAAACACAATATATCTACAAATATTATTTTCCCATTAACTGCGCTATTGTTTGTGTAAACTTTCTATCCCACAGATTATTTTGATTACGATAAACATCTATACTATGTAACCTTCTCCCCGTATCATTTCGGTATTTTCCCATTAGAAATTATTCAAGGTAGCAGATAGAGGATTGTTATTTGGCCCCTAAAACGACAATATTCTAACCGTTCTTGACTTTGTGCAGCTTGACGTCGCTCTTGGCGGTAGAATTTAGCACAACAAACCAAAAATATTGTCCAACCGTTTTAATCATCACCATCATCATTAGCCTATCGCAGTCCACTGCTTGACATAGGCCTCTACAAGTGCACACCACTGAGATCTGTTTTCAGCCACTGACATCCAGCTCCTACCAGCCGTTAAACGGTTTGAAACCCGGCAAAGCTAGACACAGCTGTTATTGTCAATCCTAGGTCCTTATTTGACTCTCTAATACTTTTACTCTACTACTTTCCATCAAAAATCATCATCATAATCATCAAAAATCATAGATGTTCGAGAAGCGCTTACGACACCTGAACACCTGCCGCCAACTGCCACCTGCCAACCTCCCCAGGAGTACCAGTTTGAAGATATGAAGGTCATCAGGCCATCGTCCCCCGGTGCGTTACTATACCGGACGGAGGCGCCGATTTTTAGGAACTGATTGCCCGCAACCTATGATTATACCAAGTTTCTACCTTCCGCTGTGTGCTAAGCTAATCAGATTCAATGCCTCTGTTGTAATTGTGAACTTGAGTGTTAATTGGTATGCGTAAGACGTACTAAACAATATATTATGTTTTACAATAAGACTAGGATATAGACACTTATGTTGTTCATCAAAATACGAAAAATAACCAAATAGGTATATGTAATAATAATATCTGAATGTGTTCCATTGCTGGGAAAAAGCCTTAGAAAAACCTGAATCCCCTTCCTGTACCTAACAACAATAGGGTAATCTAAAATACGTTTAATACCAATAATACCTAGTCATAGGTAGAGTTTAATATTATTATTAAATCATAGTTCTACTATATATTTTCCAATGTAAAAGACTGTGTCAGGTTTTGTAGAGTAGGTACACACTTTCTCTCTAAATCGAAGTGTTATTTTTAACAAAAGCTACACATTATTGTGACGCGCAACCAAAACAAAAAAATATTGCACTAATGCAAGTATCATTAGCATAAAACAAGTGTAACAATGAAATAATATTATTATGTAAATGTCTTACATAATAATATTATTCATGTCAACACGATAGCTGATCCGCACAAAATTATATAAATCATGTAACTTTAATAGTCTGTGGCACGCGTCAATTTGCATAAAGTCGGTCATATTTATATCAACGATTTTTACTGTCAGTTTTAATTGCGTTGCTGGTTTTGTTTGTAGAAAGTATTTTAGTTATGATACTGCGCAAGCAATGTTGGTTAAACAATGTTAGTATGCTATATTATTGCAGTGTGATTAATTGCAGTTGTGTATGTTTGGTTATGAAGTTGATTCACATTTAAATCATTTGTGAGGTGTTCCTATATTAATCCCAAACGCCCTCTAAAATTAGATTTCCAAATAAAATCTCTTCTGTGTTCCTTTCGTTTGCAGAGGGGCAGTTAGAAAAGTAGTGTAGTGTCCCACTGCTGGGCAAAGGCCTTTGGGGAAGGCCTTTGCCCAGCAGTGGGACACTTCCATTATCCTTCCATTATTCTCTATTATTATCACAATGGAACTATTAGTAATTGTTAAAACATCCAGCTAACGAGCACCGTCCATTAACGTCTATCCATTAGGTACCTTATCTCAAAGGCCGATTACTTGACTCTCCTCTGTCCCAAAAGAAATTACGTGTACTTAGTAAGGAAAGGGTAAGCAAACGACATTTTTGTTTACATTTAATGCCTGCTGGCTTACCAGCGGCTGGCAACAGAATCGAGTTCGGTTTTAATCGAATTGAGATCGTTTTTTTACTCTGGAACGTGACACTAGCGCTAAGAAGTGCAGTGGCACGACTAGGAACTACGCTCGATCGAGAGTTCGTTTATTTCGATTCGGTTCGATTTGATAGTGCCATTACAAATTGAAAACAGAACCAAACCATTTTCTAATAAATCCTAGTACTTAATTACTATAAATGCAAAAACTGCTGCTGCAAAAAGACGGTTAATGATTTGCAACAATTGCAGCTATAAGCCGCGAGGAAGAACTAATTTTATTATAATTTTAAGGACTGATTTATGTTATCTGGCTAATATCAAAAACAATGATAAATCTCCCGTTGACAGTACTGGGTTAATTACAAAAGAAACCACACAGATTACCTTCGCACAATTTGACAAGTTATTATATTATTGTTAAGGTCAAACCGACATTTTCTAAACAAATGCGTTCACGCAATGTATGTCGCAACTGTATCATTATATTGTTGTGCGCAATACGTGATAATACAGAGTTAACTGTATTACTGCTGAGCAAAGAAAAGTACTTAAAGGCAAGAAAAGATCCATTTTTTTTCTCAATGCTCATGGACTGTCCCTCGTCAAAGGGTTGTTGGTAATTATTGAAACTATTATTTTCTTGATGTAAGTATGTCAAAAATGATCTAGCTTATAAGGTTTTAAGCTGTAAGTCGATTTGATTAGTTAGTGTTTACTGTGCTATTGCCTACCAGTAGGCTTAACAACAATTTTGGATACAGCTCCACTTTTCAATAGAGCAATCATAATTTAGAAATTATTATTTACCAAGACAAAAATTCTAAAACTTCAGCTAAAACAACAAAAATCTTCGTAGCTCTAAAAAATAGGTACCGTCTTAATAAAACAAATCAAATTAAAAAAGAAATGTTATTTAATATTCCGCAGAATTAAAATCACAGTCAGCTTATAATTATATACAAGAATCCTACCACAACAAAGTAATGCAGTTGTGTAAGCGTGACAGCGCACTACACGGTTTAGAGCGGCGTCTCTCTTCCACAACTGGAACAACATTACTTAAGGAGATAGTAGGTCCTCAGGAACAGTCAGCATCAGAAGTCGGTTAACACAAACCGATTTACAAAGTGTCATAACTTTTCCACAATATAGGAACTGGGGCTCAGTATGTTTTAACTATACCAGATGTCAAGCCTAGTTTCATTGAATTCGATTGTGTATAGTTCGTTAATCCTCTTTTGATGCTGAACGTATTAGGAACTAGGTTAGGGTTTGGGCAGCAGCTGGTCCAGAGTGAGACCATCCACCACTTTGTTGGCGGTGTCTAACAGGATCTTTGTGACCGTCTTCTCGAGGTGGGGCTTGGCAGCCTTCAGAAAGTCCCCTCGGTTCTGGTTGATGGCCTGGTTCGCGGCTTCGCCTGTGGAAAGAATATGGTTTAGGTAAAGATGGTAGGTTGGTACAATTTTGGTGGATAAGTTGATGGTGTCGAGAAGTTATTTAGAATTATGTAACCTGACCATGGAATAATGTGTACAAGGTCGAAGAAGTTTTTTTTTAAATATTAGTAACTTTATCAACACATAAAAAGCTAAATAAGTAGAAATTTTGGCATAAATTGATCTCTTTCAGCTTTCTATTCTCTGCTCTATTCATAATGATCATTAAAATACATTTTTGTCGTAAGGATCGCATTTAATCCCAGATATTACTCAGCACTCTTTTTGAGCCCTTGAAGATTTAGTCCCAAGGTGACAATGAGAAACTCACCTAAAGCTTTGTCTCCATTGAAGAGTCCATCGAGCCGGACCCTGTAGTCCTTGATGTTGATGTCAGCGTCCATCTTCTTGAACTTGATGTACTCCGCGTCGTCTTTGGTGAATATCGTCGTGTGGATCACCACGTCAGCGTCACATTTCACTTGAAAAACACATATACATGGATAGGTGAGAAGATTCTTAGAGAAATGCCAGAAATGGTGAAAATAGACGATTAATCTACTCATAAAACTGAATTTGTCAATAATAAATATGAAGAAACACAAAAATGGTTTAGGTGAGGCATCTAGTTAGCTAACCAAATTTGTAGAACAGCCCATAAGAAGTTTTGAGTTTTAAATTAACGGACTGCATTGTTTTTGTCCATCTCATAGCCATAAATCAATCTCTCCAATTTCGATCCTTACCGGCATCAGCGGTCAGTTGTCCTTGCCCTTTTAGAGGAACGACCAGGATCTGTGCATCCAGCTTGTATTCTCCCACAAAGTGCAGCTTGGGGAAGCGGACACGCGCCCTTATTTCAAGCGTGTCCAAATTAACTCTGAAAACAAAAGAAAGTCATTATATCAACATGCAACTGTCACTTTTCAGCGACCCTACATACACATGAGAATTCTAATCATTCATAGGTTGTTTATGTCAAAAGTTGAAGTTATAATCAGAACTATGCCTGAGAATGATTAAAGATTGCGACATACTCAATTACCAGAGTTCATTAAACTGTTAATTACATACTACTGTTTATTAATGCTTAAATAAGAGCCATCTATAGCTATGAAGTAAAACTACAACCAGTTACGGAGGTTGCGCAAAAGCGTTGCGCATGCGCAAGTCAATGCCTCAGCTCTTATTACAGACTGTTGCGATAGATGGCGCTATGTCAGGACTAAAGGAAAGACTAGGAGTTTTAAGTATTTCCCAATGCTTTGATGGGATCTGTGTCCAGTCTCAATGATATTATGCCAATACAACATGTTGCATGAATCGACGGAATATTCCACATGGTTCACCCGGATGATGTCACACAATTAAACAGGGTATAATAGCCTTATATTATAATAATTTGTCAGATTTGTAATGATTAATCGACTTAATATAAAAGAAAACCATGATTATCTTTTCCTTAAGATGACTTACACTGCAAAACATTAATATGTTTCTTCTTACACTACAGATATGTCATCAGTATAAATACATAATGATCACGGCTAATTTAACATAAATCACTTGTTATATCATTAACTGGACTGTCATCAACATTATTATAGGGATTCAATTTAATAGTAATAGGTAGCAAAGTGAATATGCATAGTTCTATCCTTTATTACACGGAATTAGACCGCATAACTTTGCTACACTAGGTAAGGTATTTTTTCATCATCTGAGATAATTTCTTAATTTTTTTAACTATTCGTGTAAACTGTACACGTACCGTCACAAGCAAAAGGATACACACTCAATAATAAATAAAGTAGCTTTTCTACGCAAAAAAAATATTTACGAAAATAGCGAACTTTCTTGCGGCTAGAGCGGCAATGTCATCATTTCAGATATAATTCCTGTGGATGGAATGGATTTGGAAATATTTTTTTCGGAATACGTTATAGAATACCTTAAAGCTTATGTGATGGGATTAAATGTGATTAGGTATGACACACTTTGTATATGTATGTATAGAGTAGTGTGTGTGTATACTTACGACAAGCTCTTGATAGTGAACTGACTAGCGCCGGTGACCTTAACATTGTGTCCGGACGCGCGGATCTGCAGGCTCTCTGTCGTCAAGGCTTTTATCTGAAATGTCAAGTTACGTAACTAATTAATGTGATAACAGATTATATAATTATATCACACTCAAATGTCAGAGATGAAAATTTGAATAGGTTTGACAGCTGGTGTGGATTGGATTGTAACAAAATCCTCATAAGTAATTAACTTATATACTAAAAGTAGGTATATGAGTTAATTACGGGGATTTTTTATATTTGAATCGTATTTTACTGAGGTTGTTTTAAAAATTTTTAAATTTATTATTTTTCATTAAAGCGAATTTACGCTTGGTGTAACTGTAAAAACTAATGGCTTGAAAGCTTAAAGACAGATTTCTACCTAAACCAAAAAAAATATATATTCTGGTGCCGCAGTCAAGTCAGGTTTGATGCGTAGATCTGTTCAAGAAAAAACAAAACAAGTTTAGTTATTGACCTCTGGTATGACGAAGGGCTCCAGGCCGGGCACGCCCAGCTCGGGGATGCCCTCCGCCAGCTTGGGGCGCAGCGCCTCGATAGACTTGAGCACACAGCCCTCGATCGTGGCCGGGTCCCGCTTGCACACGTGGATGTAATCCGCTACAAACAAACGTAAGGAAAATGATGAAAATGTATAAAAAAAAGAAAATCTTTTTATTACAGACAATAGTCCGTACCAATTACATTTTCATTACTTTGTTAGTCATTTAGTACATCAATAGATATTATTATTATGTATTACTTTATACATATAGTGGCGTAAACCTAAACGTCACTATAATATCATGTCACTGATCTTCGCCGTTACCTTACCTATGTAGCTTCTTTTATATTTTTGTATAGATACATTTATGGCAATCATCTTTACTTAATTGGCTATTAAGTATACGAGCATATCTATATTCTCATAGAAAAACATGTATTGTTGCATCATAACAATATGATAATTGTTGTTAAAAAAATATAAACTTAATCAAAACTCACCTATTTAAGATTTACCTGACAAAATTAACGTCTATTTTACATAATTATTAACATTTTAATTCAGGAAGCTGTCGATAAAAAAGTCTTATTAAAAAATTAAATACAAACAAAAGAATATTTCTGTAAATTCATTTTTACAATATAAAACGGTCTGTTGGACAACGCAAGGATATTTAATTAATTAAGATAAATAATACCTACTCGAACACATATAACATTTGCATACTCTAAGCAACATTACAATGAAGTATTGCAAACAAATAGTAAAATATGAAGATTAATTCAACAAATCCTTGTGCACAAGAATCAATTTCTATGACTAAAAAAAGTTAAAGCTCTAGGTGCTGCGGGAAATACCGTGCAAGATGCGTTACACTGCCGACTATAATACATCATTATTGTAAAAAGAACTAAGCGGCCCCGCAATGGACTGCATCTGCATTTTATTCTCGTATAGTAAAGGAGTCCTTAGTCAGAAAATACCACTTCGTACCTTATACAATACTGGTGTAGGGTAATTTGCCGGGTAGCTCATTATAAGGCTCTAACTGCATATTACGCAGACAATGTCGTGTCATTATCATGTATGTGTTATGAACATTTGCTGATAAGTGTGTGGGCATCGGAGTGTGGTAACAACTGGCCACCATGAAGTATTTGTGACCTGTTTCTATGATATGAGGCTGATATGATAAAATTATGGTTTTTAATGATAACAAAATTGTTCAATTTTTCTCAATGATTGAGCTAAACTTAACAGTAAAAAAATACTGTCATCTTAACACATTGGCTTCTTTTATTCTAAAAAGAGATACCATGTCACGTAAACCGTGGGTAACACACAGGTTTTTTATTAAAAAAGCCTAACAAAACAGTAACAATAATACTTGGAACTGGTCAAGTGCAAACATTATTATATTGAGATCCTGAACGACTCTACTAAACTACCACGGACTTGAAGACTTCTGTTTACTAAACTTTAGTATAAAATGTTACGTAAGTTACGTACGTAGTTTTTTGCTAAAATAACAAAATTGTTTTACATTAAAACTTTTCTTGTGTAATTATTCACTAATCTTTCACACTGAGTACCTATACTCAGTGTGAAAGATTAGTGAATAATTAGTAGGTACATATAAACAAACATGTTTATAAGCTTTTTAAAAACAAGTGAAGGCCTTTTGCATTTGTGGAAGAGAGACGCCGCTCTGCACCGTGTACTGCGCTATCACGCTTCCACAACTGCAATAATTAGGGCTCTATGATTAAGTTTAGGTAGAGCATGTAAAGTAAGTGCTTGTTCTAAAATCGTATTGTTCCTCACGTAACCAGCTAGTTTAATTTATACAAAGAACTCGTAACAAATGGCGGAAAGGCCTCTTTTGTCGTTGTGGAAGTGAGACGGCGAACTACACTTCTTATCGGGTTATCATTCCCCTGCCCTTCTCCCAATTATTATTTGGGGTCGGCGCAGCATGTACCTAGCTCTTTGCAGCCATATCATCTTTCACACAATCCATCCATCGTTTTTTTGGTCGACCTCTTCCCCTATATCCATCCACATTCATGTCCAGCACCTTCCTTACTACGTGATTCTCTTTTCTCCGCATGACATGTCCATACCATGACAATCGGTTACCACAAAGTTTTTCACCACGGCAGCAATGGTGAGTATATGCGCAAGACAAATGCGCAATTAACAAATAGCAATTCTAAAAAACTATTTAATTTGAACGGCAGCAGCTTAACTAACTTGTTTGTCTAGGTACTCTTGATAATAAGGAAATTACAAAGGCCTCCAAAAACAAAATTAGAATTAAATTATGAAGTTGACTATCGTATTTAATATTTAGAATTTCAATTATTTAATATTACTAATTTTTAGAAGTTCAAGCTCGAAATTATTCATTCAGACATTTTACGTAGGTACCTAATTTTTTTTTTTTAGCGCTAATTACCAGTGTGCGCTACGTCTCGCGGGTTCGATCCCCACGTATGACAAGAATTTGTGCGTGGCACAAATTCTTGTTCTGAGTCTGCGTGTGTTTGTACATGTGAATAAAATGCCTGTGGAACCCCTCGCGATGCAAGGATTAAATTCCTATTAATCTTGGGAGTCGTATAAAAGATCTATTTACTTTATTTCGGCCCAAATGCCTTACGTAGAGAAAGAACCAGTTTTAAAATATATACAGTAAAAACAAGATACATTTTCTGCATTAAAACGTGACACAATAACTTTTAAATGTCTAGGTCGTGAACCTGACTTAGTTTGAGAATTGTAACATGATATTATTTATATAATCCAGTTCAGTTTTTATGGATTGGAAAAACTAGTTATGCTGATCGTAGCAATATTTTCCCTTGGTTTTACCTGTGATATTTTCGCCTTTATTGGTTGTAGCGGTATATTGCACAATATATTGTTGTTACTAAGATGACTCTTATTTTGTTTTCCTTTATACTGCATTTCTGCATTTCTTTCACTTTGTTTGGTCTATTTCGAAAAATGGACTATCCGACACAGAAGATTCCAAATCTGTTAGGTATAGTTATATTCTGAACTTAATAATAGCGCGTCAAGCGCTTTCAATTTATAACTTACGACCTAAGAAATCGAATAAAAAATTATGTTCTTGAGTGACCTAAGAACAACTTCCACGTATTTTCTTCCTAGGATGTAGTTCATAGTAATAAAGTTAACCATTCAAGGCTAGCTACCCGTTGATCTAACGTCACGCGTTTGAAAGGCTAGGATACCAGAAATGCAGATTTTCCACACACAACCAACATAGAAGATAACATAAACGTTATTTTTATCAATTATATTGAGTTTTTTATTGTTTATTACGAACAATTTTATCGAAATATTTAAAAACATAATAACTAATCGTGATGTAGGTTTCATTCAAGTTCTGAATTTATGTCGTATTAACCCTATTTGCTAAAGAGGACTCTACCACCGTCTTACAAAAGCATACTGTTGCAAATGTGGAAGCGGGATAGTGCACTACACAGCGTAGTGCGACGTCTCTCTCTTTCACAACTACTTATTGCCGTGTGGTACTTCAAGACTTGGCTCTAGCCCTTGATTTCTATTTAAGTCTCGAAATATGACTTTGTTGGTATATTCCCACGGAAACCAACAAATAGACGATTAGATAATTATTTAAACAATTGCTTCTTTATGACAACAATAATAATTCAGGAAATAGAATACAATAAAACACATGAATCATGATTAAATAAGGCTTGTTCTTGAGTTCAATGCAAAGAACTAACGTCAAAGGCTATAAAAAGCTAGCTGAAGAAGTTCTTACATCATATAACGATTAAACAAAATGCACCTATAGTCCAGTCATTTGGTAGTTTTACCTGGAAAGTTTTCCGGGAGTTTTGAAAATTGGGTATTTTATAGATTTCGATATGCTCTTTTCAAATTTTAACTTTGCCACCTCGTACCACCGCCGCTCGCGCCGCCATTTTGAAAAAATGGCGCCCAAAAAAGGTTTCTTGGGAATATCTCCTTTCCGACGCATTTTACGAAAAAAATGTTTTCTACAAAATTAAACTAGAAAAAATTTCCTACACTTTAGGTCTTATTCACTTTTTTATAAAATCAATAGTTTTGGACGTACGAGCGCCGCAAAGTATTGTTCATTTGCACAACTACGAGTGTTTCGTATATTTTTCTTAACTGTTCTATTACTGCCGCCGGTTTTTAAGAAGTAGGTGTCAGGGTAATATGTCACTTTTGAATCGGGCCCTTTCTCTCGACTATGAACGAAACTTCAACGAAAAATTTGTTGGTAGAAGCTATATTAAGAGAAATATTTAGTTTAGACTGAATCATCAATGTACGTTTATTGACGTACAGTGTTGTTTATGTTCGTAGATCTATGGCTTCTTATACGGAAAATTGTTTTATTTGTGACAATTTACTTGAAAACCGGCGGCAGTAATGGAACATTTTAGAAAAATATACGAAAAACACGTGGTGGTGGCAGATGAATAAGTAATACTTTGCGGTGCTCGTACATCCAAAACTATTGATTTTATGAAAAAGTGAATAAGACATAAAATGTTGGGAATTTTTTCTAGTTTAATTTTGTAGAAAACATTTTTTTCGTAAAATGCGTCGGAAAGGAGATATTCCCAAAAAACCGTTTTTGGGCGCCATTTTTTCAAAATGGCGGCGCGAGCGGCGGTCGTACGAGGTGGCAAAGTTAAAATTCGAAAAGAGCATATCGAAATCTATAAAATACCAAATTTTCAAAACTCCCGGAAAACTTTCCAGGTAACCCCCTTATTTTCTACCAAATGACTGGACTACTATATAAAATTACACAATATTTTATGCGTTGAACAAAGTTGACATCTAAAGGAGTCCACAAAAGAAGGAGTTTCAATATAGATGAATCCACATGTAGACCTTTAAGGCATGAGGATAAGATCTATTTCATCATTCTATAACCGATTTATTTTGTTACCACTTAGAATTAGTGGTATGTTTATATATTTTTATTATCCCTACTTAATTTCGCTTATAATGAGGTCTAACATGATTTTCACCTCGGTTTTAGGTTAAAACTACCATCATCGATTCATTCATCGATGATAAAATATATCGTAATATTTTATTATCTTCAAACCTAATACTATTCAAACGTCGAAAGCTGTGACACAGGGTGTCCCAGTCTGGAGTAAATTGCGTTACTTAAATAATGTCACACTTCTAATGAATATTTTTTATTTAACCAGGATATCAAATTTATTTAATCTATAATTATTTTATAACGTTTCAAAAAACTTTACCGTCAACAATACCTCTAAAGTTATACAAAAGTTTTAATTCACTTTTCGGTAACAAACGCTCTAAAAGTAAATACCAAAACACTTAAAAATAGGTACTCACGTAATTCCTTAAGCCAGGCTCCATTGACAACACAGAGTAAAACCCATGATGATAATAAAACAGCTTGACTCGACAACATAGTGCACGGAATGATACAGACGGTTACAATTAGTGCGTCTGCGCGTTCGCACTCCACTACCGCGAGACCACAGATCTTTGATATTATATACCAAGTTTAGACGCGCCACTGCCTGGTACAAGGTGACCAGAAGCAATGTAAAAAACGTACGAAATACACTAACGTACTAATTATAGGAATAATATACATGGCTAATCAGAGCTTAGAAAAAAGTGTGAAACTGTCTAAATTTGTATTGCCATTATTTTAGCTCGCAATCTAGGACTGAGTATTATAGACTTCCCCTTTTTCTGCCTCTCTTCTCTGTATTGGGCGTCAGTGCGTCACACATCCAACTGCCTCCAGCAAACATATGTCATCAACCCAATGGGCTCTCGGTCCCTGATTCCAGCGACCGATCCTTGGCCATAATTAGCATAGGGAATGTATTTCAAGATCTAAATTTCCAAATAAGCCTATTTGAACTAGCACATTACTCTCTGTTAAATAAGTGAAAGGGGAAAAAACACCTTCTTTCAGGTTCCTTTTGTATTTCTGAATGTGCCATGTTAATGCATCAACCAGTGCAGTTTAGAAGAAGGGCCAACAGTTCGAGGAGAGTTTTGGATCTCTCGATTTTTATTTAAACGTAACGAGTTCTTCCTTTTACACAGAGCTAGTTAAAGAGTTAATATGAATTCGTTAAACAGTTATCTATTCTATATTATGTCAGGAAATCAAAAAACAAGCAAAATTTTATAGTTTTATAGCAAAAAAAATTATGCAAAAAAACGAGTCTGAAACGCTTAAATTAGAAAAAACTGTCGTATGCATCAAAAACGGAATATTTTCCATGTTAATCTGGTCAGTAGGTAAACCTCGGGGCACACTTATTATGTCGTTACAACAAATGATAAAAAGCTTTAGAAAAAAACGGTAGATTCCCATTCTATTTATACGATCTGACGCATTTGATTAAAAGTGTTTACGAATCCCACAAGTGGCCTTGGACAACAGTAACAAAAAGAAATTATGTAAGTCATCGTTGGATAAAAACAAAGTGGGTTTGGTGTTTTTTACTAAATTTGAATAGGTGGTGTTTAATTACCATCATTGGGTAAATCCAGAATAGACTAATGAAACCGTCACAACCTGCGCAGGCTAGCTGCCTAGCTATTAGCTAACAATTTTTTTCCTAGCCCGTATTAGATCCAACTGCTGGGCAAAAGCCTCTTCTTTCTTCCAGACATAGATAGGTATTAAATAAATGATCTTAAGAATTAATACCAGTTTTTTAGGATTTTCGTATCGGGGACTATATTGTCCAGTCGTCTATTTACAAATTTAACTGAATAAAAATATTAACAACAGGACATCAAACTTTTAAACATGTCGAAATAATTTACTATGCGGTTTTTTTTGCCAAAGTATTTTTATCATTGATACCACTTAAATTGTATTATAAAACGCATCAACTATAATATCTAAAAAAATTAACTACATAATAACTACACATGCGTAAGCACAATCTAATCGGGCGTTGAATGGATCTATCAATTGATCGAGCTATTATTAAGAAACAAAAAATAGCATGAGGCAGCAGAAATCTCATAAACACGGATTCTATTCAAAAGATCATAACAATTAGTATTATTTTGTTGTCAAATGATGACCTAGAATGCTAAGTCCATGTCCATGTAATCATAATTATTTTCTGCAAAGTGAAATGTTAAAATGACATCAATCCACGACGAGAGTAGCTTTGTTGAGTCCTTTAAATTACTGAATATCATTACCACTATTTACTACTATGGGTGTGTTAGCCTAGTGGTAAGACCACAGGACTGCCAAGTCAAAGGTCTGAGGTTCGATCCCCACCGACTCCGACTTTTCGAATGTTGTGTGCATTTTTAGAAATAAATATCACAGCTTCCGTGCTTCGGAAGGCACGACAAAGTGTGGATCCAGCGCCTGATCTCTCCGGTCGTGTCGTTTTGCCATCCTATCGAGGTATGAGAGTAAAGGAATAGAGAGTGCACATGTAGGTACTTGCGCACACACTTGTGCAGTATAATATGTCCCAGGTAGCTGGCTGGTGTCATAGTAACACTAGCCGCCGTGGCCGAAATCCTACTTCTTAAAGTAAATTTTTCAATTGCGGAAGAGAGACGACACTCTACACCGTGTAGAGCGCTGTCTTACTTTTAAGAATGCAAATGATTTGCTTTACAAGGTTATGATTATTATCTATTTTGCGAAACGTGAGCGAAAGACTAGGCAGGTATTTAAGAGAGCGAGAGAGATAGTTTTGGTCCTTCTCATTTAATTTTATTTCTTGCGAATGAGCATTTAAAAATAAATGATGTACTTTTTACGTTTTATCTAATAAACTAAATATTAATAATTGAAATACACGCAAGGCATTTCCAATTATGTTTTGATGGACAAAAATAGTATCAATATTTTTATTTGTAGGACATTTAATTACATGAGCTTTGTGATGTCGAGATAAAAACAAACAAACATGAAGTAACAGATTAAATAATTAATAAAATAATACTAAAAATAAATTATAAACTACATAATTTATTCAATTTATAATTAAAATAATAATAGTCTGAATCAATTCTTGTTATTATAGTCATAAATATTTGATTCGGATTCTGACACTAATCTGCATTCTATATTTAAATTGGTGCAAAAAATGTATTTGCGTCATTCAGTTTTTCTGGTGCAGCATAAAACTGGCTGGAAAACGTGGTGTTAAATCAAGGTAAGTAAGGGCATAATAAAGGTTTTTAAACCCCAGCAACATTAAAAAGCTGAAATATTATAACCTTTTTTTTATTCACTTTAAACGTATATAGTTGTACATTCTGCACAGCGTATTTTTTAAACCATTATTCAAATAAGAACCGCAAGGAAGTAAAGCACTACTGTAGTAGGTACGTTAGCGTCGCTAATACTAGTTTTTATACATTTTCTAGAAGCACAGGAGCAAAACCACTACCGTGTTTTAATTCCGTAGTTAATTAATATTGAACTTCATCATGAATGCAAATTCTCACAAATAACACTAAAATTACTGACGTACAGTCACGAGCAAAAACATGTACCTACCCACAACCAATCAGTTGCAGTAGATTTTGTACCCGAAATTTTTGATGCTGTTTTGGTATATTCCAAGCTAACCATAACACGTTTAATTTGAAAGGAGTTTTCACGATATCAGAATTTTAATCGAGTAAGTATTCATGTTTTTAATCAACTGCTCCGCTCCGCAACGCTCTAATTTAAAGGCACTTCATTCTTGTTCCTTATAGCTTCACGCGTGTGTTATTCTATGGGTATATTACACTCGCCCCAGCTTCGCACGGGTGCTTTACTCATGTATTATGTAGGTACATAAACCTTCCTGTAGATCCTTGAAACATTCTACATAATAAAAATCTACCTGAAAATCAATCGCGTAGTTCTAAAGATCGAAGCAAACATAGAACAGACAAACACACAGACAGCAGGAAGCAACTTTGCTTTAACTATGCAGTGATTATTATTGAATGAAAACACTAAAGTCAAAATCTAAATGTGTTTTTTTAAACAACTAAAATGTTCGTCGTCCGTTTTATGACCGATTTAAGGATGGTTATTGACTTGAGGACGTGACATATTTGTCAATGGTTTGACCATCACATTAAAAAACAATAAGTTGACTAAACTTCCATAGATAATTGACACTCTATCAACGTTAAATACTGGTTATAAAGAGAATAATTATACGTTGTCTTTGGCCTTTAGTCTATGGACATCCGGTGCACAGGCGCTGTGGACATACGCATTATTTTTATCATTAAGCCTCTATGATTGAATAGAAAATAGGAGCCTGAAAACTGGATATTACTTCGTATAAGCATAGTTTTCAATGGAAGTCGTTAACAATGGACCTACCACCAAATCTTAAAGAAACATTATTGCAATTGTAAAAGAGAGAGACCGCTCTACGCTGTATAGTGCGCTATTTCGCTTCAACAACTGCAATAATATTACTTGAGAACGTAGTAGGTAGTATAATTATTTTAGTCTTAACATAAAACAATTGCAAATCGCTATAAATAAACAAATTTTCAAGGCGCTACTCCGAGCAAATCTTCAAAACACGTTTTGGTTAACAATTAACTCTGTATTTAAAACCGCTGTATTATTAATACCAGACATTAAAATTTGCTGTAATAACTGATTCTAACCAAATTGTTCTACTATAATAATATGTTACTTAACTATTGATGTAATTATATTCAGCTAGAGTTAGCAATAATCGTTAAACATTCTGTAGTATTTATTTATATCAATAAAAATGCATAAAGGTGAACGTACAATTATTCGAACCAAAGGCGTGGACAGAAACTAATTTTAGAATTCAGTTTTGAGTAATTTCGGGAAACTCACACGTTCGCATACTTCCCTTGTCGCATAGGTAAAACCGTAGGTCTGACATCTCAAAGGTTTCGAGTACGACACCCACGGTGTACGCCGACTTTTCGAAGTTTGAGTGCGGTTTATAAATAAATATTACAGATTCCGTGTTTCGGAAGCCAAGTAAACATGGGAGTCCTACGCCTGATCTCTCTCTGGTCATGTCTAATTGCCGTCCTATCGGGCTTTGAGAGTAAAGGAACTTACAGAGAGTGCACCGGTGTTTGCGCACACGCCTGTGCACTATAATATTGTGCTATTGTGTCCCACGTTTAAATCATCCCTCCACCGCTTTTTGGACCTGCCTCGGCGGCGTTGCCCACCTGTTCTTATTATGTAGTAACCTTCGCCCAGCGGTCACCATTCATGCAGCTGACGTCACGATTTATGATCATGTACTAGTAAGTCTTACATGTGCTGCTCATTAAGTTAACTACGTATAGATACATTTTTGCATCGCCATAATTCTAAAGTTCTATTCATTCACGAAACTTTTTAAATGTATATTTGTCTCTGTCATTTCACTTGAGAGTGATAAAGACAGCATTAGACTTAAGGGCGACTATAACTGAGTGACATTTATGAATACGACAGATAATAAATTACAATTAAATACAATAAAGATGAACAACAAAGTTCTCAACTTTAACTTGACACACATAGACAAGTGGGCACCTCAAAGGACTTCATAATTATAATGTAATTGTTCCACTCAATAACAGATGAAATCCTTCTGATGTCACTCAAGCCAAGAAAATGAATTCTTAAGTTGTGGTAGGTCAAGATTCATTAGAAAATGTTAAAGGATACTTTGAGTCAATATTGTAGCTTCATTAGCATTTTCAATAACTAGTACTAATTAAGTCGGTGGAGGCCTCCACCATCTCCTAAAGTTAGGCTCCGTACAAACAGGCCACCGATCGATAGTCACTGGTGGCCAGCGACAACCACTTAACATACTTCTTCATATATTTAGTATAGATGCGCCGCGTGTACATTTTGTTACCTGCCTTGAGATAGTTGCGGTCCTTAAGGATAACTCCACATAAAAGGATTTCTCTACATAAATAAAGATTAAAAACTTTTTGCGTGAAAACCTATATAAATCCTAATAAAACCTAATTAATATTGTTTGTGCAGAAACTTTACCAACTTACGTTCGGTACTTTATATCTGTTTAGCACTAAGAAAAATGGTAAAATAGTAAACGCTGATCAAATTATACATTTAGGCAACTTCCATCATTGTTCATCATTTCCATATACTGTCAAATGTTATGACTCTTTAATCTGTCCGTATTAACAACTAAACAAGGACAGTTAGGTACTATTTCTCAGGTAGGTGGCTCTATTTCTTAGTAACGTGATGTCTAAGCTCTATTTGTTTTGTTTCTATGCGTTTATATCCTGTTTCGTTTATGAGATCAGCAGATGATATGATAATAACGATATTAAAATTGCACCTTACTGACTCATTTACATATCCTGTAAAATAGACATATTATAGGAAGAATAAGTAACTTAATTACTTTAAATGGACTGTAAAAGATGGACGGGTTTATGGGATTCGTAATACATATTTTAAGAGGTAGACATGACGCAGTCTATGCATGAATTCCTGATTTGCAGCGCATTGTCACGTCCTGATCGAAGGCGAGAGACGGCGCGGCGACGGTTCAGGTTTAAGGTCACAACTCATTTGAGACACTCGGCACCCACTCTGCACCGCCTTGCCTCCTAGGTCTAGCATTCCTTATATGGACTTGTATGGGTATATACTCACTACATCAACAGTTAGTCAGTAAGTGTCTGACACTACCCATTTCCTCCCCCAGAGAAGTGGGTGTCTATGAGAATTTCTCTGTGGTAAAAAAATGTGCCTAAGCGATAAGTCTTTGAACAACATCGTAACCGGGTAACAACACTAACTACTACAGAACAACTAATGAAAAAAAACGATGAAAACCTCATCGATGAATGAATACTAAACTCTTTGCATCTTATTTATTTATATGATAATATTCAAACAGCCAACAATATAATTAATGAAACTTAATAATTAAACACGTATATTACGTATGAATGACTGCGGCGTCATCTGTAAATCTAGCGATGCATAATTGCATGCAGCCGGACAGTCTCTCATTGTTTGTTCTTCATATATTTGATAGATGGCGCTGCTTTCAAGGCATCACTAATTTATCTAGATAAAACTGTGGAGAGTAGATAATCATTTGAATAATAAGACACGTGGTTACATAGAAGATGCATAATATATATTATAGACATTTGTTAATGATTAAAAAACATGACCGTATGTTGATTATGATAATTCTAATGATACACTTTTTTATTGTCATCTTAAAATTCTATATTACATAAGTACACTTAATAAAAATATTAACTGTTAGTGCTTCTTAATCAATATTTTACCACATGCTAATTATATTATTAGTCTAAATAGCCATTAACATTAAACTCTGATCGATAACATAACAACAACTTTCTTAATCACATTTCTCCCAAACAAGCAACAAAAACAAAACATAAACGACCAAAAAAGTCACGCTAATTCGAAAAAGTTCAAAACAAATTAACCATAATTATCCTCATATAGAAAACAACTAATTAACTCTAAAATCTAACTGATAAATACAAAAGTGCATTGTTAACCCAATAAGTGCATTAGATTGAGTAGAGTCAAGCTTAGCACTGATAAGCTGTGACCTCTAGCCGTCGGGATATTGCTCAGTGACATTAGGACCCTCCTAACAACGAGATGTGGGCCCACAAATTGATATTGTGCTGTATATTACTCACTGTGACGGCAGAAGGTGTGTGATCTAAATAATTTTCAAGGTTTTGAGAAAGTGGAGATAATATGTGAACTGTGATTTTGAGATTTCAGTGTGAATGTGTTTAGTTTTCGTGGTTCGTTTAGAATATAATTGGTGTTTCGTTTTGACCTTGTATCCATAGATTATACGTGATCCCGTAACCCTACAAATATACAACAAATACTACCCTGTGTGATTTTAAGTCGGTGATAAAATCCTGGAGTGATTTTGGTAGAGTCCTCTAATGATGCCAGTTTAGTCCTCTAATTTAAAACCGCACAAGATCTCCATTTCTTTCTTTTTAACGTGGCATAACACAGGCCGGATACACCAAGTCCTTACAAAAATATTCCTTTACCTTTGTCCATAAACACCGGAAAACAATAAACAAAATGAAATTCAAACTTCATTGTCGTTCATTAGAAGCTTATTGCAATTTTCTCACGCATTATTTGACGTTAATTTGTAATTTATTTGTTTATTATTCATGGAGCGTTACATAATGTTAATATAGAGTGCATACATGTATGAAGTGCACGTGTAATTGTAACATGAGTCGGAATGCTCGGCCCTTGTTATTTCTATATGAATGGCTGCATGACGCGCGTCTTATATCTAAACGTTGAGAGATAAGATATACAAATATTTATGCACTTTTAATCGTAGTTCCGGTATCCGTAAAGATAATGTTTGTTTACCCTTTACTTTGCTAATTGTTTTGTTTGTAAGATGGATTGAAAAAGTTTTAATATTTATAAGCTCTTAGCTATAGCCTGAATTTCACCGGTACTTGTTAATACACAATATTTGTATTTATTTTTGTTTGATAATTTATATAATACAAAAGATATCGAGCAATTTCTTTTAAAAATATGTGCCTTTTCGTGATAATGTAGATAGGATTAACTTAAGCGCGATAAACGATCATAATTTATTTTAATCACATATCTCTTCTTTTACTTGTCTACTCCAATGAAATATGCTAGTTATAACATTAATTTCTTAAATATAACTGTCATAAATTAAACTGCTTTAGCCATAACACTAAATCTTAAACATCACGTAATCATTCCTTATGAATGATTGTAACGTCATCTGAGCTCGCGAGTCGCATGCAGCACCTGTGATAAGCTAATCATGCACATCATACCTACGCTATCTTGTGTGTTAACTCAATGAGTTATTCAAGTTCACATCACTTTACGTACGATCTTGATAATAATAAAATCTGCAACGACTCATGCAATATGACAGTAACTACAGCTCGTAAAAACATCCAGCTAGTCTATATTTTTATCATATTGAAACTCTACGTAGGTTGTCAGTAATTTTAAATTACTTCAGAAACTGCGACAAATTTTTAACCAATCGTGAACCCCAATAAGCCCTCCGTGACTTCATGCATTTACTAGCCCTGCCGTAGTGATTTATTACTCCTTCCGTTTTCGACCATTGCAACAATTAAAGTGGGTGTTTCAGGGACGCCCATGCGAACATGATACGTATAGAACAATATTCGTAAAGCAAAACTAACTACATAAACAAAATCATTACCATTTTTTCAGATGACACAGAAGAAGACACCAGCGATGTAACAGCGAAATTAGCTGAAGGGGAGCAAAAGCTAAGTGACAATATCCGTAAGATGTTGGAGCACTTCAAACAGCCGGACCCGGTGGGGCTGCCGGGCGCGCAGATCCCGGAGCCGTACCCGGTGCCGGACATGAAGCAGTCCCTGCAGATTGGCACGCTGTACTTTAAGAACACAGCTGTGTACGGCATCAGCAAGTTCCGGATCTTGTACGTTAACGCCGAGATTGGAGCTATGGAGGTATGTTTTATGACATCTTTACAATGTTTCTTTGTACCATTACCATGTGTTATCAAAAGTTATGACAAGTTTGGAAAGGCGTTTGAATTTTCACATGGTAGTTACCTATCTAGATCTATGTATTATTGTTTGGTAAGTCCCAATAAGCTTCTAATTGTAAGTTCAGATAGGTTATTTATGGTTACCGTAACAGTTTATTTTAATTGATAGATGCAAGACATGTTCTTTTAATATTACAGGTCCAAGCAGCGCTAACTATCGACGTATTACAAACTCGCGGAAATTACACGATGTCAACGTGGCTGAACAAGGCACAAGGTCCCTTTACCGTCGACGTCACGGGGCTGAAGATAGTAGCGAGGGGAACCCTCGGCGTGGAGCGCGACGGCAAGCTGAGGGCACAGGACATCAACATAGATCTAGGCTTCAGCACAATCAACGTCAACTTCGAAAACCTTGGCTTCTTCGGCGGAATGTTCCAAGGCATCATCAACTCAGTAGGCAACTTTCTCTTCGACTCCATCAAGCCCTACGTTCTACAGGAAGCCTACACGAAAGTAAGAGCTGAAATAAATACGAGACTTGATGAAGTGGCCGGCGACATGCAGTTCCCCAACTCTATTTCCCCATTAGACATGGTGATCATAGACGTCAGAAGAAAAGTTCGCAAAATGAAATTAGATCCTTATAAAGTAAAGGATTACAACACCACTGTGAGCATATTCACTGTTACGTTGTCGAATACCTGGATCACCGGAGTATCGTCGTTCCAAAGAGTTGGTAATATTACAATGAGGATAGAGAACAATACTGCAGTGGCGGACTTTGAGATTGGTACGCAGAAGCTTGAAGGGAGCACGATGTGGGACATCTCGGCGATAGGTGGCCTCGCGTCCAGAGCTGGGACTGCATCCTTCTCAGTGGAGTATATCATCGCCAGGGTGGTCGCGGCACAACCCCTAGACACTAGAGAAAAGCCAATATTCAGAAACATTGACCTGGAGATAGGTAACATTCAAGTTCGCTGCAACGGAGCGGGGACTTTAGACTACCTCATTGAATTTGTCGTTAACGTTTTGCCGAATCTGTTGAGATACCAGATAATGGATGCTCTGGAAGGCCCTATTAAAGAGAGAGTTCAGCAGGAGCTGAATAAACTGGATGTGGAAAGTATGATAGTCCAGGAGTTACCGCAACTGGATGAAATGGCGAGCACCGGCTTCAAACTGTCAGACCTGGTGGCTGCGAATGATGAGGACGAGCTCTACGACGAAGATGAGTTCTTTAACTTTTAATTGTTAGTTTAGTTTTATATTTACGTGATGTAAACTCATCTACTTATTTATGAAATGGAGTATAGAGAATATTAGCTGAATGTGTTTTATTAATAGTGATAGTGGATAGACAATAATATTGAAAACAGTACATATGTTGTTCAATTCAGTAGATTGTAGTAGATGAAATACTACCTAAATATACTGCATATTTACTGTTTTGTCCTTGTTAAAAATTAAGCGCATTTGTTTTTTACGACTACCAACAAATTGCCGCAACAATTTACGTAGGAGCTTACTCCAACCATAGTGGTTTCGCGCTTCTTTTTTGTTAAACTCTGCTATTTTGAAACATGCCTAGCCAGTAATAACAATAACATTGAACAAATGGCAATGGGCCCCAAACCTCAATTCGAGAGGAGAATTCGTGCTTTTGAATATATCAAAGACCTAACAATATCTTTATGATCAAACCAAGGGTAAACTCTGAAAAGTAGACACACTTACTTAGAACCAACGAATAATAAATAGTATCACAAGTTATACGACAAACACTTGCTTCCAACAGAGACCATGATGTAAAGAGGGTAAGTAAAAATCTAATTAGTCCGTCAGATAAATTAAAAAATATTAGACACGTATTTTTGCGTTTATCAGAACAATAAAAAAATCTAAAATAGGCTGCTTTACAGTTTAGGAGAAGGGGCTTGTGACGAAACTCATAAGAACGGAATCCTAAGAAATCATTAGAATAAAATATGTTTGGGGAAAACTCTGGTACTATCTAATATGATAATCAAACTATAGTTGTAATGTATTAATATTCATTGGGGAGACTTTAGGTTACAGACAGACACATTAACCTGATTTTTCTAACTATCTACACTAATATTATAAAGAGGAAAACTTTGTTTGTTTGTAATGAACAGGCTCAAAAACTACTGGACCGATTTTAAAAATTCTTTCACCATTCGAAAGCTACATTATCCACGAGTAACATAGACTACATTTTTTTTGGAAATAAATAGGGTTCCGTAAGATATTTGGATTTTTCGTCATAAATAAAATGATAGTTTTCATATTATTTTTGTCAGCGAAACGAAGTTTGCAGGGACAGCTAGAAGTTTATATTCTAATTAATCACAGCAACTGGTAAAATAACTTAGGTTAAATATACTATCTCGATTGCGACTGAGGAAATGATAAATATTTAAATAACTTCCTATTGAAAAAGGTCGTAGCTCTCGTCGATCTTGAACGTCATTCATTAATTCAAAATATCGAGATTAATGTAAATACGCCAAACTGACGCCCGTTACTTTGGATCTTCAAGATGATTCATGCTATGATAGCACCTAGATTTAACTTTGTCTATTTTAAGCAAACGTTATACTCAATACTTAGGACAAATCTTAATGTTTATGAGTTTAACGTTTCTTCAAAACATGGAATTATGATACTTCAGGGTTTCTGCCAACCTCCTACTCCTCCTAGGTCTACATAACCGTTTCTTCTGACACTGCCTCTGCGTTTTTCTCGATGTGAAAGCTATAGAGACACAAAGTCATTTTCCTACCAAGCCTCATGAAACTTACTACAGGATAAGGACAAAGCAACAGTACTCACCTACTATCTAGTGTCCAGCTCAATATAGTCTACCTAACACTGCAATAGATAGATACACAATACAACAACACAAAACAGAGACAAAGAATCAATTATATCAATAACTACGATAAGTACGTCACGGGAAGTTGCAAATAATATGTATTCCCTTACAAATATTGATAAAGTCATTTGGCCGATAAATGCTGACCCCTGACATGCGCTCGCGACGAAAAAATATTTGTTAATTAGTCATTGTTCCTTCATTTACTGCGTTAGTGTACACGATGTGGGTGAAGACAATTCTGGTGGGGTTTTTGATCTGTGCAGTGGCTGGTGTTTTCGCTCAAGGTAAGCACATATAGTATTAATTAGCATAAGTATATGTGAAGTATATTTTGACAAGCTTTTGATGCGTGATAAGAAGTGCGTCGGACTGTTAGCTCTGAGTATTTGGTTAGGTTGTCCTCGATAATGGCTTGTCGTGTATTCTTTAAATAATATAATGAATTCACTCATTCTTTATGCTTAAAGTTGAGTTGTTATTATTTACGGCTTTATTAAGTTAACTTTTGTGTTTAAGGGTAGGGATTTTAATGTTATACGTAATTGGATACTTTCTAACGATAACAGAAACAATTGAAATTCGATTTGCTTTTTACGAAATTTTGTATTCATCGAGCAGAAATAAATCGTGTGAACTTTTACACCAAAGTTCACTATGTCATTATTAGTCTAGACTTTGTATGCACTAGACTAGATCAAAACAATCACTAAGATTATATAATTATCAATATTTTCGTTAGTCTCGTCCGAAACGGATCTGTAAAGGAGGTCGCACAAAAACATTGAACTTATAATGATGATACATAATATCAACCAGTAATTATTCTACTTCTGAGTTAAGAGCTCTTCTGTCTGGAGAAAGAAGGACCATTGACCACCAAATTCAATCTAAGGTTTTTGCAAATGTATATTAAAATTACATTTATCATATAAGAAGTCTCAATAGCATTCAAAACAATATTCTTAATCGTTTTCCTTAACGGAAAAAAACATTTCGTCTTTAAAAATACATACTCACTTTAACCAAATTAATTGAACACAAAGAACTACACAGCCATCCCTGTACACTTTCAGATGACACGGAAGAAGATGTATCCGAGGAGATAAAACTAGCTGAAGGTGAGAAGAAGCTGAGTGAGAACATCCTGGTGATCCTGGAGCACTTCAAGCAGCCGGACCCGGTGGGAGTGCCCGGGGCAGACATACCTGACCCGTTCAAGGTCCCGGACATCAAGAAGGCCCTGTCTTTGGGGACGCTGGTTATGACCAACACGGTTGTGTATGGAATGAGCAAGCTGAGGATCAAGCATGTTGATGCTGAAGTTGGTGCTATGCAGGTATTATACTGTGTAGTTTTTTTTCTCTTATATAGCTCGGAGACTTTACGATTCAGTTGCGCAGTAACGTTTTACAAAATTATTTTATACATGGAAACTTATGTCACGAAAGCCCATGCAGTAGTATTTTCCATTTTAGTCTGTTAAATCATTCTGAGTTAAAGTTTAGTATTAAAATTTAATCCAAGCCATGTAAAATGCAAAAATAAATGAAACGAAAATAATAACTAAAAAAAAAAAAAACTTTTCAGGTCCAAATCATAATGACGATAGACCGGCTACATGCTCAAGGGAACTACACCATATCTTCTTGGTTCAGTTCGTCTCGAGGACCCTTCACAGTGGACATTACTGGCCTCACCATAACCGCTTTGGCTTCCCTCGGCGTCGAGCAAGACGGCAAGCTGCAGGCGCAGACCATAGACGTCAAAATAAACTTCAACAAAATCGCCACGAACTTCGAGAACATAGGATTCCTCGGCGGAATGGTGCAGAGCCTTATTAACAATGGAGGTACGTTCATCTTTGACGCTAGTATCCCACCTATGTTGAAAGAAGCCTACCCGAAAATACGAGCTGAGATCAACGCTAAACTAGAGAAGTTCGCCGGAGACGTTCAATTCCCGAACTCCATCTCTCCACTCGACATGGTTATTATTGACTTCAGAAAAAAAGTGCGCGACATGAAACTGGATCCTTACCATATAAAGGACTACAATACAACAGTGAGCATATTCACAGTGACGTTGGCTAATACTTGGATCACGGGAATATCTTCATTCCAGAGAGTTGGGAACATAACACTCAGGATGGAAAACAACACAGCTGTGGCTGACTTTGAAATAGGCACACAGAAACTTGAAGGGAAGACTCAGTGGGAGATATCAGCTGTAAGCGGTCTTATGTCCGGAGCTGGCTCCACGTCATTCTCAGTCGAATACATAACAGCTAGACTAGTCCTAGCTCAACCACTCGACACTAGAAAGAAACCTGTTTTCAGAGATATCGATCTTGAAATGGGAAATATACAAGTAAGAAACCATGGAGCAGGCACTATAGATTACGTCGTCGAATTCATGGTGAACATAATACCTAACCTGTTGAGGTACCAGATCATGGACGGTATTGAAGGTCCTTTGAAGAGGAGAATACAGCAGGAGCTGGATAAGATCAATGTTGAGGAGGTGGTGAAGCAAGAGCTACCTAAGCTGGACGAGATGCAGAGCAAAGGGTTCAAATTGTCAGATATTAAAAGCTCTGCAGGCGAAAATGAACCTTATGACGAAGATGAGTTTTTTAACTTTTAAGTAGCCATATGTATATTTATGTCTAGAATCAGCCTGTTAATGTTGGACTCTAGGACGAAGGACTCTTCCAATATACAGAGAAGGATTTTTTTAGTTATTACAATACTAATTATTTAAATTAATTCCATCAACGTAGCGATGTTGAGTCGAAAATTCAAGATTCCTACGATATGTTAATTTTTAATGTTTTGACGATATTCTTTATTTATAATGATGTTGTGTCGGGTGACTAATGGAAAATAAATTCTATTTGCACCTATACATTTTTCACACTCCATTGTTTAAATATTGAATCATCGTCTTGTTGATAATGTAAATACGGAAATAATAATTAATTCTGATGTTTTTAACAAAGACGTGGGTGCTTATTACACAGATTTTTTGCCTTATTTTATTTAGCCATGAATACCAATACTGTATAGTCTTCTATAGTCTAATTTTAATTGCTAAGTTAAATAAGTACTTGTCTTATCACAATTATACCAATTTCAATCAATCGTCTGTTCTTTGAATGTTGTGACTTGTGTTAGTATTTAATTTTGTAAGTAATAAAAAGTTTTTTCATAATTATAAATAGACAAAAATTGCTGGGAGCATGTCCCAAAGCCTTCTTAAACACTCCAGCATTAAATTTAGAACACTAGAACGTTGGCAGTCAAGAAAACTAAATATAAGAAAACCACGACAAAATAAAAAAATAAAGTGTTTTTTTTTTTAATCAGTTAATAGTCAGAGCTATTTACGATTCGGTCCACAGTAATGAAAATAAAATGATGAGGATACGGTGTTTGTATCAAAAGCCGCGCTTATTAGATGACCGACATATTACCCGTTCGTGAATGCACTCAAACCGGTACTAACGGTACCGAAATACGGTTTACTTGTATCGAGAATCGTTTTGGTAAAATATCGATTAACTTACATTCGATTAAATGACATTCAATCAATACAGTTTTATTATTATGGTTTAAGATGATAAGCTTTAGCAATAAAAATAATGAAATAACTTACTTGTATTACATATTGACTATTTTGTTTTAATAATAAAAAATATGTAAAAAATGGTTTCTTCGTTTTGACGGTTTTATTTCAGTTTTTATACAGCGCCATCGTTGTTTTTTTTTTGTATTGGAAAACTAGAGCACGACAGTTTTTACCTCGTGTACAATTTGATATACTTACTTGCTCAAATATTTTTTATCAAATAAGTATACGTTTTGCAAAAGAAAAAATCTAAACCCTGACCTAAATTTCCATTTATAATAACTTTGTAGGTCTAGTCACAGTTTCACCTAAATCGCGAAACCACTAAAAATGCAACAAACTTTTTCCAAACAGCAAGTTTAGTAATTAACCAGACACGAAATGAGATCTTTTTTTAGGCCCAGCTAGTAGTTATTCAGTTTAAAAATAACTTTATAATTGGTACAAAAATATTATATATTTTATATTAAGTAACATTCTCCCCTAACAATAGAAAGTGAAATATTATCAAATGTAAAAAAATATTCTTAAGTCTGCGAGACAAAAGGAAAAACAACTTCTGCAAAAAAATATAAAGAACCTTTGCGGTCAACGCATCATAAGGCATAAGCCTTAGAGGGGTTCAGCCTATACCATTGCTCCCGGCGAGGCAGCAAGCGGCGGACGCTTGCCGGCAATTGAAAAAAAAAACAAATTCAAACGTGGAATACTCCGAGACCGCGTTCTTTTTGTCACAATTTTAATTAGTATTATTCCAAAATGGCTAATTATCAAGTGTTATTATTATTTTTCGCTGCAGTGATTTCATCTGGGACTTCAAATACACGTAAGTAGATAGAAGAAAGTAGACGAACTGGTGTTACTATTTATGGCACGTATTTTTCTATGTCTAGACAATCGACTAGTTGCTTTTGTGGTTAGTTTTAATAATTTCTAATATGCTTATTTAATTTCGCAAAATTTTAAAAATGTACGTAATTTTGCCAGGATTCCCGTGTTTAAATTGTACCTAATTTGTAATAATTTTAATAAACGCGTGACACACGCTTTTACTTTTTATAGTCTAACCGAATTTCCATACTCTTTTGTTTTAATAAATATGTACGTTTTTATAATAGTAGCACAGTCTAAATATCATAGTATATTTAGACTGTGATAGTAGGGTAAATTAATAAAACTATTCATATTATTTTATAAGTGCTCTTAAAAACAACAATTTTTTTTTGTATCTAAATATGTTACCTGACTTTTAATATTTTTTTACGCTTTTCAACGTAGGTACCTACTTAACATGAAACTTAAGTAACAATAAATAAAAACCCTTGACTTGATCATAGAAGGTTACTTTGTATTTAGTTTATGGTCAATACGTGCTTTACTATATTTTAAGTAATTCGATGTACTTCCTAAGTACAGTATTTAGTCACTATAATATCCTAACGCGTGTAAGCTTTTAGAAATAATTAAACATTTTTGATCAGTCATCATTAAGTTTCATGGAATCTTGGTAGGTACTTATTTTTTTTTTGCTTTTTAAAAACATTGGTCTATACTAGAAACATAAACCCTTCGTGGAATGATAATAAAAAAAGAATATAAACATACTTTTTATACCGGTTTGTGCGACCATATTTAACCTCTTTAGAGTTCATATACTGAGCTATGCAAATGTTAATCGTAGTTATAAAAATATTGTCGTACGTATCTAGTTTAGATTACGGTGATCCGAGATGATAAAATTATAATAACTCTAAAATATTATATTAGTATTTTATTATTAATTAAATTAACGGTTATAAATATGTAATATCTGGTTTAAGAGTGGGTTAGTGGTTTAAAAGTCAATTTCGAACTAATTTCGTTCACTTTTAGGCCACAGTACCCATTAATCCTGACTGGGAGCTGTGGCCACTTTGTTCAAACCTAAAAATATCTAAAGGCATTGTTCTTCGATAAAACGTTTCAATACAAACCTGCCCTTAATAATAAGTACACAGTAATATTTTATTTGCTCATAATCGTACCGAGAAAGTCGAAACACTTTCACTCGCGCCTTTTTTCGAGTACTTTCGTTTTGCACCTAGCCGGTACAGGTCCTGTGAGCTATGGAACTATAGAGACTAGATTTATATTGCTACCTATTTAATTATCTAACTGTTAATATTATTATACGATTATTTTAAATCAACGTTTTCATTGCTCTAGTTAAAGACGTTTACCAAAACATATTAGTTTATTTCAAATGCATAATTCAAATTTGTTTAATTACACTTAGATAAGAGCATGATGTAAATTGTATGTATTCCGTGTGGTGTCCGGATATAAAGAATAGCACCACCCCATATCCTCCACTGGGTGTCGTAAAAGGCGACTAATGGACCTTAAGACCCAGTGCCCTGTACCAACCACCTTGGGTCACCCGAATGGTGGCGGGTAAACAACCAACAATCGCATTCCCAAAGAGGGTTAGTGTCAGGCAGGCGGCCGACTATAAAACCATAGCCAAAACTTTAAGCAACATGTCTAGAGGACGTGTTGCGCCGACCCCAAGTAAAAATTGGGATAAGGGCAGGGGCATGATGATGATGAAGAGCATGATGTAAAATACAACTAAAAACCATTTTTTTATTGCTCTACATTTCAGTCAAAATAAAATTTAAAACGAAAAGTTGAATTATCTAACTATTTGTTCAAAATAGAAACGGATGGAGCATTCAAAGTGTTTTGAAGATTTAGTCATGAATAATGCAAGTCTTCGCTAACGTTATAATTTGGACACGTCTATCTGTCCTGTCAGTTTCTTGAACTTTAATTGATCGATTGATACGATCGTTTTCTCTCTAGCCTATTTTTAAGCCATTCTATAAGTCACGCAGACTAAGGCTTAATACGTGCTTAATACCTTATTTAAAAAGGTATAGAGGGGTCGCCAAAGTAACAAATAGAAATCGTTTAGATAACGTAGGATCCTTTACTATTAATAACTGTTGAAGAGAATTGTAATGAAAATATAAGTATTCAAAAGAGTCCATTCCCATACACATTTTCAGTGTTATTTTGTTTTGTAGAAACATATAGAGAACAAAGCGCTGAAATTACTAACGCTGAAAGTGTTACACAATCCAAGGTCAGTGTTGTGTATTCATAATATTTAAATTCCTTGACAGCTGTTAATTTTTAAACTAAATGTCGTCAACCGCTGTTTCAAGGAACTCCTTACCATCTGCATACAAACTAAATCATCATCTTGTTGCTTTAAGGCTCTTCTATACCAATAGACAATCGAAAACAGTAATTGTTTAAACTTATGATATTTTTGACTGACTTGTATGTATCCTTTTTTTTTTATAATAACTTTCGTGAGAATGATTCATATTTAAGAGATATATAACGGTTTACTCACGCGTATTTATCGGGATAGCCCGACTAGTTTCGGACCCAACCGGAGTCCTTAATCATGAGCTGACGCGGCGGTGGGGTCGCGAGTCGAACTGATGTCGGCTGCCGCGCATCTCGCTGCGTAGCGTCGCAAATTGGAATGCAAAAAATGCAAAATCCTACCCCGTAACAACTACCAATCAGGTGGATATGAATTTACACGACCCGCAATGCAATCATTTACATGGTATGAATTTATACTAATAAATCTACATTGAAGAATTATAGTATCATTCATTTCTTTGTTTTTCATATATGAAAAACCATCACATTTGAGAGACAGTTGAGTTAAGTTTTTTTTTTACTTTTATACAACGCCATCAAATTAAGCAGAGCATGTATTATAAGAACAAGGCAACTAATATACAAACTTATTTACTTCTAAATAATTCATAAAATGAATTACACCCAGACACAGAACAAACGAACGTACTCATCACACAAACAGTTGTCCTCAGTGGGAATCGAATCCACGACCTCTGTTATAGCAGTCAGAGCCACTAACTACTAGACCAACAGGCCAGCAAGTTATTGCCATCTACGTGCCAAAAGTTCCTTGTAACCAGCTCTATAACAGTCTAAACAAAAACATAGAGTCTACACGCGTCTTCGTAGTAACGTTATCATCAGTTTAAAACATATTACAATAACAAGCTATTCTCTTATATTGTGATGTAAAGCTTTACAATAATGGATAGTAATGGGTGTTATAAGATCACAGCGTGATCACAATCATGTATTACATAAACTCTTTTAATACGGAAGGTTGGAAAGTGCGAGAATACTATGACTTCACGCCACACCATATCGCATGGTATTCACAAACATAATAACACCCGATGTGTGCATTTGACGCTAATTATTGTCATTTTATTATCACGAAGTTATCTTGCACGGTATATTATTACGGCCTATGCAAGTTATTGTGCCTTAAGCAATTAGACTAAAAATTGCTCTACAATTTTGTAGATACTTCCTTGATAGAATATTCATGTTATATTTATTTGACTGGCCTTTATTAATTCGTGTAAATTATAATGATGGCGAAGGTCAAAACAAATTCATATTAGAAGGCAATTGCCTTCATTGATATGATAACATTGAAATTTGAGTAACTTATGAGACTTTTTCCGGAGTTACAAACCTTTAGGCTTATATAAAGGATCTGTAGAAGCAACTCTACATCAAACGTTTCACGATTTTATTATTAATTAAAATTAACATACAAAGCTATATTATGTCTGTTTGCGTATGAAATATTATCATATAATATATGTAATTGTAATATCTTTATAGTTATAGTATTGTGTTCTACATGGCCTACTTCCTGTGTCTTACGAGACATCAGTAGTACCGCGATATACCTATAGATATCATTTGAATAGCTCCCTGCATCATCTAATCAGTAGGTTCAAGACCATATTTTCTTTAACAAACCTATTTTAATTTCATGTTTTTTTATGCTTTAGTCAAAGCAAAAGTAGATACATATTAACTTTTGCTACTACCTAAAACTTCTAAACCGAACTTCTTTGAAACAAAAAAATCTTTTAGCACATTCAAAAGCTCTTCCAAGTCAAATTTATGATACTCACGTATCTACTGTATATTTACGTACTTCAAATAATTTAGTCAGCAGGTGTAAATACTTACATACTTCACTTCTTATGTATTACAAGTGTCATGAATATCAATGTTCAAAGTTCGACAGACGCAATTTGTCTTCTTACCAAACGAACTCTACATTTTTATTCGAGTAAATTAGAACACAAAGTAGTCTATGGATTCTTTATAATAAAAAAACAATTTACATTAATTGAGAGTTATTAAAATATTTTTCGCATCGCTTCTCTAGATGATTACATAATTTTGCAGTTCCAGTCCTTTCTATTATTTTAATATTACATACTTAAGTTACACAACGGACTGAAACGTCATCAGTCATCTTAATTAAGACCATTGTTCTAATCTAGGCGCAGTCTAACTTACTCTTTTACTCGGTTTGTGTGATCTAACCTCACCGCGGCATTACTGCTTAACAATAAACAACAATTTGTTTGAAGTTTTTCAATGGCTTGATTTGACGCGTTTTAATAAGGGCACGACACAACGTGAGTAAAAAAAGAAAAGGCAAAATAAATTGCATTATGAAGACTATAAGGTTTTAGTACCAGAGTTTAATCCTATGATATTAAACTAATAACATCATAGAATTAAAAAAAATAAGAATAAAAACTTTACTAAGTTATGTATTTAAAATATGATTTTGGATTTAGCTCGATACATTGTAACTAAATTACACATCAACTTAAATAATACAAGAATATAAACATAAACATTCAATAGATAAGTAACAATGTATTAAATTATCTAACTATTGTTATGTTATATAATAGTGCACGTGCAACAGTAACTCTTGTTTTACATATTACCTATGGTCGTTGTTTATATGCACAATAAGTAAATATTTATACATTCCTCTAGATTGCTGTAATAAAGTCGTTTTACAGAATACAATAATAAGTTACGTTGTCATTATATTTGACTGACAAATTAGTTCTGAAATAAGGTGACAGGATTTAAACTATTACCATTCTTTGCGTAGCGCAGGCCGTTAAAATGAGACTTCTTTAGCAGCATAAGTATATCCACAGCTGAACATGTTTTCTTCATTCATGTTTCAGCGATTTTTGCAGCGCTCGGCCTATCTCGCCCAGTTTGGTTCTGCCGTCTTCTTAACATCGTCCGACCATCAGACTGGCTTAATTAATGCAAATTAAAATCCTTTTTAAAACAAGGTCCTTCAACTAGTAGTTAAGCTGCAAAGCACAGCCACATTACCTTAATAATCTTCAAACAACCATATCCGATATGTCAAGATCATGTTATTATGTGACAATCATTCAATACTTACGCTTGTGCCAATTCCATAGTACACGAACTGTCCTTGCCGCTTACATAATAACACGGGCTTAATATAACAGGTATTACGAAGATTAGGTGAAGTTAGCATGCGACGACATAATTTTAGTATTCGTTATGAGGTCGGTAACTTGTAGTACACTATGATTTGCTATTACGTGACATACTATATCATTAAGTGCTTAGTTCACGTTAAACGTGTCAACTTATGATATAATGTAGGTACAATTACTGTACTTAACTTGAATTTGTAATGCCCTCTTTATGAGTGAAAGAGCTTTCGAGAACTTTCGTTGATTACGAGTAATATTTGGAGAATTGTTTCTTGACGATCTTTTGGATTGTTGCCAATTTAGCAATTGCTGGCATTAAGTTCGTCCTTTCGCTTTTCTCTACACTTTCCTTCCGCACTCTCGTAATAATACATGTATTCTTATCACAGAATCATCTAAATGCCAAAATGTATACCCCATCTTTTCGAGAGCAAGATAAGGACGAGTAGTTATCAATATTGGGGATTGATTTCCACTTCATCTAATCATCATGAACCATTCGATCATCACTAGTATATTCTATAGTACAGCATTACAGACAACTTGACATTTGTAGTAGCTAAAAACAAAACAAAACGCCTCTCTTTAGCGCAGCAGCCACAGCTCAGAGAACAGTAAATTGTTTTTGCGAGATCGAGTTTCGCGGACAAGGTCTCGGCGGGTCAACGCCCGGCAGGTGCATTACACACCGTTACTTCACAACCAGTACTATGTAAAAAAACGTTTATAACACGAAGCAGGCTTTAAGCACCTCTTTGATGAGGTTAAGACCCTTCATAAGTTGCCTTTCTTTTTAAACGAGAAAATTTATTGAATTAAGATAGTTTTTTTGGGAAAATTACGGATTCAAACATAGGCGTCTTCTTTAAATCAATTTATGAGATTCGTAGCATAATTTAGTTTTTTGTCTGTAACAAAGGTGTGATTTAAAGTATGTAATATATTATCGAATCTAACGAGATCTTATTAGTCTGCGCACGACGTTTTGCTTTATACGTGTAATGTTTTATAACATATCTTCCATTTTATTGAAGGCATTGACCTCGATCTCTATAAAACCTTCTTTGACAGTAAAACTTTACACTTTCGTATGATATTATAAAAGCGATGCCAAATAAAAGCTTTTAAAATTTCTAAGAAAGTTTAAATTAATTAATTCAGGTACTTATTTAAGCAATGATAATGTAACTGCTATTCAAGTATAATTTTAACAGTTATAAGAAAGTTGTAACAAAGTTTTGAGTATATCTAAGTAGAATCTTAGTGTTATTGACATCGCAAATGATGAGCAAAGTGAAAGGAGATTCAATATTAAACTTTCATTCGTTTATGACTCATTTCAACCACTGTGTGTGTGCTTGTAGAATAAGGCAGAGTAAATGTACTTACTAACCCTGTAATGTTAACCTAAATACATAGAAATATAAATAATTTACTTGGTGACCTTCTCGTCTAAGTTAGGAATGACTTGTTGTCAAGCCAAATAAGTTAGAGCATTAAAATCTATATGAAAAAGGAAAATCTACTGTTTTTCCAATTCTGTATTTCGTCGGCGCATTTTTTTAGATATTGTAGAATGTTCAAATGAATAACATTTACCATCAAGTTGTCACGTAAATTCCTCGGAGTTTGTTATTATACAATATATAATATCTTTCTTGCCAATAGGTACGTGATTAGTCCCAAAATAAAGATAAAAAAAATAAACATACTTTTTCTGCTTGTAATCTAGAATAGAGTAATTAATAATCTAGTAGCCAATAATATACAGGGTTTCAAACTGCCGAAGTTTAGGTGTCGATCAAAAAGTGGGAAAAATAATTACCAATTGGATTCATGAAGCCGGAATCCCCAAACACGATTTATCAAAGAGATGGTAGTAGCATATCTATAACTTCATAAAATATTAGTTTGAATGGAAAATAGCAAATAGGGTACATAGAAGAAGATACTTTTCCGCGTGTACTAAACGGTCATTCATACTTACAAGTAAAAACAAAGAGCGTGTAAGAAGCCTATCATGTGAAGTTGTGAACAGTTAATCGCGCGATCGCTCCCAAGGCTCGATGCCTCACCTCCGTATTGTTTCCATCGCTTCCCATTGTTTTCACCGCGTCGACGCTTGCCTACCGTTACCCGCGCTGACAGCATACAAATACCTCTCACCTAGTACCTACCGACGACACTTATTTGCATAACAGCTGACTAATACTGCCTACCAAAGTATATGGAATTTTATTATGGAAGATTTTAATAAATGATTCATTATTTAATTAATTATCACGATAAAGAAATATCATTGACATACTTTGATCTTTGACAACAGTTAAAATGTTAGAATTCAGGCAAAGAGAACTATGGTAGGCAGTAATATAAATTGAAGAAGTCGTATAGGCAGATGTAAAAAAAGCAATTATCTAAATCCAGTAAGTCTGGAAGCTGCCAACCTGGCACACAAAAAAAGTACAAAATGGTCTTAATAATGCCCTTTACTACCACTGGCCTTTAATTTATTTGAAATATGAATGAAGACTGTTAACCTATGAACTTAGATCTTTGAACTAATGAGTAAAGTACATAATATGATCGCGGAACATGATATCGAATGACGTCAGACCACATCTCTGAATACAATGTGTGACATATTTTTAGATAAATTTCCTCTATTACAAGCCAAAAATTACAATTGCCATTTGTTTTAGCAGTAGGTAGACAATAATTTGAATCGTTTTGTACAGATATATTCGGCGGCCGGTGTTCCCGACGAGACCCCAATGTGGACGCATGCTTGCTGCGCAGTTTCAACTCACTCATCGAGTACATGAAAGGCGGAGCCCCCGAACTAGGGATTGAAGAGGTAAGGAAATATTAACTTTATAAAAAAACAGTACGAATAAGAAAGTCCGCGTATGAAAATAAACATCTTTACTAAAAGAACTTATTCTTGAGTAGAAAATGATAAGGAGCGTATAAAATTATCTGAATAACCATAAAAATAGTACTAGTACGTACCAGGTTTCCCAAGTTTTTAATAAGCCTGGATAGTGGATATTGCTTTCCAGAAAAAAACAATTTGTGACCAGAATCAGTATCTATTTCAATGTCTAAGCACTATTCTCATAATTTTATTCACGAGAAAAGTAAGCAATGACAAATTTATTATCCTTTGATATAATTATCCTCATATAATCTTCGGAATCATTTAAGTATTGTTCGTATACATTTCCAGTCGGAACCCATAGTGATAGACGAGTTGTCGATCGCGCTGGGCGGCGGGCCGGACGGCTACCGCGCCAGCTTCAAGGATATCCACGCCACCGGAGCCTCCAACATGACCATCACTAATGTCAGGTAAACATCCTCTATCATTAGCAGGCTAGCATTCAACGTTAATAACAGAAATATGATTGTTATTCGTTGTAGGCCAAGAAAAATGAGACCTTTGAGCGATACAATAGTAAAAGAGGCATGAATTTATGTTAACACTTCTACGTACAAACGTATTCGTAGGAGAAGAAAATGATTCACAATTATGATTTTTTTGTCTTTCCACTAAGTTCGGAATTCCAAAATAGTTTGGGAAACCTGGTTACACAATTTCAAGCTAACACAAGCCATGACTCGGGTACTACCGGACTCGAGAATGCACCAAGCTTGCAATTACCAACAAAAACCTGTGGCCCACAGCGCACGTCCCATTGTCAAGTAATTTCTTTGCATAACTTACAGTTCTCACAGGAAAAACTCTAACAAAGAAACTTCCAATTACTGTAATTATTGGTTCAATTACGTCGTCATTGTTGCGACGTGAATTATTACCAAATTATAAAGAACATCCCAAATTAATCAATATTCATTGTTATTGCTTACGACGTTCCTATTTTTACTCATGGCGGAATTATGCGAAGAATTTCTAGAACAAAGGGCCAAAATGTCGGTAATCTAAAATTAAAAGCTGATAGAACCCCATGTTTAAGCAATTGAATGCTTTTCTATTAACCTAGGACATTCCATTGCAGATAAAGCCATCGCTAAAGGAGCTCGTACTTTAAACAGTTAACATGTCTTCAATTTGGAACTATATTAACTATGTAAATTTGAAGGTTTCAAGAAGGACCCGTTTTAAAATTAACCTACTACCACAAAATCTATACTAACAAACCATCAAAACAAACTACCGTTGTTTTAAAATAGCAGCATACGTGATGATTGTAAATATTGGAATGTTGGGAAATTAAAATATTCTCTTAATATATTCCGGCCACGTCGTCCTGTCCACAAGTTTGACGCTTAGTGGACAAAAGCTTTATGGCAGTGTAAACAACGCACAGGGTTAACATATGCAGATTTGAGATAAGGTCTCAGCAACAATAGGGTTAAATGCCATGTCATCGCTTCAAGGTTGAGTCGTCTTTGTGAAAGGCTTTGTTTTAGCATCCATAGTTGACCAATGTATAGTTAATTATCGAATTTGCATTTTGCGATAGTTATGGATATTCATAAATTATAATATAACTCTGCATTTGTTTGTGCCGTTAGGGGCACAATAACATTTTAACATTTATAACTTCAGTCACATACCTCCTTTTAAATGGAGGACATATGTGACCATTCAGGTGTAACATTCTCGGTATAGGAGTCCTTCAAATTTCCCAGGCCAAACAAAATTCATTAAAAGCTATTGCCATCTCCCAAACTATTCTGGGGCTATCACCCTAACATTATAAGGATTTATTCTCGGTAAAATAAATGCCATTCTACTAGTCTAAATTCTTTCTCGCGTGCACGTCTTATAAGCTCAAAGCCTGTTGAAAAAAGGATCAACTAAATCAAACTGCTAAGCTGCATCTCAACCTATTTTAAAATCGATTAGTATACCAGTCCAGTTTTCTTTCATTCACTTGAACACCATACTAAACATGGAGCGAATGCCATCCGGTGCCATTTTTTTGGCATCCGGTGAAAATCCTACATGGACTTTCTTCGCTGTGAGAAAGAGAAGGAGAGGTGCGCCGGGCTCCTACCGGCTAAAACTACCGGAGTGGTTCTCCGTTCCTTATTGCCGGGGTCAGGCGGGAATACTTTCGCGAACTAACGCAATGTTGACCGACTGCCTACCATAACTCATATGTTTGTGTTTGCGCATACGCTTGTGCACTATAATATGTCCTGCGCAGCTGTCTGGTATCATACTATGACATTGTTTACTATGGCAGTCATAGTAACAGTAGCCGCTATGGCTGAAATCGGTCAGGAGGCATTATATTTATATGATGTCGTCAGGTCGGACCTGGAGACGCACCAGTTCCAGCTGACGCTGTTCGGGCCGCACATCAGCGCGCGCGCGCGGTACCGCTCCTCCGGCGTGCTGCTGCTCGTGCGCGCGTCCGGCGGCGGCGAGTACTGGGGCGAGTACGGTAAGGACATCTCTTAGTATCTATCATACATATATTATGTCACTTTTTATCTCTTGTCATGTTGGAGCCTGTTGGTCTAGTGGTTAGTGGCCCTGAGTGCTATACTAGCGGTAGTGGGTTCGATTCCTACCCAGGACAAGTGTTTCTGTGATGAGCACGATCATTTGTTCTGTGTCTGGGTGTAGTTTATCTATAATTTGTATATATTTAGAAATCTATAAGTATGTTTATCAGCTGTCTGATTTCCATACCTACCTAACACAAGCTCGGCTTAGCTTGAGATCATGGCCGAGTGTGAAAACTGTCCCAAGATATTTTAATTTTTCCCCTTAATTACTTAAATAGTCAGTTCAAGAAACTTCTCCGTAATATCTAGAATTCTCCTCACACATTCACCCACACAAGTTTCTCCATCCCCAGAGGGCGTGAAAGCCAAGGTATACTTCCGCGGCGAGCCGTACTCGCGCGACGGCCGCACCTACCTCAAGCTGCAGCAGCTCAAGCTCGACTTCTCCGTCAAGGACATACAGATGGGCGTCGAGAACCTGCAGAACAGCAATGCCGTGCTACGTGAGTATCACCTACCGTATTCTAACTATCCTGACGTTTCCACATAAGGGTTCCAATAGTAATTAGAGATAAGGACAGGGGGAACATTTTGGGAGTTGGTTAGTAATCTGAAGTTTTTCTGACTGAATTCAGTAATAAGGTGTTTTTCAAAATAAATATTAGTCTGTCTGGTAGATATAAAAAAAATGACACGTATTTTTTTCCTCTATGCATATATTAAAATTAAAGATGATACAGTAAGTTGAATCTTGAATCTCGAGTTGAATTGATCTTGTCTAACGTGATCAGAACACTTTACTTAAGTGACGTCACGCCCGTACAATTCACCATCTTTGATGCATTACATCTTAGCCAACATTTTCTAAACATTACCCAACAGGCTAATTCCATTTTTTAGTCACTAATAATTTTGGCCAGACTGGGCATCGCCCAATTTCAATCACTTCAACCTTCCTTGCTTCGTCAAAGAAAACTAAAAAAAATTAAATTTTATCCGTTAACAGAGGCGGCCCTGAACCTGTTCATCAACACGAACGCTCAGGAGCTACTGAAGGAGATGAAGCCGGAACTGAAGCGCGACCTCGCGGAGAAGATGTCGCGCTTCCTCGACCGCATCCTCGCGCAGATACCCTACGACGACTGGATCGTAGACTAAACAACACTTAACACTAGAACTACCGTCACTATTAATAAAGGTCAGCTAGGGAAGAGTACAGGAAGATGTGATGGTTAATGATATGGGAAGAAAAAAAATGCTGATAAGGAAAAGGTAGAGCAAAAAATATTTTGACATTTTGGCATAGAGTTTTTGTACCGGTTGCGTTAAATTCAGCATTATCTGGTAGATAATTAAGTATACCTTGCGGACAGGACATCAAGAGCAGAATCCTTTTACAATATAATAAATGAAATATAAATATTTAAAGGTAATGCCAGTGAACTAGTTTAAACACAAAAGCGAAAATTATGGCAAGTTGGTGCTAAGATTACAAAATAACAAATAGGTAAGGTTTAGTTTGTAGAGCAAGTGTAGAGTAGGATAGTAGTTTTAAGTTTAGTTTTAGCATTACACATCGCGACTTTAAAGAATATACAGATCTCTAGTATTCATAAATTATCTATATACCTTCTCGTACGATTCATCCTCATTTAATCATTATCATCCCATTTGCTAATTTACATTCTGATGAGACCATGATTTTTCGTTCAAGTGGTTTTATCTTTCGAGTTCTAATCTCATTTAGAATAGAAAATATCGTTTCCACGTAGCTCTGTATAAAAATAAACTACAAAATATAAATATGTTTTGCCAGGCTGAGAGGGAAAATATAAAAATTGGAAAAATCTATCTAAAGGGATTATAACTCCTCAAACATACAACAGAACATTTCTCATTCATTTTCATACAATTTTCATTCCTTGAGTATTAAAATCCATTTTTCTCATCTCACGTAATACGTATGTCTCACTACTTGAGTAGTTCTGTAAACTGTAGATGTTAAGCTATTTATTTAGAATTCCGAAGGTACATCTCTGATTAGAGCAAGATCACATTTGTATTACTAATTTTACGTTATTTTGTAAAATGTAATAAAGTATTTAATTCTATGTTGGTTTTATTCATTTAGCTTACAATATCAGGAATATTTCATAACAGCTTCTGAAATGTACTGCAACTGTTTGGTCGTGTATACGTGTTTTTGCACGTCACTGTACATATCTCGATGTGTCGTGTCACTGCAAGTACACGCAACATATTGTTATATAATACACTGGACAGCAAATAAACCGGGCCACCCACTACCTCGGAACTCTAATCCGATTTTCTCGAAAAGTACACAACTTACAAACATCAAAGTTATACCTACAGAAAGAACATTTCTTAACGATTAAAATGAAGGGAAATGCATTGGGATTTATCAATTTATTAAGCGTTTATAAAGATTTTACAAAGAAGAGTCATTTTACAGCCGTGTGAACTTTTAGTAATGACCCAGTGAAAACAAAATTTTAAACCGAAAACAAAGAAAAAATTAAAAAAACGTTTTTGTTCAGTATTGAGTGTTTCCTCCCCTTGCTCAAATAACTGCTAGCATCCTCGAATTCATAGACCTCACGAGCCTGACAATGAAATCTTGGGGAATTTCACCCCACTCTCCTTCAATTGCGATTTTCAGCTCTCGGAGCCTTGACGGAGCAGGTACCCGGGCTCGAACTCGACGTTTCAGCTCATCCCATAAATGCTCTATCGGATTTAAGTCCGGGCTACGAGCTGGCCACGCCATCGTGCGAATGCCGACGTCGTGTAGACATTGGGTTACCACATAAGCCACATGAGGCCGTGCATTATCATGCATCAACTGCATATCCTGCCCGATATAACCTGCGTTAGGTACCACATGGTCTGCGAGGATTTCAGTGATGTAGCGATGAGAAGTTAATCCACGTTAAGTCCAAAAACTAACGCTGTGTGTGCGGTTAATAAGATACCGCCCCAGATCATAACAGATCCTCCACCATAAGCAACAGTTTCCTCAATACAACACTGAGAATAACGTTCTCCAGGGCGACGATATACTCTCTGACGTCGATCACTTCCATGTAGACTCACCCTGGTCTCATCAGTGAAGAGTACATTGCCCCATTGTTCTTACGTCCAATCCCTATGCTCTCGAGCAAATTCAAGTCGTGCTCGACGGTGGGCTACTGTTAATGCGGGGCCTGTTGCAGCTCTCTTTGGAGTCAGGTTCCGTTCAGCAAGTCTCCTTCTGACGGTATCTGAACTTATCACGACTTGGCGTTCATCACGCAGACTTTGTTGGACTTGAACTGCGTTGAGGCGACGATTTCGCAAAACAGTAGGTTGGATATAACGATCATTTGCTGCTGATGTTGCCCTAGATCTGCCCGTACCTGGGCGGCGATCGAATGCGCCAGTCTCTAAGTATCGTCTGTAAACTCGTTGCACCGAAAATCTGCTGATTCGAAGTCTTCGAGCGACTTCACGTTGCCCAAAGCCTGCTTGAAGTAGTGCAACAGCTTGAGTCGCTTCCTGAGGCGTCGTATCCGTTATTGACTAAACAAAGTAGCAAAAATACAACGCGTCTTAGTAAGCTATGGATAAAAACTAAAGAAATGATAAAAAATATCCGTTTACTCTCACTATAGAAGAAATGAACGCTAAGTGCGAACTCTAGTCAAAACAGAGCAAATTGTGAGCATTGTGTTTATAGCTTGATTACAATGTGAGTTGATGGTACTTTAAATTAAATTCATAGTCAATTTAATTGTAAAAAAACGCTCTTTCTGTAGATATAACTTTCATATTTATAAGTTTTATACTTTTTGAGAAAATCGGATTAGAGTGTCAAGGTAGCGAGTGGCCCGATTTATTTGCTGTCCAGTGTAGTATTGATGCATCACAATAATTCATATGGTTTTAACGAATGCACAGAATGATGTCATTCCAAATACATCACCAACTTCTTATCATATAAAATAACAACTTTATTGTGATTAACCATAACAGCTTTTGCCCGCGGTTTCGCCCGCGTGTTTGGTGATTTCAACGACTGAAGTTACCTAGGAATGTCCTGTCTTGGAGTTCAAACTATCCCCATGGCAAATGTTATTAACATCTGTTTAGCTCTGAAAGCGACAAACATTCATAATACTAGCTTTTACCCGCGAATTCGGTCACGTGGAATTAGATTATAGCCACAAAGACATTCTGCATGTCATACCTCCGAAGCAGTCAAGTAATAAACTAATTATTAAAGAACAAAAAACTCGACAGCAAAAAATAACCACTAACTAAAAAGAGAAAAACAAGCTCTATAATTTAGTGTGAAGAGTATACAGTACACCGTCCATTCAAATTAATGCGGGCGGGACAAACAAATTACTCAAATATTGACAGTAATTTACTTACTATTACCACCAGTCGTCCGACGCCTTTGATCTTGTGGAAAATGCCGACAACGTCTTGACAGTATCGCGACGGCATGGGTTGTCAAAATTAAAAATATTAATAAAATTATTTATTTATTGCAGATCAACATCGTTAACATTATAATGATTAAAAAAAGTGTAACCTAATATTATCATAACTTGCTGAGAACCAATTGAAAAACTATGACAATAAATAATATTAAATAAATCAATAATTATAAATGGGTAACTGACAAAAATTTTCGGTTTCTAGATTTAATAGACTTGCAATTTCTATTGCTGAACTAAAAAAAATAATAAAAAAATGCCATTTTTGTAACAAGCACCCCAGTTAACCTAGAAATTGAGACCCATGTCGAATTTAAAAAAAATGGCGGCCGCCATCTTGGATTAATAAAAAGATGGCATTTTCATAACAAGCACCCCAGTTAGCCTAGAAATTGACAGCCGAGTCGAATTTAAAAAAAATGGCGTCCATTTTCCAGGATTTTCCATTTTCCTTCAGGTACCTAGCCTACCTACCATTCGGCCATTTTGTTGGCGTTGTCAACTTTGAGGGGCATGACAAATATTTTTATTATTAAATTTACGTATTCACTCTACAATAACAAAACATTATTTATTTACCTTTCTTCTGTTCGTGGAAGCTGATGAAACCGCAGATCCTTATTTTAATACGAGATGAAGACTTGCAATCTCTCACAGCACACGTCGTATGCACCATTTTATAAAATAATTACGAAAACAAACACGCGTAAGCCCTGAATGACGTGTCCCGAACTGCCGACCTTATTTTGTTCGCATCCGCGTCCCACCCCTCGCACCCCGCACGATTGCCCTGTCTAGACGCCTTCGTCGGACGACTGAATGACAATAATATCGCACCCCCAGAACCACAAAGGCATAAGTGCAGATACGTCAATTTTTTATTGCATATTTGAATAGTACAAGTAAAAATACATATAGTAAATTTTTTCCGTGAATTTTTGACGTAAAATTAGGATTTTATAACAAAAAAAGTTTTTTTGACGTTCTAAAATTAGATTATTTTATTAATTAAACAAGTCGATAAGCCAGCATACGCACGTAAAATTATAAGAATTATAGACCTAATCGTACTTAAGCTGTTGTTTCATTTGATAATACAAATATTTAATAAATGTAATCCCTATTATGCTATTTCATACTTAATAAAAAAAGGAAATTTCCTAAAATAATACTGATTACGTCCTATCACGCTTAGAAATAGTTAAACAAAAAGTGCCGTATTCCTTGTTGAGTAATACATTCGTATTACAGTTTCGAAATAATCATGCTTACGCCTTTTTTCGGTTCATAAGGTTAGGTTTGGTTTTTAGTTAGGTTAGGTTCGGTTTTTAGTTAGGTTAGGTTAGGTTTGGTTTTTAGTTAGGTTAGGTTTGGTTTTTAGTTAGGTTAGGTAAGGTTTGATTTTTAGTTAGGTTAGGTTAGGTTTGGTTTTTAGTAAGGTTAGGTTTGGTTTTTGGTTAGGTTAGGTTAGGTTTGGTTTTTAGTTAGGTTAGGTTAGGTTCGGTTTTTAGTTAGGTCAGGTATGGTTCGGTTTTTAGTTAGGTTAGGTTAGGTTTGGTTTTTAGTTAGGTTAGGTTTGGTTTTTAGCTAGGTTAGGTTCGGTACGGTTTTTAGTTAGGTTAGGTTTGGTTTTTAGTTAGGTTAGGTTAGGTTTGGTTTTTAGTTAGGTTAGGTTAGGTTTGGTTTTTAGTAAGGTTAGGTAAGGTTCGTTTTTTAGTTAGGTTAGGTTAGGTTTGGTTTTTAGTTAGGTTAGGTTAGGTTTTTATTTAGGTTAGGTTAGGTTTCTAGTTAGGTTAGGTTTGGTTTGGTTTTTAGTTAGGTTAGGTTAGGTTTGGTTTGGTTTTTAGTTAGGTTAGGTTAGGTTTGGTTTTTAGTTAGGTAAGGTTAGGTTTGGTTTTTAGTTAGGTTAGGTTAGGTTTGGTTTTTAGTTAGGTTAGGTTTGGTTTTTAGTTAGGTTAGGTTTGGTTTTTAGTTAGGTTAGGTTAGGTTCGGTTTTTAGTTAGGTTAGGTTAGGTTTGGTTTTTAGTTAGGTTAGGTTTGGTTTTTAGTTAGGTTAGGTTCAGTTTTTAGTTAGGTTAGGTTCGGTTTTTAGTTAGGTTAGGTTAGGTTTGGTTTTTAGTTAGGTTAGGTAAGGTTTGGTTTTTAGCTAGGTTACGTTAGGTTTGGTTTTTAGTCAGGTTAGGTTAGGTTTGGTTTTTAGTTAGGTAAGGTTAGGTTTGGTTTTTAGTTAGGTTAGGTTAGGTTTGGTTTTTAGTTAGGTTAGGTTAGGTTTGGTTTTTAGTTTGGTTAGGTTTGGTTTTTAGTTAGGTTAGGTTAGGTTCGGTTTTTAGTTAGGTTAGGTATGGTTCGGTTTTTAGTTAGGTTAGGTTAGGTTTGGTTTTTAGTTAGGTTAGGTTAGGTTTGGTTTTTAGTTAGGTTAGGTTAGGTTCGTTTTTTAGTTAGGTTAGGTTAGGTTTGGTTTTTAGTTAGGTTAGGTTAGGTTTGGTTTTGAGTTAGGTTAGGTTAGGTTTGGTTTTTAGTTAGGTTAGGTTAGGTTTGGTTTTTAGCTAGGTTAGGTTAGGTTTGGTTTTTAGTTAGGTTAGGTTAGGTTCGTTTTTTAGTTAGGTTAGGTTAGGTTTGGTTTTTAGTTAGGTTAGGTTAGATTTGGTTTTTAGTTAGGTTAGGTTAGGTTCGTTTTTAAGTTAGGTTAGGTTAGGTTTGGTTTTTAGTTAGGTTAGGTTAGGTTTGGTTTTTAGTTAGGTTAGGTTAGGTTCGGTTTTTAGTTAGGTTAGGTTAGGTTTGATTTTTAGTTAGGTTAGGTTAGGTTTGGTTTTGAGTTAGGTTAGGTTAGGTTTGGTTTTAAGTTAGGTCAGGTTAGGTTTGGTTTTTAGTTAGGTTAGGTTAGGTTTGGTTTTTAGTTTGGTTAGGTTTGGTTTTTAGTTAGGTTAGGTTAGGTTTGGTTTTTAGCTAGGTTAGGTTAGGTTTGGCTTTTAGTTAGGTTAGGTTAGGTTTGGTTTTTAGTTAGGTTAGGTTAGGTTTGGTTTTTAGTTAGGTTAGGTTAGGTTTGGTTTTTAGTTAGGTTAGATTAGGTTCGTTTTTTAGTTAGGTTAGGTTAGGTTTTTAGTTAGGTTAGGTTAGGTTTGGTTTTTAGCTAGGTTAGGTTAGGTTTGGTTTTTAGTTAGGTTAGGTTAGGTTTGGTTTTTAATTAGGTTAGGTTAGGTTTGGTTTTTAGTTAGGTTAGGTTAGGTTTGGTTTTTAGTTAGGTTAGGTTAGGTTTGGTTTTTAGTTAGGTTAGGTTAGGTTTGGTTTTTAGTTAGGTTAGGTTAGGTTCGTTTTTTAGTTAGGTTAGGTTAGGTTTGGTTTTTAGTTAGGTTAGGTTAGGTTCGTTTTTAAGTTAGGTTAGGTTAGGTTTGGTTTTTAGTTAGGTTAGGTTAGGTTTGGTTTTTAGTTAGGTTAGGTTAGGTTCGGTTTTTAGTTAGGTTAGGTTAGGTTTGATTTTTAGTTAGGTTAGGTTAGGTTTGGTTTTGAGTTAGGTTAGGTTTGGTTTTAAGTTAGGTCAGGTTAGGTTTGGTTTTTAGTAAGGTAACCTAACCTAACCTAACTCAAAACCAAACCTAACCTAACTTAAAACTAAACCTAACCTAACCTAACTAAAAACCTAACCTAACCTAACTAAAAACCAAACCTAACCTAACCTAACTTAAAAACGAACCTAACCTAACTAAAAACAAAACCTAACCTAACCTAACTAAAAACCGAACCTAACCTAACCTAACTAAAAACCAAACCTAACCTAACCTAACTAAAAACAAAACCTAACCTAACCTAACTAAAAACCAAACCTAACCTAACCTAACTAAAACCAAACCTAACCTAACCTAACTAAAAACCAAACCTAACCTAACCTAACTAAAAAACGAACCTAACCTAACCTAACTAAAAACCAAACCTAACCTAACCTAACTAACAACAAAGCCTAACCTAACCTAACTAAAAACCAAACCTAACCTAACCTAACTAAAAACCAAACCTAACCTAACCTAACTAAAAACCAAACCTAACCTAACCTAACTAAAAACCAAACCTAACCTAACCTAACTAAAAACCAAACCTAACCTAACCTAACTAAAAACCAAACCTAACCTAACCTAACTTAAAAACGAACCTAACTAAAAACCAAACCTAACCTAACCTAACTAAAAACCAAACCTAACCTAACCTAACCTAACTCAAAACCAAACCTAACCTAACCTAACTAAAAACCAAACCTAACCTAACCTAACTAAAAAACGAACCTAACCTAACCTAACTAAAAACCAAACCTAACCTAACCTAACTAAAAACCAAACCTAACCTAACCTAACTAAAAACCAAACCTAACCTAACCTAACTAAAAACCAAACCTAACCTAACCTAACTAAAAACCAAACCTAACCTAACCTAACTAAAAACCAAACCTAACCTAACCTAGCTAAAAACCAAACCTAACCTAACCTAACCTAACTAAAAAACGAACCTAATCTAACCTAACTAAAAACCAAACCTAACCTAACCTAACTAAAAACCAAACCTAACCTAACCTAACTAAAAACCAAACCTAACCTAACCTAACTAAAAACCAAACCTAACCTAACCTAGCTAAAAACCAAACCTAACCTAACCTAACTAAAAACCGAACCATACCTAACCTAACTAAAAACCGAACCTAACCTAACCTAGCTAAAAACCAAACCTAACCTAACTAAAAACCGAACCTAACCTAACCTAACTAAAAACCAAACCTAACCTAACCTAACTAAAAACCAAACCTAACCTAACCTAACTAAAAACCAAACCTAACCTAACCTAACTAAAAACCAAACCTAACCTAACCTAGCTAAAAACCAAACCTAACCTAACTAAAAACCGAACCTAACTAAAAACCAAACCTAACCTAACCTAACTAAAAACCAAACCTAACCTAACCTAGCTAAAAACCAAACCTAGCCTAACCCAACTAAAAACCAAGCCTAACCTAACCTAACTAAGTATTAACTAACAGTCAAATATGTTTGTAAGACGAAGGTTAGGATTAGGAAGTTACGAAATTAGTTTGGAACGGAACTGGATTAGGGAGCTGGCATTAAACATTATGTAGCTTTACTTTTTGTACAGCACTACACACCTTTAATACCACGCAGACAAAGTCGTGGGCAGCAGCTAGTGATTAGTATAAATGAGAATTCATGTTTTTGTTTTTGTACAATATTATTAATTACTCTTTTAAATGTTTAATAACTGAAATTATAAATAGTTTAAGGATTTTTGTTAATGCCATGTTTGTAAAGCTTTTTCGAGGATTTTAACTAATTTTAAGTAGTTGTCATTTTTATGTTACATTTATTAGAATAAATATGATTCAATGTTATTAGTTTTATAATAAATTGTAACAAGGTCTGTTATGTGTAAAATAATTTTTTTTTTCTTTATTTTAAGGGCTTTATCGCTTGGCGATAACGTCGCCCTGTAACATCAACTTAAAAAACTTACTTACTACAACCACAAGGTAGGTACCTACTTACAACTTACTTAACTATTTAAAAATAAAAAAAGCAAGTTTATACAAGTTTCTGGCCTCTACCGATAAAGGAGAAGCCAGAATGGCATTACACATTCCAACGTCGAAAATGTGTAAAATTATAATGAAGTGCAATTTTCTAATCATCTGTTTTATTACACTAATGAAATGTATTTTACATAGGGGCTGATATGATTTTACTAAAAATACTATTTAAAAAGTCAACATTCAGGCTTAGCATTACATTTTATTTTTATTTTTTAACAAAAAATGCTGTAAACACGTCTTACACTTTGATGCTGTAAAACATAATTAAGCAAAAAAGGCCGTAAGTAGTGCTTATCTTATGTATTTTAACATAGTATAGAACTTCATAAGATACGTAACCATGAATAGTTAAAATATATTCATTATTTAGAAAACGATAATTGGGGTAAATATATTTACAATTAAGGATTAGTCATAAATGAATAAGAAAAACGTCTGTAAAACTTTAATTATCAATTTAATAATCACTGAGATAATTTGAGATATTTCTAATGTAATAAACAAAAAGCTTGATTTTTTTACCTTTTTTACAAAATATCATAGCATCAAAAATATAACAGATATACCTGGATAAACAGTTTTTTTACTCTCCTGTAAAGTTAGTGTTTTCGTCTTACGCCTTTGTTTCCCTGGGTGTGCGATATATTTAGACTGTGCTATTACTAAGCACCGACTAAATACTGGAGACGTTACTCGACGGTTCAGGTTTAAGTGGTAAGAGTCTGTCACTCGCCTTCCCCAGGAGGTCCATGAGGATTCCCTCGCCTAACAGACCGGCCAAGCGCGAGTTGGACTCGCGCACGAAGGGTTCCGTACTATCATCTACACACTGCGAAAATTTGAAACGTCTGTTACCGTTTTTAATGTTAAGCAAAAAAATACGAAAAAACATGTTTTTAGATCCCCCTTAACATTTTTTTTCAATTTTTAGTATTTTTTGTTATAGCGACAACAGAAATACATAATTAGGGAAAATTTCAGCCTTCTAGCTAGCACGGTTTATGAGATACAGCCTGGAGACAAACAGACAGACAGCGAAGGCTTAGTAATAGGGTTCCGGTTTACCCTTTGAGTACAGAACCCAAAAAAAAAGGCTAGGGACCTTTTTTGTTTTCTCTCTATCTGTTAATTCTTTTTTGTTTTCAACGGTTAATTTCCGTTTCGTCCGTATAATGTCAAATATGTTATGAAGTAATAATACGAGACTATCGATCGACCTTCACAAGCTTTCCGCGGACAAAGTCGCTCGATTCGGGGATAATGGGGTCACATGCCCAGTGACAGTCGCTCTATGGATCTTAGAGATAAGGTTAAACGAAAATCGGTAAATTATATTACAGTTTAGAACTAATTTTGCGATTGTTTTGGGCGTTCAAGCTCGCAAATGCTCGTTAATATTCAGTGGTTTAAAGATTTCCAACAAAATGAAAAGCCCCGTTCATTTCTTTATAAAAATGCTGATCGATGAAGGTCATCTTTGTTGGTACCTATGCATCCATAAGAAAACCTTGAAAAAAAATATGAAAGTGGTTAGTAGTTAGTCATTTCAAGGTATTTTTTATGTATAGGTAGATATATTCAGTTCCTAAATGATAGAAATGAAAATCGAATAGGTACTCTTTGCAATGACTCTTTGGTTTTCTATCTGAAAACTTTATAATTAATAGTTCGTTATTTACAAAAAATTATTCCGAGACCTACTTATTTCAATCCAGCATCAATTTACAATATGTAATCATAAGATACAAAACCTAGATGTTCTAAGAATTTGTTTACATAACGTAAACAATATGAATTCGCATCAATAATCGCTTTGCCACAGTAAAATAGTTTAGCGACAAACACGATGTCGCAATCGGCACCTCGGTAGGGGGTCGTACTTTCCAAGCCGCTCTCAGACTGCGCTTGACCACAGCAAAGTGTGCTTATAACTAACACTAAAACTGACTAAACAATCTATAAATAAATTAAAAACAATCGAAAGTTATATCAAAATATTTTTTCAAAAAGCTTTCCGTCTGTTTATGTAACTTTGATATAAAATTTACATCTATCGTACCAGTTATTTATAAACAAGTTGTAACATTTACATAATTATAAATAAATCTATTCCAATTACATGATTTATTAATAAGTTTTTGATAGTTAAGTAAAATGCATTCATTAAAGTTGTTAATTGTAAGTGCGTTAGTGGTGTGCTGCTCACAAGTGACGAGGACCGAGCAAGAAGCTTATGAGATCGGTGAGTTTGTTACTAATCTTTTGTAAATTCGAGTAATAACTGTGTTGTTAGTCTTAATGGTTAAAGGTAGTATTTTGCTGAACATGGTACGAAGGAAGTCAGTTTAACATTTAAAAGAGTAACTTTATAATTTACTTAAAAGTTGCATTTCAAATATTTTAATTGTTAACGCACGTTTATTTTAAGTTCTGGCAAAAAAAACAATGTCAGTCAACAAACAAAAAACAAGCCCTTATCGCCCAATCAGTTAAATTCAGGATTCGAACCTGTTATCAAACGACAGTGTAATAAATTAACCAATGAGCAACTAGTGCAAGAGCGTGAAAATAAAGAGTAGGTATAATTATCATACAACGCCATTACATTCATATTTGAAGTAACAAGAACAGACTTGAGTAAGATCAGAATATGGCATCTTAATTGGGAGGTTGCTTAAGCAATGGCGATGTTAACAAAGTAATCCACACGTCGTTTGTGAAATGTATGAATAACATAACCGAAATGTTCTAAAAGCCATGTTTATATCTACATACGTATAGTCTAATCTTTGCCTTGAATTAAACACAAAGCAAACAACAATACCTCACAACTGATTGACCACGTTTGGTTAAAATCATAGAAATGCTTTCAGCCGTTATTGTTTATGTCAGCCGAAATAAACATTGCAGCGACGGATAGAAAAAGTAAACGAGATATGCTTAAATAGTGAAATATTTAAGTGTTCATCTGTGTTTCCAAATGTAAATTCAAATGGTAAATGTTACGATTGCATTATTTGCATTGATATATAATTAGCTGCAGATCGGAGTATTTCTGAGCGATGTAACATAGGCAACTAATTAAACATGGGTAGGTACAAATAGTAAGTTTCCTGTTCTAGTATATGTTTATTTTTTATGCACTTATTTTAACTATGCGCAAAATTAGTGCATAAAAAAAAATAATTACTTAGTATTTGTCCAATTTCCGGGCCAAAATCTATTGTAAATGGAAAAAAACAAACGAATCTAAAGTATGTAAACTTTACTGTCTTAATTTAGGGGAACCATGGCATACGCATATCTCAATTGAGTCTTGTCATAAGATAAGCGTATCATGATGATTTTGCGAGGATTCATATAGGTAGGATCGAAGGCGCCCTACACCCATCAGTTAAGGAGTAGTTACTCAATAAAATATGATCAATCAGAAACCTCACTCCTAACATACCTGTGCGTTGAGCACTGAAGCATCCTTGACATAGAAGCAGGGTAGAGCAGCGCGCATGCGCAACGCGAGCTATTATATTACTCCGATACATTATCGGTTACGTGAGATTGCAAGAGTTGGCCAACATTAGCGTCGCCGCCGGCCATAAAACTTTAATGACTGATATCTATAGACGCTAATAGTGAACTGATCGTAATTATATATTCAAATTATTGTTGTGTGGCGGTGCCTAAAGAATAGGCTGCAATAGTAATAATAGAAGTGGCCTATTGACTTTTGGAACCGAAATGTTGCGACAAGTAATACTTACCTAGTTATTTGTGGATAGGTGCCTAACAAATGTTCTTATACAGCCATTTACGACACAAGTGTACAAAGTCTATTAGATTTAATTATGTGGGCCAATAACACAATTTATCCAAGCCAAAATTTCTGTTTATCTTAAGTTTTCTCTCTTATCTACAAGTTTAAATCTTTTCATAATTTCTGCAATGTTTACACGTTACAAAGTTGTCGAGAGGTAGCAGAATCATATGAAACATGTGCATTTCGTAACAAATGCATTGAGCAAGCTATGAGCATTGCTTTGCTCATCTGAGCACCAACAAGCTGTGATGCAAGTGCGCAAGGTCAGGCGCGGGCACGAGTGATGTGGTATACCTTCTGTGGCAAGGGCTTCGGCAGTAAACACATTAAACTCGTTTAATAAGTCAAAATAATTAATATTTATAGCTACTTGCATATTTATAGCGCTTCGTGGAAAAACTGTCGTTTTGGGAAGGTTCCAATTCTCGTTAATGGTCTATTGTAGAAAAAAAATATGGCTTCAAGTTAGTTAGTATAATTATTTGCATGCACATGATACTGACAAATAACAATGACTAAGGGATTGTTCCACCTTTTCCTAGTACCATTACAGCTCATGAAAGTCGGCTACCTATTTACTGTAGACTCTGGTCTCTCGGGACCTACCACTACTTATTAAAATAAGTAGGACTATTAACTGTCAGGGAAGCAAAAGGCGCACTACACAGCGTTGAGCGGTGTAGAGCAGCATAGAACTGCGTTTCTGTTCAACAACTGTAATATTCCTTATAGAAGTAGTGGTAGGCCTTCTAAGGGCAGAGTTCAAATACTTTTCCGTTATATTTGAAAGCATTTGATATTCATTTCGGTTTGAATAAAATGGAAACGATGGCGTTAATTAAAAACGCAAAGTTCTTCATTAGATCTTTGTTTACGTAAAAAATCTACAGTTAAGTAAAACCGCGATTTTTATCAAATTGCGAAACTGTGACACCATGTTTCTTGATGTCCTTCGATAAGTTACCATCTGAAGCACCTTACGCAAAACTAAATTGTGTAACCCGTTAATCGGTTAAGAATGTTTTGAACCACGTGCAAGCTGGAGATTTCTGGAGATGATTTTATACCTACTCGTAAGTACCTACTAAATAGAAAACTGTCAAAATTGCGAAACTCTCGCACATGTACCACTCCCCACCATCACAAGACTGAATTTTAAAATATTGTCTGCCATTAGGTCTAAGCAGTTATCCTTTAGTATATTAGACCCAAAACAATCTATTTTGACACCTCCTATAATTTGTAATTTCAGAAAAAATCTTCGCTTCGTGTAAGAAAACCTCACCAGATTTCGATGGATGCATAAAACGGGCCTTCAACAAAGTGCGACCTTATTTCAAACTGGGTAAGTATATAATACTTGAATATACCTACTTAGCAGGTATATTCAAGTATTTAATAAATTGACCGAGTATGTTGTGATTTTGTGAACACAACTAGTTACTTCCTCTCATCGAAATCTTGCACAAAGAATTGCGTTAGACCTCAAGAGCCGCTTCAATGCACATAAAAGCTTTAGAATGTACCACCTACGCAACTGCAAAAATGATAATAATGCGCATAGTTGTGGTTATGTAAGACACTATACAAACTTGTTTATCTGACAAATAAGAAAAAATATCTATAGGAGAGGACCCTGACATAGGGACCACAAGCTTTAAAAAATTGGCGAGTTTTGACAATCGGACTGTAATTTTTAAGCACCTAACCAAGTAGGTACTTTATAAGGGTATGTAGCCAATTCCATGCCCTTCTTTCACCTTTATTCCTATTTTGTAACCAAAATGTGCATTTTTGCAGGCATCCCAGAGATGGGAGTGGCGCCCTTCGACCCTCACTTTGCGCGGGAGGTCAAGCAGTCTCGAGCCATCAACGGGGTCGGATACACGCTCACGCTAAAGGATGTGTTCGAACGAGGATGGTCACAGTCAACCGTAACTAAATACAAGTAAGAGGGAAATACTAAGTTATCAAAATAAAATGGATAATTCAACCAATTACCATATGCTAATATGTTTTGCATAGTAAACAAAAAGTTATCAAAGGCACAAGAACCTTCTCTACATAGATAACCGACTAAACGTTCCTTGACTAACCACAATTAGATGTGGGTGGATTTATGAATAATTTGAATTTACAGAACCGATTGGGATAATCAGAGAATAGTTTACTCGCAATACTTCCCCGAAAAGTGGCTTAATGGTGACTACGAATTCAAGGTAAAAAACCTTCCTTTTGCTGTTAAATTCTTTAAAAAAACAGTTATATGTCTCTACAACTTAGTTAACTATTACCCGACTACGGCAAGCCAATGGGCATTGTTCATTTTTTTTAATATGTTGTAATTGAAAAACCATTTCTAGTAATAGCGTTGCTGATCATTATGGACTAATTAAAAATGAAAAATATTCTCATTTGATTGATATTTTTGATAAAATATGATTGACCTTCCTTGCCCTTCAAATGACGTCAGCTTTGGCCGTACAGTTTTATATCGTTGCCTCGGAAAATAAAAAGTAAGTGGAATTATTTTCTACAATCTGTCAAGTGTCAAAATTGTAAATGTCAAAAATATAAACAAATAAGTTTTTATAATTATTATCATATACTTAAATCTGGTAAAATCGGCAATATTACATAAACTGCAAGTAAGATGGAATACAGGAAGTGCTTTGTCCCAACTTGCAGCAATAATACTAATAATAATCCAAACAAAATTTTTGTTCGTATTAGAGAAGATTTGCAAGAAAAGTGGTGTCGCTATGTAGGTGTGGAATATTACAAAATTTATACAATGTATTGTTATTATATTTAGATGAACTTGTTGTGATAGCTTGTGGCCTAATTAATTTACAGAGAGAAATAATAAAAAGCTATTAAGAATATAAACTGATTTATTATTATTAGACACTTTCAAGTAATTTCGGAAATACACATAGACTCCAAAAAGCTTCTGCTTTGTTGATAATTTCATTAATATAAACTTCGTCAAAATCAACCCAGACTAAATGAATATTTTTTGTTGTCTCAAATAAAGGATCTGCAACACAGAATAATCCTTTAGATTTTTTACAACCCAGCATTTGGCATAATATTTGTGTTTTATATTTGTTATTTACAATATCATTTTGAATATATGATTTAACAGTTTTTTCAGAGGCTGGACATTTTATTTCCACTACAAAATCCTCACCAACTCCATCTGGAGATGCCCCCAATATACCATTAATAAGCATAAAGCCAGATTTTTTTATTTTAACATGTAATTTATTTATTCATTTATCTTCGACAACTTTTAATACATGTTTTTCTAACTTCCTTCCTCTTAGTATGGATTTTGTTTCCGGCACTTTGTAACCTCCTAATATATGTTCCACCAATGTTCCATCTGTTTTACAATGTGCAGCTTCATATAATTTGGAAGCTGATAGTCTTCCTTGCCGTATATACTCCAATATCATAACGGTCTCAACTTTAGGCAGGTTTCGCGAGTCAGCTTTAACAAAAGTATCGCTCATTGTGGTTCAGGAAAACGAACAATAAAATCACAGCGTAGACCACTTTTCGTTTTAAAAAACCAATTTCGAAAATTAAGTCCGTTTATATTCAAATATAATGCGATGTACTATAGTCCGTGCGTTATAGCATGGTGCGGGTGACACTTGCCTGTTTGACGTTGACGTCTGTCAGTGCCACATGATTAGTGATGGGCATTAGAAAAATCTTTTTTTATTGTTGTCGATTTTCGTATATTATATAACAATCAGAACGAGGTTTATGATTCTTTTTTACTCTTCTTTTTTATTTTGTTTACTCGTAGCAGACAGTACGAGTGCTAGCGCCTTGTATGCGACACATATTTTGTTCTAATTCATTTTTGGTAAATTGTTTTTGGGTTTAGTTTGTTGAGTTTTTTTCCTTAGGAACTTTATAACCAATCCTACAATGTTGCGTTATTTCATCAATGTAATTAAACATTTTTTTTAAATAAAAATTGAACTACGCACGATATTCGTTTTTTATTCCAAAATAACATCGACAACCTGTCCATCGTAGCAGTAAATCCCATCACTAAATACATCTATGACGTTACGTTATACGCATAACACTTTACTTTATTTTTCATTTCATTCGATTTTATTTGAAGCCTAGAATATTCTGGTTGGCTTTAATTTAATCTACTACAGTTATAAACGATTTTGCATAATACGAATTTAATACAGCTACAATAATAAGTCATAATTTTTACATCGCAGCAACTTTCAAGAGTGACACGAAACGTTACAGAAACTGTCACCCGCACCATGCTATAACGCACGGACTATACAATATGTGTGACACTGACAGACATTTGAGAAAAATGACGTTGTGTTGATAGATTTAATTTTTTTATTTTGCACTAGTGAGGCAACGGCACAACCTATTGTGCCAATGATGACGTCATTACACTCAAAAACAAAAATTTATAAAATAAAAAAACTATTGAGCCATTCGTCAAAATATTCAAATTAGTTTCTCAAAATGCTCTAAATTTGCAAAAAATGAAATAAAATCGAATGTTTAAAAAATTAAGACAATCCCAATTAGAGAGGGTACTGATAAGTGCCTAAGTAAACAGAGTATAGAAGAAAACAACTAATCTTTATCAAAAATTAATACTAAATAAGAAAAATCAAATACTAATTGACGTTTTAATATATTCCAGGGAGACGCATTCGGTCTAGGCGTCCTGCGCTCCGGCCGTTGGAACCTGACGCTGCGCGACTACTCGCAGACGACGCGCATCAAGCGCAACGGCACGGGCGTGGACGTCCACGTCGAGGTCGACCACATCGGCGACATGGAGATACACGTCGGCAACCTCCTGCGCGGGAACGGCATACTCGGTACTTATCTACGTAAGAGCTCTTATACAATGTCTCGTGTACGATTGTAAAATATTTTTTTTTTGCACTTTTATGTAGTCCCCGTAGTACAGCAGAGCTTTGCACGCTGCTTTTTTGTAGAATCGAGACACCACTGTTTAAGAGCACTTATTCAAATATAGGTATTCAAAATAAGGACTTACTTTGTCAAGTTGCCTACATAATGTACTTCTCTGTAAGCTGTTCAAGTTAACCATTCCCTAAAACTGCTCATTTACCAGAGCTTGTACTTTTATGGCTTTCAATATATTTTTTGTAGTAACCTACGTACAGAAGGTTAATATTTCGCTACTTGATTTTTTATGTAAATTCAATTAATCAATATGATCTGAAACCACGAAACATAAACTTAGGCGAAAATTGTGTTGGTGATGAATGTTTGTGTTTAGAGCGCATGCTGGACCGCCTGATCAACGTGACGTGGAAGCCAGGCTTCGCAGTCATCCGGCCGCTCATCAACGACCTGGTCAGCACCGCCTTCACCGACATCTGGAGCCACTCCTTCAAGAACTTCCCGCTCGATAACTTCATCAGAGATTGATGGTTACGGCTCTCTAGTATGCAAGTATTTAGTGCCAGTTAGTTCCTAAGTTCTGTAGTAGGTAGGAGTTGAATAATATTATCACCTTATATTAAGGGTTTAGACATCGATCCATTACTGTATAGAAAAAAATTACAATGTGTCAAACATGGTCAACAATGCAGAAAATCAAGAACAAAAATGTAATATGTCGATGTTATTAATTTAATAAACTAGTCATCCAAACGTATGCCTTTTATTTTCAGGTTTTAGTTAGTGTGGTTAATAAAACGACAAAGTTATATTACATATCTCAATATTATATTTATTAAAAAATATAACCTAACTATATATATGACTTTATATTTAAATTCAATCAACAAATAACTCGCACGTTCGTCGAAACTGGAATAATCAACCTCAGTCTTTCAACACAAATGAATACAAATCAAACAGGCCTCACACCAACAACAAATGGCGCAAACAAGCGTATCGTTATCCTCCTCGCACCGAGCGCCGAGCGCCCCACGCACTCTATAAATACATATTTATAACATTGCACCTTCAATTTGTTACATTAAAACCAGATAAAGTATTACACAAAAACATGCCGCCTATAAGTCCCTTTCATGTTACAGCACTAGTTATTTCGTCTAACATCAAAACGTAAAAACTTGTGTGAATAACAACCTGTTCATTGACCTCCGCCCTAGGCTACCTCGCGAACTGATACATTTAAATAAGTACATAACTACAGACAGAAAGTAACAAACACCTGTACCAGCGCCACCCGAGATGATCCCGCATCAGACATGTGAAAACATTGTAAACAGCTGGGCTACGTCGCCACTCAACATGTGAAGTTCCGATTATTTTAATATTGTCTGTATTGAAATACTACATTAGGACCCTGTGGACCGTCGCAGTGACGTTATTATGTACGGACTAATATCGTTGTAACAGTTGCAGCCCCGCGTCGATAGTTGCACAATTTAACTTACAAAAACAATACCAACATTTTGATTTGAGATCTTCACGAAACTATCGGCGCGAAGTCTTAAGAAATGACAATATTTCAATGTATTGAAACAAACTACAAAAATACTGACAGCTATTGTATAAGCGTAACATCGTGAGGTTATTTAACAAACACCAGGTTAGGACAGCAACCTGACAAAATACCTAATATAAAGAGAAGAGCATTTGATTTACGGGCTGTTGTTATATCCGATGAGCAGTACTTAAGGTAACATAAATATTTCGCAACACAATACTTTCGTAAACTAAACGCTGATAAAACACTTGCTTTTATGAACAAAGCATATAAATAATATTTTTGATTGATTGGTTACAGACATTTAGATAAGAGAATGCTCACTTCCAATAAATAATTCTGTAGTAAAAATACAGAGTCGAAATTAGTTAGAATCAAACCTGTGCAGAATTTACAAAGTGTAAAGTACGTACATTTCAAACTATCAGATTGATTGTAAAGAATTATTCGTTAGGTAACGAAACATCAATCGATGACAATAGGGAAGTAGCGTAAACCTTAACTAAATTACGAGAAAATTTTTGTTAATAATTTGTACTTCTTTTTCTCGTACGTTTTGGCCCCAGAATTTGTGTCGTAAACAATTCAATTTGTAATCAAACTGCCACCTTCAGTTTAAGGTGACAATACGCCAAACAAAACATTGCTTAGGCGACTAGCAACCTACATATTGATTGCACGTGTTCCTTAAAAATCGATATTCAGGTAACCGATAGAGCGGACAACACGAAAAATTTGTGCACAGCGATCTCAACAAATCAGGACATACCTACGCTAATTAAATATTAATCGATTGATTAATTCGACACTGCCTCGGATTATCTTCAAGGATGTTTAAGGAACATGACATTAGGTAACTAAAGTATCGCTATAAAAAATTTGTCATTTTTAGAATAAGGTACTTCACGAGCGCCGCTTAAAGCAAATTCTGTTATGTTGTGTGATTAAAGAGGTAATTATATAATTCTCAACAGAGTTTGCTTTGTACGGAAGCAATAATTAAAACGAGAAAAATAAAATCCTATCAAACCGAAATAAAACTTAATGATAACGATGTTGAAACGAAAAATGTTAAAAATTCATTGATAAGTAATATTTCATTTCATTTATAACGTTTTAGCACAACAGAACTGACCTACTTACTGTACATGTGGTGAAATAACGTGTACGCGGAACATAACCATACCAATAACGCAATAATTGTATAAATAAAAATATCAGTGATTTAATACTATCAGCGGGATGTCTGGCGGGACGCAGTGGCAGCTGTGACCACTCGACAGACTCCGTGTTCCGCGCCCTCGCGCCGCGGGCCGCCGCCGCCGTCGCCGCGGGAACAGTTAGCACGACGCGATGCGACGTACTTATATTATTGCTGGTAAGTGACCCGGATTCCATCCGATCCTCGTCGTCAGTCTCATCTCGTAGATCCATCGAAATCTTTAATATGTACATATGCTTGGAAGACGCGAGCTCTTGTTGTCAAGGGCACGGAATTTATTTATATTTTGTGAAATTAACATTCTAACGAAATTATTGCTCCACTCTCAATGCTATGTGCACTAGTATTGCAACCAGGTTCCGCCTGCCTGTATCTGGCATTCCGCGCCTCCCTCACTCAAACCGCTTACACTCATCTTCAAATTAAGTCTAACATTAAAATTATTTGATATGCACTTATCAATAGGTATTTTTACAATGACATTTGTGCTGTACACTATTCAAAAACGGCAGAGCGGAGGCGAGCCAACGCGTTCGAGTAATGTACTTACATTACGGTAGAGACGGCTATCGCGGTATCGCACTTTGTACTTAAACATTCAAAATTATATTATGGAAATCATAATGTTGACGTTCGCCGCGCGCCCGCCCTGCCTACCACTATTTACAATGACAACTAAACGAACCCATAATGAAACTTAAATGACAAACTCAGGTAGTAACTAAATATTTGGCAAATCAGTTATATTGATAACGGAACAATGTGCAATGCGCAAACGACAGCCCTAACGTGAACGTATGACGTATGGAACACTAGAGCTAGCTTTACAAGTAAAATCGAAGGCCGCTAAGATATCACCGTTCATTAGTGTGTATATGTACAGCGCGGCCGCTGGCTCTGATTGAGCGCCGTATGTACACGCGGCCGCGCGGGCGCATACTGCCGCAACGCCGACCCCTCTACACAACCAAACTAACTACCAGAGATCGCATAAAAAACTTGGCAAGTCGTGTTATTTACAAAATTTTATAAAGTCTTAAGGCATTTTATCTGTAGTATGCGCCCAAATGAGACATAAAATCACAATCTCGTAAACATTGTTTGACAAGTAATGGTCGTCGGTACTCAAACCCTTTATCCCAGAAATACACAAATAAATCAATAACATCACCCTCGAGGAACATTTTCGTTATAAGCGTTCAGTTTATTATCTACGAAGGTAGGACTGTAGCTGACTGATTAAGATGAAGAAATGAAATTAGCACCATGTTTATCAGATTAGATTGGTTGAGGTTATATGTTGGGCATCCACTACGCTCAGTGAACTAGTGAGTCTAAAACCCTGACGAGAATGTTCTACAGTGTAAAGGCTTCAGCTTACTACTTACAGGTTAGCCTTCACACTATAGATCCAAACTACTCTCAGTTAAAGCTTAACAACCTCAGTTATCTGCTATAAACTATCGTATCATAACAGCCTGCGTCGGCTATAGTCCTACATAACAAGAAATTACTTAAATATTCGACATCATCTAAGTTACAAAATAATTGCAACTGAATAAGTTATTTTGAAACCAGTAACAACTAATTTACTATGTGATGGCCAATGTACGTTACCACAGATACAGGTACTAGCAGAACACTCTCAGACTTTACATGCAGCATATGAACACAACCTAGAATGCACGAAGAGTTATTATGGTCAAGTTAAACCGTTACCATTGTATTTACTTCATGAGAGTGAATTTGTAATGAATGAAACTATGGTGATAAATTAATCTTTGTTATATGATGAAACTTTTAGCAGGTATTCAAGTTTGGTAAAACGACGACCACACATTGTAACAAGACCCGTAAATAAAATGGCTTTAATATAATACCTGCGATATAACGAAATAAACTTTAAAATTCATCAAAAAAACACTAAAATAGTAAATGGCGTTAGATATTGCTACTACAGCATGTCTAAATATCCCAGTCTTCGTTTTGTCGTAATGAACGTCATCAGACCGACTCGACTGCAGTATAGCTTACGCTCAACGTAATCGTAACAAGCAACAAGCAAAGAGGGGTGTATAAAGTGCGAGAGTGTTCTGTGATGGTCTACAGACATCCCAAGCTCATCATCATCAACACAACAGACAGAGACAGGTTTGAGCACTAGTAGTAAGTGTGAGATTGAAACATCTGCAGCTCGCCAGTACAGCGGCATTCAAGCAGCGCGGCGGTGCGGCTCTAGAAGTCGAAGTCGAAGAGCTCGGCGAGTCCCTCCGAGTGCTCGAGGCAGAACCCGTAGTCCGTGCCCGACATCGGCGGCTCCAGCGCCAGGAACGGCTCCAGCTCCAGCGACTCTGCAACACCCGGGCATAGCCGCTCAGTATCGCGGGGGACAACACTCAATCACTTTAAACATATCGTTCCGAACTGTACTACCCCCTTGTCTAATTAAAACTATAGTTAAGTACCGTTTATTGAAAACACGTCACGTGTCTAGTTGAACGAAGCGTTTTCTATAAACGGTGACGATTGTATGAATGTCACTTGGCTATTGGGGCTGTATCTTTGTATACTCCCTATAAGGCATCTCCCACAGGTATGCCGCTAGAGCAAAAGGATTTTATGGGGATAACACTCTTTCGTGCAGGAGACTTCGAAATTATACCTCATAATAATCATTCAGTGAAGGTTTTCACAATGATGAAATGTGTCAATAATTACATATTGTGATTAGTGCTATTATTGTCACAATTATGACAAATTACAAAGGAATGTTAAAGTTTAAGATAGTTAAATGAACACATTGTCGGAATACCAAAAAATTGTGATCGGACCTACCCTTATGTGCAATTATCATAAATGCTACCACCTAAATATTATAAAAAAAATAGTTAATAAATTATATTATTATTTACAGAATGAGTTACACACACACACGTCCCTCGGCAACACCTGTAAAATCTGAACAGACGGTCACAGCAAGCGTTATAGATTTGACAGGCGAAGCGAAGGCGCAGGGTATTCAATACTTCTTGCAACGCTTATGTGCCGTGAAAGGAAGTAGTCAGGAAGTATTTAGTGTAAGAGAAATCATTGTTACTGCGTGCGATCGTATCCACGGGGTATATTATGCTTTGCTAGATTCAGGCTGAGCTTATAAGGTGCTTGGAATATCACTTCAGAACATATAACGTGGATACAATCGTATTTAATGCTTAAGGCCCCTCGCCCACGGCGACTTTTTGTAGCGATGCAGTCGCGCCTTTGTCAAACGCGCGACTGCATCTCTTCAAACGCGTGTTAGTCGCATTTGCAACGCGCTACAGTCGCGATGCCAACGCGCTACTGACTTTGACGTTCTATAACAACTTCTGAAATTAAGATCCAAATTTTTCAGTATTTTGAACATTGTCCATGATGCCTCGGCTGCTTACTTACAAGCAGCACCAAGGACAACGTCATTAATATTGCCTCTATCTTGCAACTACGAATCCAATGTATTTTGTGCCGCGTCTGCATCGCGATCGAATCTGGGCCTGTGGGCGAGGGTACACAGCTAGCGACTGCTTTGCGTCTGTATCGATGCTACGCGCGACAGCATCGCGACTGCATCGCTACAAAAAGTCGCCCGTGGGCGAGGGGCCTAAGGTACAATGTGCCGCAGTCTATACAAAAAAAAAAACAATTAATTGCTATTTTGTGGAAGGTGTAATGTCAAAGCGTTGCATGAATATATCATTAATTTGGTAGTCATATTATTATAAATTCAATTTTAAGAAACAATTACCCAATATGAATATGAAATACAATAATCCAGTACCAATCCAGTCGTGTTTTTATAAAAAATGAATATGTACAGCCAAGATCGTACGAAATACAAAATTGAGGATTTTCATACAATTTTTTAAAATTCTGTTTTCATATTTATCTCGGCTTTAGTTTTTGGAAAACGGCATTTCGTCATTTCAGTGGTTAGTAAAGTAACCTACATTACCACTTCATTCATAATCATTAAAAGTGTCACAAAGCCTATTTAAGCTGCAAATATCGAAACGCAGTTTTCCTTGTGTAAGAGAGGACACAGTGCAAACATAGTTAGACATGAGAGCGTTTGTTACATTGGCGATGGTTGATCGTGGTGTTAGTAGATGAGTTGGCTGTTAGTGGCGGCGTGGGTGAGCTGAATCCCATGGTGCTACACGCCACACTGCAGCCGCACGGGACACAGCTCGCGCGCGCCGCCCGCTGCTGCTCCGGTCCCGACCCCCGCCCGACATACCCCGCACGACACGCCCGGACCGCACGCTTCACGGCAACACACACGTCAACGATGTATCCGTTTACGTTGTTTGTAATTCTAGTTTGTCGTTGAAGTATGCGGTCCAAGCGTTTCACGAAATAGGTACACATATTTACAAAAGAAAAAAATGTTGTTTTTTTTTTTACTTTACACATCGTTGTATCAAAGTCGTTTTGAAGTTAGTTATTAGAAACCAAAACTCATTATTTACACAAACAAATACAAGTTTTATTCACACTCGAAATGCAACATCATTATTATAGAAACACTGCCACAAAATAACTGAAAACCATTCCCAATATTAAGGGGGATGTTTCGTTTCTGCTTTATGCAAATACGTTTAAATGTATTAATAAAATAACAATTGTAACAGATTGCTACTAATTAAACTTGATTGTAATATAAAAACGTTTTAGCAGAAACAAAACATGCTGTTATGATAAGAATTAATGATGGTTGATTTATAAAAATAAAAATATGGTTATAATTTTGATCCTGATCGGCAACAGCAACAAGTAACTGACATCTTATCACAAAGATCACTACCCTTTCAATGTATTCATATGGAAAATTGGTGTGACAGTTAGTGAAGCGGCTGATGATCACATGAGCACCGTGAGGACAAGCATGCAATGCCTCGGCGCGTGCGCCGTGTGAGTTACATGATACATGATAATATGGTACATGGTACATGGGAAAATGAACATAAATATTCGCAACCACGATCGATTCATCTAATTTTATCACAAATGGTATAAGTACCTTAATCCTTTAAGTTACAAAATATCTAACAAGGATCAAAATATCTAACAATATCTATCTAAAAGGGATCTAAAATTTGTAATAAAATTTTAATGATAGAAATCGAAATGAATCGATCGTGTCAGCGAGCGTATGATGAATGAGATATAACCAACCGTGTGAAATGTCCCGTCGAATGTGAAGTGTTGAGCTTATAGATAATGTGGAGCATCCTGGTCGCCGCGCCGCGCCGCGTAGCTAGAACTCTGACTGTGATGTGACATCGACACACAATTCGCAGCCAGAGTACTAGCCACGAGACGGGCACCTCACACCTCGCGTGGTATCCCGCCTGCCTATAGCCTCACTCACATACCCATCATATCATGAACGTGAAACTTATATTCCAAACATTGCATGGTATGTCAAATTATGATTATTTGTTGTTATCCTACTTAAATAAAAAAAAATGTTAGTATAAGACTGTCACAAACAAATTATTTTTTTACTATTTTTCTATAATCTAATCTACACATAGAACATGAATGTTTATAAATTTATGAATTGAATACCAAAAATATGATTACAATGTTTAAAAAGACCCTAGTCCAATTTCATAAACCTCTTCCTTGCAAAGACAAAACCATGAAAAACTAGTTTTAAAAATTAAAATTTCCATGGGAAGACCAAATTAAATAAAAATAATAGACGATTGCTTTCTTGGAGACATTTTTTGCGTGTACAAATACGGTACCGTATTAAAAGTATAACTGGGGTCTATTTAAACGTATTGTATACTTTTATTTCCAACAAACTTTCTCTCTATACTGAATATGCAGATAAGCCAGACTGTATAACTGCAGGCATGGCGTAAAGGCTAACAGTGAAGTGTGTGCATGTGGTACCTGACTCCTGGTCCTCTGTCTGCAGCTGGAAGCGGCCGCCGCCCATGATGGGGGCGAAGTCGTCGCTGTCCGCTATCAACGCGTTGCGCAGCCGGCCTCGCGCACTGCCGCCTGGCGTGACAAACAGATTGTCATAATACAGAAATGCTCAAAAAACCAAGCATAAAATTTTACCAGAAAAAAGTACGATTTGTTTTCTTATTTACACTAGAGTTCCCTCTCCATTTTCTAAGTTGTACAGCATATTCAACGTAATTAAACTATTTGCAATATATATGACAACATCAGTTATAGATTACGTGACATACTACATAGTCATACATACAGTTCTTTATATGTACAAGTAATAGTTCTAAGAACTATTACATTTCTATCAAGGTGGCGTTTTAAAGATATTGTTTTTGTTACATGATACTAATGTTTATATTAAGATAGGACTCTTTTACTCAAGTAAGTAGTAAGCATTTGGATTAAGGTGTGTTTAAAGCAGTCCAGCCATAGTCGTAAGCTTGGGCGTTTATAAAATGAGTAGTATGTGGTACGTACTGTCTGGCGTGTGCATGTCGTGCAGCGGCGTGTGGTGCGCGCGCGGCGTCAGCTGGTGCTGTGGCGTGCGCGGGCTGCGCGCCCCCGCGCCCCCCGCGCCCCCAGCCGCGCCCCCCCGCGCCCCCGGCCGCCAGACCCGCGCCCCCCGCGCCCAGCGCCAGCGGCAGCGTGGGGTCGGTCGCGCACGGCGTGCTCACCACCAGCGCCTCGCTGCCCGGCTCGCGTTTGATGGGCGTGCTGCATATACATACAATACACGTTACACGCCTCACGCTACAACTCAAAACAACATCTTCACAACCACAAAGAGTAAATTGCAGTAGCACGAAGATCAGGGTCACTCAATTTATTTAAACCAAATACTGAACATTTTTTTTCTTATAAACGCTGTTTCAACCTTTAAATACACAATTTGAGAAATCAATAACTTATTACTAAGGAAAGCATCACACACATCAATTCTCATACATAACATCAACCCAAGATAATTGTCAAACAGGAACACGATGTTATGAGTGATAATAATTAGAATAAACTCACGTGAAGTCGGCGGTAATGGAATTGGTGCCTTTAGAATGCAACAGCGCTATGAGGGGTGCTAGCAGAGCCTTGTTGTCTTCCAGTAAGGGATCTGCCGGGAGTTGTCCTGACGCTATAACAACAAATTCCACATAAGACGACTTCTTACTTTAAAAGAGATTTGTATCAATCACATAACATTGTAACGAAAATACAATTAGTTTAGTAATATGTTACAGACAAAGAATTAAGTTAACTTACTTGAGGCCGGCGAAGGGGGACGTTCTTTTGGACAGAGGTAGACTTCGATTTCTCCTGCAATAGACTTCAAATGTATCATGTAGCCTTTTTCATCAGGATGGGGTACCTGAAAAGATATCACAACATTGTTATTTGAAAATGTAGTGTTGAGAGTTACAAAGTAAATTAGTTCGAGTAGGTTAAGCTATAAATTGGTTAGTGATGACCCATATGTCATGATGGTCCGTTCTGTGGGAAGATTTTGTTGATTGGCCTCCAGCCGTGATGGGATGAAGACGTGTGATGGAATGTGTGTGGTGTACTCACGCTGAGGCGCGTTTCGGGCGGCGCCTTGATGGGTATGACGGTCTGGTTGCGGAAGTCGCGGATGGAGCGCAGGTCGGCGTAGGTGATGTAGGCGCGCGCGCTGTTGTCGGCGGACACGGCGGACAGCGCCTGCTCGGCCACGCGCACGGCCCGCGCCACGCGCGCCTCGTGCGCCGCCAGCGCGCGCACCTCGCGCCGCAGCCGCCGCGCCGCGCCGCCCTCCTCGCCCGCGCCGCCCGCCGCGCCGCACGAGCCCTCCACACCTGCCGGCAGTACACCACGTTATCTACCACACACTGCCCGCCTGCTCCCCGGTCGTCCCGTACCACCGCACACGATTGCTCTACAGGTCCATCTTGTCAACGATTGGAGTTCAAAATGACAATTCACTTGTCCACAGGATCGCTATGCTAAATAATTTGTCATTGGGGTATTCATTATGCTATTCAAAAATTTTCAGTCACTGCTCCTCTTTTTTTAAGGTTTTACCTTTTATTCTCACACACCTCAAACATACCTCAATAATTTCGTTTACTGATTTTACGATAAAATACAAGCCATTCGATCCCCATTTGTGCAATGATAACCTGATACCATCCAGTTCTGGCAAATATTTAAGTATGAACATAAGAGTAATACCTATTATTTTCTGAAAATAAAATTAAATTTATGAAAAGACCCCCAATGACTCACCGTATTTCCATTGTATATTATTTTTGGATCTCTTTTCTAATATTCCTATACCCTCTAGAACATTTGTGATGTCGTATATACGACGTTTTTGGACCGATAAATGTTCAGCCGCTATGTTCAAGTCTAGGACGCCGTTGGGCGAAGACTTCAGCAACGCAACGAACTTTTTTGTGAGTAAACCTAATGATGTGTCAAACCTGAAACAAACGATACGATTGTAAAGAAAAATACAAACGGATATACGAACTTGTTACTTCATAAACCTGTTGTTAGTTCTTGTAATCTCTTGTCGTTGACCCGTGCTTATCATTAATTAATTCGTAATTTATATTTCCTATTACAACAATATGAAGTGACTAACAATTGCGAAATAATAACACCACCACTTGTTGGATTCATAACCCTGAGCATACCTCAAATAAAGTATAGAAATGTTAAAAAATAAAAAAATACAACCAAAAATAGCAGCAGCTGCTCATCTACTTATAGGAAGAGGAAGTGTGATGAAAATAGGTCATGATTATGGTGGTAATAAGTGCTTGTAGTAAGAGGTTAATTAAATTACTAAACTGACGCTCGAAGTCGCGTGCTTTTTTAAAATACCTAAAATATAATCTGAGAAAAAAACTATTCACTATGGTACCCAAAGCAGATATATCATATTTAGACAACTCACTCAGAATGCCTTGAAATTATGCTGAATTCAATTAAGAAAAAGACTTATGACTTTTGTGGAAACGTCATTGAACCTAACAAATTGTGTAATGAGGATGTGGACCAAGTTAAAGATTCATTAACACTTTAAATTACCTAACGGACTCTACAAGACTACGTCAACTCGCCTATTGAAATAAGTATCAGAGTTTGCTATGAAAAAGAACAAAAAAAAAAACAAAGAGAGATTTCGATGTTATACAAGACATCAGAGTAAAATAAAAGTAACGAAATCATATTTTCTACTGCATCGATTTTACCTACAAATATCTACTCTCTAAAATGGAAATTTACCTCTCAGTGAGACAAGTACCTGGAACGTTCGGTGTACTTTTTCATAGAACTGGACGGTCGACTGTACGGCGTGAGGACTTTGACGCGTTTCTGTTTGGGCGTCTTGAAGTCGGCTTTCATGGGCACCACGTGACCCTGGCTGCCGGAACTGCTCTCACTCAGGTTCAGTCTTCTTTTCACCGCCTGCACGTAACGGAAAAATATCACTTAGTATCTTAGCTATGTAAAAATACAACGTATATTGTTAATTATTTAAAAAGTGTTACAGGTTGTCATTAGGACAATGTTGCTTCTTGAAGTAGTGGACCTACTAATTAAGGGATGTCACAAATAAGAGTTTTCTCCTAAAATACCGATGTTATATCACTGACATCGCACTGCAACTTTCATCACACAAGATGCGCAACTTGTCACGAATACCCATTATGTATATTGCAATTAACCGAGCAAGGGTAAAGTTTACACGTCACACGTTTAATCATTAAACACTACGTTATAGTTCCTAATTGCAATCCATAATTAACTTTAGAATTCCGAATAGTCCCGAGTAAATTCTAACAAGGAAGAAATAATTGAAACCGATATATGATCTTGATTTATTACTCGTGTACTTTAATGCAAAAATATACGTTAAATAAAAAAACTGTTACTCGCTCCGTAATGAATAAAAACTCGTGTTCGTTGCGTGAATACGTCGTAAGCCCGGCTTTAGTTGGGCTTATTGTTCAGTTACCTCAGCTCTCCCTTCCCAATCGTCCCTTACATCAAACCCCTTTTTTAATATGCACACAATGAGTATATCTGTCTCCCTCTACCGGTTGATTCTGCAGCTAGAGATATCACGACTATGTAGCTCGAGCTAACGCTACAATAAACGGTAAAATCTCGGCCTTGGCTTCAAACAACGCGATAAGTCAGCACCTTGTCTACCTTGCAAATTTTATGATATCGCCCTTATTTTTTACCCTTTTATGACAAAAGGGTCATATAATTTGAATAGGAAAATGCATTAATATACCGCATTTCAATGCATACTTAATGTAACTTAATAATATACCACAAATTCTTAACAAATACAAAGTATTTAAGGTACTGTAGACAGGATAGGACCCCCGCATAGCCTTCACAATTTGTAGGCCCGAGACGAACTTAATTCAAACGAAATATTATTTGCATAAGCTATTAATATGAAGCTGTGTTCAGTAATAAATATTCAGTAATTTAGATCAAAGTCATTATTTTTGTTTATTGCAAAACAGTACAACAGACAAGTATTAAATTCAAGAGTAATTCCCTAAGAAGTGGACATTATTAATTGTTATAAGGATTCTTCCTAGTTCTACGTGGGTGGCGGATTAATAGCCCGTTTCCTATGCATTAGACCCGCAACTAAGAGCAGTTTTAAAATCTGTACATCGCTTAAAAGTGACACTAAAACTTTAAACTTTATTTTAAACCACGGCTTATACATACTAAACTATAATGTAAGATGAACGTATGAGGTGTAAAGCTAAGCTTATTATCTAAGCGTAAGCTAATAATCGAGCTTAATTGGTATAAAGCTCACGCACCATTTTTTTTCTGTAGTTATAATCAAAGATTCGTTTAAATATTTAATAATCACTTCATAAAACTTTCTCTGTTTCATTTTAATTGAATAAAAGTCATAAACATTTTTTCAAGATTAGCAACATAATTTACGCTTTCGCTTACGCTTTAAGTAGAATTTGATGCCTGAAAGCGTAAATTAGCCTGACATGACATTTTCATTGCTATAATTAATATTTATCACTGTCCATTAACTCACCCCCATGACTGTCACTTTCCGCATAAAAATCACTAAAAGCTTAGCAGGAAGTCAGCTGATTGAAGGTGACTGTGTCACTGTTACGATGAAGACTGGTCTTCATAAATTAGCCTATCTACCCACTTGTAACCTGCGCTCAGACTATCTAAACACAGATCAGCTGTAATTTTCGCATTGTCCACACATTAACAAAACAAAAGACGGATAGGATACACTCAGTTAATCGCGTGAGGCAATGTAAACCGGACTTTACACAATATCACGTCGTGTGATAAAATTATAGTCACTCTTAACACAAAGTAAGTCATTGTTAATCTCTTCAATTGAGCACCACTATACTACAAGAACTCATACGCCTACTTCACACTGAAGAATTCAACGGAACTACTTATGACGACTGTTCTCAATTCTAGCTGTACGTTGACCCCGTGTTAATTAATAGCAACGATTATAATTATCGGCAACTTATGACACAGCGTTGACGAATTAATTAATTTACAAAAATTAAGAAATATGAGCACAGTTAACTAGACACAGAGCCAAAAGGATGCACGAGGCGTTTTCAATAAGCTCGTGCAACAAATTCAATTTCGACATCTATCGGGCCGAAGCCCCCAAAAGGAAGTGTGTGGGGAGGGTACCCGGTAACAACAATACATGACATAAATTAGAATCAACACAAAAGAAGCCGAGCTCTCGGAAGGGACCTCTGCCAAAAGAATGGCAATTTCTTATCTCGAAAAATTTGTGTTATTATTAATAGAGAACTAGGCGCTATTGTTAATTTGCCGGATTTGTGAGACCCGCGTGTCTTTGTGCTCTTGTGCGCAGAGCAAGTAAACTGAAGCAGATGTGACACCGCTCGTCTGCGACCAGATAAAGCATTCCCCTTCGTTGGCGCAAAATTGCTCACAATGTTAACAACATCCATACATCCCCTAACTAACGTACACACCGTCGTGTAATAATAATTACGCAACCGGTGGGGACCAAACGAAATGCATTAACTTGATATGCGCAAAAAAAACTATTGTTGAGTTTGATAAATTAGATCAACCGGTATTATATAAAAAGGGATATTCTTATTGTAATTGAATGAAGACTAAAAAGTTCGTGTGAGACGGTTAGGACAATGACCGAAAATGTGCAATGCAAGTGTGATGACAGGAAGTATGTACCTGGCCACGTGACCTCCTAGTGTCGAAGCCACATGGCGCCGGGTGAACGCCACTCGAGACATGATATACTGCCAACATATGTGACTCTTGCTACACTTGTGCTCGCTTTACGCGTAACGACAAGTTTAAGGTTATATACCTCCAGCTGGCATTTTAATCGCCGGCTCAAAACCGCCGGCTACCACGCCTGATCGGTACATTACCTTCTCTGGTACTACAAATCTAATTCACATACCAATAACGGTTCACAAGATGGGGCGTAACTCTACAAACACACGTCTACTAAACAAGTACAATAAGTTTCAGGTATCAAAATGATGGAAATCTAACAGAATTATTAACGAAGCACAATAGTTATTAGAAGCATAATAAATTAGGCTATTATAGGACATAGAAATAGAAATGCCTAAAGATCAAAGGAATTTGAGCTTGTCTTTCCCAAAGGCGTAATATAATTTCAATTTGAAAGTGAAATGAAAATATAATGGTTGCCAGCTTGATTAAAAGCTTTTCTACCACTATGAATGGTGAGTGCAATATTTCGAGATGCCAATATAAGCATCGCTCAAATTTAGCGTCAAGCGCCCGCCATTTTGTTTTTATTTTTCCTATTCGTATGGGGTCTACGCGTTGCTTAATCTCTCATGGAGGCGATCAATATTTGCACGATTACCTTATAGAAAACCTCATAAACGCCATAAATAAATAACTTTAGAAATAAATTATATTCTACTCTTAACGAATAGTTTTTTTCCATTTTGAATTGGTTTTATTGCGCCATGGACACTATTAAAAAAATATATATCCCGTACTTATTGGTTTCAGAAGAGCGGGTAGTGTTAGATACCCATTGTAATCAATATTATAGACACTGTTTCTTAAGCATTTCCTTTCCCCAGCTATGGCGTATAATAACCGTCCGATACAGGAATCGCACTACTTTTCTTTCATGTGCCGATAAAACAATTAAATTGTTTCTACATCTCCAAACTATAAATTCATGTGAACTAGGCCTTATCTTCCTATTAATTATCAGTAATAATCATAACGGCAGTGTTAATTACAATTGAAATAAATACATATTAAATCCGCGTAAACGTATCTTAAAATAAAATCAATAATAAAAGTTAATGCCAATCAGGAAGTTTGGATTAGATTAACTTTCCGAGATGTTGAATGAGTGGGTCGGAGAAAATGTTAAACAGAATTTATGTGCGCGATGGCGTCTGTCCTGTCATTGGTCGGCACCCCGGCCCCGCGTAGGGTCCCTCCGACCAAACACTTTTCAGTGTAGGGACTAGCTACCGTTACACACTCAAAATTATGTCGCCTAGTATCCGCCATTTTGATTTGACGTAATCATTACAAATTATGCGTCAGCATGTTTTTTTTTAATAAGCGTTTATGTTTGGTTGTATTGTATGTATTATGATATTTATGACAAATAACAATAGCTTGCTACTTTTCGTTTTCGTATTATCAAAATACCAAAACGATTTCAGAAACATCCACAGGAATTACAGTAGTACCTACTGATAATTAATAAAACAGCTTATTACAAAAAAACTTGGAATCTGCACAAATAAAATTGAAGTCAAGCAAGCAGTGATCCATCAGTTACCATGTTCTGACCTAAATGATGAACCTATTAAACTAAGAAGAGTACCTCCTGGTCCTACAAATATTGGACGATAATTTGCATGTTAATAAAAAATAAAATAACAATATGGTCCTATGCCATCCTTATTCAACTTCCAGAATGGTTTGACCAGTGCAATGACCCCATATTCAGATCAATGACCTCATTATTATTATTTTTTTATGTCTTAAAGTTCACTCCTATTTACTGGTATGTTTAAAACTAGATTTTATACCATTTTTTTAGATAATGTATTCCAGTCTCAAGAGCAGTACCAAAATATGTCATAATTATATCAAGACTATAGAATCAATAAACTAATCAATGCAATTTGACAAATAATGCCTCGATATTAATTTTCTCCTTAATACTTAGCAATTTTTATATCCTTTTAAGTAATTGAAAGCATGCAGCCTAAATTTCCAACCGAGTCTATGTTTGATGTTTAATAAAAGTTCAAAATTGTTCTCTAAATTTTGAAAACCCTAGTATGAACCTACTACTTTGTTGGGCCTTTTTACTGCGAAGAGAAGTTTTAAGCTAATGGTAACCAGCTATGAATCATATGACATAGAGTAGCCTTCTTCCATTTAAGAGCATATAACAAGGATTTATATGTGGAGGTTACATTCATAAAGTTCCTAACGAAGAATATATATTAGTGCCAGCTTCAAATGCATGAGTCGGCTGAATTCAATTTTCTTGATGTCAACTACATGCATAAAATAATAAACTAAGTGTGGTTATAAACTCAGAATTAGTTTCAGTTGTTATATAAGTAATTACAAACTTTACTAATATACTAAAATGAAGCTGAGTTAGGAAATGAAATGACTATAAATATCTGTTTGCCAGAGAAACTTACAATGATGTAATACAAGTAGGTTCAATGTTCAATTCACAAAAAATTACCAACCAAGATCTCCATGCTGTGATTCTAAAGTAAAAAGCTATTTATCTGTTTAATAGAAAATTGGGGCTCATAAAATTATTTATCTAAGCATTAACACTATTTGTTGAAACATCATTATCTTAAAAAACATTATTTTGATATCTCATGCAAAGAAATTGATAGCCCCTTTAACAATGTTTCAATAATTACAGTGATTGATTTATGTGATATATAAAGTCCATATTGCAACAGTAAAGTATAATTGTTGCTACATGCCCGATTGCCAAATCACAGTTAGCCTCATTAGCATGTAACTTAAGATTTAAAGCCTAGTCATCACACATTATGTTACTTATAGGGTCCCAAGGAGGCTGAGAACAGAATGAGAGCCAATATTATAAGTCTGGGCTCCAAACTAGACCTGATGTTTAATATATTGCCTAACAGGTCCCGCTGGACCATGATTCTTTAAAGTCAAGAGTTTTGTCAACTTAAGATGCATTTAAATACCAGGTCAAGCCTTACCATGATAATATAGCAATCTTAACAGACAGTAGACTCTTAAATTCACAAAGAATTTTGGTTCCTTTTAACCTAGCAGAGTACTGAAATGTCAGAAAATGTATAAGGAAGGCGACTCACTTCAGACGTCTTCGGCGGTGCCGTAGGCGCCTCGCGCCTAATTTGATGCTTTGGCGTGGCGCCATAGCCGTGGTCGAGCAGATGATAGCTGATGGGCTGGCTGGGGCTGTCGTCCAGTAGCGTGGTATGCGAAGGAGACGCCGCGGCGCGTACCACCACCTCGGCCTCGCCCTCCACCGGCCCTCGCTTCACCCCTCTCGGCATCGCTGTTAATTAACATACACACATTATAAAATCATTGAACATTGATTTTTTTACACTAATGCATCCTAATCATCACAATTCAATTAGTGAAGAGGTTAGGGGCGCCGCGCGCGCGGAAATCACGAGTGAGAAGCCTCCGAAGCGGAGTGGGTCGATAGCAAGTTCAGTATACTGTATGTAATACCAAAGGTCCAAGGCAACACCTCCAGCTGTCCAGTCTTGCTTACGTCACTTTTTTCAACGACATTTTCCCCAAAATATCGACAACCTAGCGGTGATACCTAGGTATAACCGCTTCTAAACCCAAGTGTACACATTCAAGGATTACGCACAAAATACCCACTGTAAAATAACAATACTTACAAAAGGTGTAAGCGAACGATATCCGAATTTATAACCATAAAACGACATTAATGTTTTCGACGCAAACGCTACATTATCGAGTACTCAAAATAAAATGTCCGCCGCTTTGTTGGTCCCGAGTGAACTCGTGGACATCGAGACGCTCGATAATTTTTAGTTACTACACACAGTTTGTCCAATACACATGATATTTATTCACTGATTACTTCACTCATAAAAGAAAATAATAAAAAGGTCCTAGTCCACATTTTATAATAACTTATTAGATAAAAATGCGGAGCATTGGAACGGCGACAGGAAGCTTTTCAGAACATCTGGCTTGCAAGCGACGTAGCAGTGGCGCGAACTACGTGCGCAGGCGCGAAGCGGCCGAGCGAGCAACCCCTAGCGGACGCCGCTTCGCGATCCAAATTCCTCCCCTCGTTGAAGAAGCCATAAAAAATATAACGAATTTTTGAATTTCCATTGTTCGACCGGTTTAGAGAAGCGAAGCGTCTTTACGGCCGTTCGTTAGCAATCTGCGGCGATGCAAGTTAGGTACGTTAAGTTATTTAAATTTATAAGAATTATGTTGTTTAATTATTTACCCCAGTATAATAACTATTCTACAAAAGTGGATTTTCTTGCAGAGTAAGTTAAAATTCTACAAATATGTGATTACCGATGTTCCTACATCAGTTATTACCTAATTGTTTATTTACGATTCGTATAATGGTTTAATTAATATTTTATATCAAGGATTTTTGTTAACTTAATACTTTTAAAACATCAAGCGTTTAAGGTTTTTGACCATTTTTCTAAAAATTATATAAAGATGAGTAAAATTGCATAAACACACCATTAAAATATACAAACATATTTTCGCGCACTATCTCGGAACGTAGGTACTTCGATACAATTTGTTTCAAAGCTGTTATTTGTATGTAGGTTGGAAGGTTTAAATTTGTGAAGGTTGCATTGAAATTAATCATTTATGAATATGTAGTTTTCATATTCCATGTTAGGAGGAAATTAAGTTAAATACCTTGATATTTTTATTGATGATTTATCTTGAACGAATTCAATAACGAAATAAGAATAGAATAGATTAGCTTTCTTGTGTCGGTACTGCAAAGTTAATACTTTATTGGTCTTAAAAATTAAATTAATTTGGTATTGCAAAATGTAAACAAACAAATTAAAACTATATTATTGTCTACAGACATTTTTTTTATTTGCAGGTACATAATTAAATAAATCTGAGTCTCTGAGTTCGAAGGCTATAGAAATATAGTTTTCGTCCTGTATTCCTAATAATTTATTCTGACTAAAAATTGATTTGTAAAGTAAACAGAAACAATAATAGCCCTTTGATAAGGATACGGATATTTGTGAAACCGCGAACATAACGGAAATGACTACGTTCCATATTATTTTTTAAGAGAGATCGCTATCATAGACAAGAAACGTTCAGAAATTGATTTATGCAGTCATTATTACTAATGTTTTTTTTTTAATTAAATTCTGCTTCAAGTTAAAAAAGCAATTGTATTTTCTTAAAGTGGAGTTATAAAATTTACCACATAAATTTAAGTGCTTAACTTACAAACAGACCTTCATGTGAGGAAACTGATTTTCTTTACGTCTAATTTGTTTAGAAAGTCTTCAGAATAAAACTCTTTTCAAATATTTTGGTATATAATGTACACTCATGTTTGAACAAATAAAATGATCTTTATCTTTATAATTTATTAAAACTTATTACTACGTGCCTGTTCACGTGTTGTTTAAATTTTGTTGTGGTCATTTCGAAAAGATCGTTCACCAATTTTTCTTAAATATTATTTAGGTAATTTAGATCTAATATTATACATATTATGTAGTTAATATCTAAAATGAAAACTGTTTCTTTTCAGTAAAAAGCTGTACAATTTATATAAAAAATGAAAATGAAAACTATCGAGTATTTTCGTCAATCGTCGCTCAGGTGATTGTGGTGATTACCAAGTAGGTATCCGGATCTTATAGGTGAGCTTAGTCGGTGGATGTAGCTATACTGGTCCTCTGTCACCTCTGGCATAAAGAATGGCTAAATACTCCATAGCGTAGCCTTAGGTCTGCTAGAGCATCAGCAAATGCAGTACGATATAGAATAAGCTTGAGTATTACAAGGAGCGACAAAATATGTGATATACTGATATACCTGTACCTTGCCTGGGAAAGATGATGCACTCTGATGGTGTCGGCAGTATTCGAAATTGATTTTATAGATACCGACTTACATGGTAATGACTAAGAAATTACCCTTTACCATTTTCTAAAACGATTTTGCGCGGTCCTTTATTGGTTTGTGCTTCATTTTATATATTACCTATATAATATTAATTTTTAACTATTTATCAGTTAAAACATTTATTTTTAATTAAAGACGCCAAAATGGCCTAGAATAGGCATAAGCAATGGTCTTTCTTGGGACCTAGGGTCTATGCAGTAGGCCCTCAGACAGCCTAACTGCCTAAGTACCACCCACGGCTTAAAGTACCTAATAACATCGCTATTGTTGAAGAGGGACTTCTTTATTTCGTGTAGTGCGCTGTCTCTTTTCCACAACGCTCTTTGTAAAATTGTACTAATATAAGAAACGCGAAAGTTTGTAAGTAAGGATGAATGGATGTTTGTTACTCTTTCACGCTCTAACGCTTGGATCAATTGAGATGAAATTTGGCATGGAGTTAGCTGACAGTCAGGATTAACACATAAACAAACAAGTCCTTAACCGACTGCGTCAAAAGGGGTTAATGTTTTGGCAGCTATAACAGACATTCGCGCAGGCGAAGTCACAAGCAACATCTAGTAAGGGTTATCTATAAATTGGCTCTTGTCTAAAACCGTCAGGGTTTCATTCATCACCAGCAAACTATCTTTGTCACGATGACATAAACCCGTAATTTTTTTTAAAGAAATTCGGTTTTTGGGTAACTTGACTGATATGAACTGAACTGATATGGTAAGTAGGTATTATCAGAGAGGTATTATTTGCTGTTATAATCAAAAGTTAACCATTAAGAAAATAACTAATCTACACTAATTTTTTTACGCTTTTTTTAGTTCGGTAAGTTTAACGAATATTAAGGGAGGCCATTAAGGATGGATATAAAAAAGACAGGCCTTTGCTCTGCAATAGGACACTGATGGCTAAATAAAAAATAGTCAAAACCCACAACGAACTTTTAACTGACGAATTACATCAGATATACTTAGGTTACGTACCTGGGAAAAAGTTAGTAACAGCGGTATGCAGATTACTCTTCTTCTCTGCATGTGTTGTGGTCAGCACACAGCAGTATTAAAATAGCAAAAATAAATTATGCGTTAGTAAAAGGAAATAAAAGTACAACAATTGAAAGTGTTGTCTTATCTGCGATATCATAGATATTTAGGTAAGGTGTGTCCTGATGCAGTAATGTTAATGCATTTTTGACACCAATATTTTGACCTAGTTAACATTTGCGATTTTTATGTAACATTATCGTTCATATCAGTTCTAGTTCTAAGAAAAAAAATTTGGCAAAGTCAACAAAGCGGTGTGACGCAAAAGGAAGGATTGGCAAACATTTAAAAATATTTTCTGTAAAGCAATGCAAAATAAATGTTAAAAATAGAATATTTGTTATTCTTCTCATGAAATTATTCTTATAGTTGTCGAGTTTCATTCTTACGAGTTATTTCCAAGATAACTGTATCTAGTAATTGGTCGATGATTGGTTTATTGTTTTTTTTACAAAGTGGTTCCTGCCTTACTACAGGGTTAAAGCCTCCCATTTCTCCCTATCCATGGGTGTGATGTGTGGTGCGCGGGTGAGATGACTCGCGGAGATGTCTACAAAGCCATCTCCGCAGAAGCCTGTGTGTAGTGTAGTATTCCCTCATTGTTGCGCAAAAGGACCCATTGGGTTTTTGATATTTATTTAAAGGATGCCGATCGTTACGGTAGTTTATTACGTGATCACTATCAGTAACTTTAAAATATATGTACGTCCAGCCAGGTGATCATAGTTCAGTTTCAAAAAATAAACTATACCTACTTAATTTAAATATAATATATTTGAAGAGAACTGAGATTATGCCAACGTCCAGCTACTATACAAGTTATAAGCCATTTAAGTTAGGCGATACTTACGTCATGAACTTATCTGTAAAGTAGTACTTTTACTACTAGCGAAATCGAGTGAACCAGTCTCCACCCAGTAAAATTCGAATTACAATTTTCCCTGGATCTTCTCATTCAGCAAGCGACAAAATAACGAACACAAGGCCTCTACAGGTAAGTAGAATTCCAGATCAGCAATCAACATCAGGGTTCGTTTAGTAAAGTATGAAATTACTCCTTGATACATACAGTAATGGAAGTAAGTAAACCATTCTTGGTTTTTTTTATTTTCCTAAACTGCAATTTCAGACAGCGATTTAATTTAAGTGAAACTCATGATGCGGTAGTTGCCTATGAGTGCTGAATATTTTAATATAAGCTGTGCATTACCTCACGCACCACTTCCTACGAGATATGGTATTGTTGCAGATACATTTCTCTACTTACAAATTGTACCTAGTAAACTATTGCTAATTGATGACTCGTTTTCATTAGCAATTTTAATGAATTACCTTTTAAGAAATAGAATTACGGACTGATTGACAGAAAAAAGTTATGTTACTATAGTATAGTATGTTCCCTGTAATTGATAACAGTTGTACTTAACTACCACTAGTATATTTGCCAGCAATGCCCATCCAATTAAAGTAGGCAAATGGTAACAGAATTGGAAAAGCCCATAGAAAATGTTGTTACAATGGAATAATAAAACTTCAGGAAATTATTGAATTACCGTACCTTTAATTAATTACCGTAATTTAGTTTAATGAATGTTGCGGGTTCGTGGTTCGATGTATTCAAAATCATTCATAGGATTCAGATGTATTTCCAGTTTAGGCTGAATCTGTAATCAATGTTTAACGTAACCAATCCGGATAAACCCCTTTTGTAGACTAACCTACAAGAAGTAGTGTAGCTCTAAATGTAACACCTCTTGCTGTTACAGTGTTACATTTGGAGCCCCTGATGTGTTGACGCCTTTGTTGGTGACATAGTGACGTAGGCAGGTAGTTAGTGATGGCCAAAGAAGATAGTAAAAATAATTATGCTAAATATTCTATCCACATCGGTCTGCCACATCAGTTGGTAGTGACATGACCAGTATTATCTTGTATTTATGTCAGTTAAGAAGTTAGGATTAAGAACTTGAAAGCAGAGATTATTTAGGCGATAAAATATGCAAGTGAATGAACTACACCTTTACACAAACTATTATCTTATCTTGTGAAATTTACTAGACATAAAATAAATAGATAATAATGAACACCTGATTTGAAATAAAAAAAAAACAGTAGGCCTAACATGTGTTGCTGACATTTATTTTTTGGCATTGTATGGGTTTCTATAGCAATCTGCTCCCTAACATGATGGCCTGGCCATTTCAGTGTTTTACTTATTTCTTTGCTTCCTGCTCTTAGGCATTGAGATGAACAGTCAGTAATAGTAATAATACATACCAATGCTGGTGTGGGTGGTAGTATGGTAACGAGAAATTCTAATGACAAATGACTGTCATACATACAACCATTTATTGTGTACGTATGGTTTTTAGGAAAATTTATTCCCACCCTACAGCTTCATTGCAACCATATTCATTTTATTTTGACTTAATACCTGACTGACCAAATCAGTAGGTAATGCATGCTACGTGAATGATAAAAAGCTTATCACTGAATGAGTTTCAAGTACCTACTATTACTATCGAGTCATCCGTCTTAAATAATATTGAGTTCAACTCGGGACCCCGCCTCGTCAGCTCATGATTAAGGATTCCAGTTGGGTTTGAGCGTGTGCTTTAGGAAGTTTAACCATATAAGGCGATCGCACTAGCAGGTTTTGTAACTTCGTGTAAAATATAGTTAAAATGCCCAAAGCCAAAAAAAATTAATCCGACACTGCCTGATATTAAACGCCACGTTTAAAAAAACTTAGCCCTATGGAAATAATAATGCTCTGGAACGCATTTGTTCTATCTATCCTACTAATATAAAAAAACGCGAAAGTTTGTAATTAGGATGGATAGATGATTATTACTCTTTCAGGGCTGAACCAATTTGGGTGAAATTTGGTATGGAGTGGTATGGAGCTGGCAACTTAGATTTGGATTGGATTCAGGAAAAATCCTGAATGTGAAGAAGTATTTTTTTTGCAGCTATAACCAACTTGCGCGCGGGTTACCTCTTCAGGTTAACCACTGGACCAATTTGGATAGAATTTGGTAAAGAGTTTGCTGACACCATAAAATACCTAACACTCAGGAAGAAATGAATAATTAAAAGGAGGTTAATGCTTTGCTATAACCGACATCCACGTGAGCGAAGACGCGGGAAAACCTATTTCTAAGAATTATTCAATCAAATCAGCCAGGTCCATTGCACAAAAGCTGCCCGCAAGTCGCGACTACTGTTCTCTTATAATAAACAGTCAATAAAGCACCCATATAAATATCACATTCTGCTATGTCAAGAAACTACATTGTGTAGTAATTCATTTCCCCATAATAAAACTGGAAGTATACAGAATAGTGAGATACTATTGATCATTAATATAAACAAAAACTTTAAATAATATACTGCCATAAGCATATGAGATTCAGATTTCAACTGTATTTTAAAATGATATGGAATTACATTACCACACATATTTAGCCATTTATTATGCCTCCTAATGGGGTCTAAAATAGAATAGGTGCATTATAATTGATTTTAAGCCATTTAACAGTCATATTGTTTTAATATAAATAAAATATAATAATCAAATATCAATAATAACAAACACTTCATACTTATTGTCCTTAGGTTCATCAATGATCTGCATGGCAGAGTATGTGATTGCCTTTACCTCTGTGCCCTGTGGGTGCTTGCCAATTTGAAACTCTTCACCGTAGCACTTACAGACTATTCGGAACTCTTCTGTATTAAATTCTGTTATCACAAGCTTCTTACATATTAAGAATGGTTCAACTGAGAATAAGAATAGCAGTTCATCAAGGAAGTGGTATAGGAGGCCCATCAAATCATCAGCATTTGCTTCTATAGTGTGGACTTCCTTTATCTGTACATAGTCCAGTTCAGTCATGTAGCCAAACATGGCCATGCCGCACTGCTCAAATGATTCCTTCAGCGTGTTTCCCCATGCATGTAACCTGGAAATTGAAAATAGTTTTTGTAGCATTTGGTTATCTGATTGTTTACAAAATTTTCGAGAGTATGAAATGCATAAATAAAACACATCTAACAGTCAAGTATTATAATTTTTTTTACACATTTCAATTTACACTACAAAAAGCAACTAGCAGGTAATCTTTGCGGTAAGGAATCCTTATAGCAAATTTATTCTAAAGATAATGAACTGATATTGAAATATGAATCATTATAGCCCTTTGCTAAACTATTTATTTTGCACTAACAAGACTAACAATGTAACGGATACCAAAACTTGGTATTTATTTTTAAACAGGATATACAAGAGAAATTCGCTAGTATATCTCATAAGGATAAACTTCATTTCATTTATTTTATAACCTAAAGTTGAGCACTCGAAAAATTGCATCATGTTTACGAAACTAAAAAGTCAATTACTGTATACTTACTGAACATCAGCCGTATGATCCAAATCTGAAAATTAAGTTGAAAATGGTTAATTATGTTTCAATTTTACGCAAAAATGAAATATATTACATATTACCTATGTATTATTGTCATTTTTATTTTACAGAAAAAATACTTACACTCATACTTTATAGGCGGGAGAACATAATCATCCTCCGTCAGACCACCTAACTCTTCATCCATTTTAATTTATTTACAGTCTCAGTACCAATTATTGTACAATATTTTCAGAATTTGACGCAGACGTTACAGGTAAATAGTAAACTTTGTTTGACAGTAGACGTTATCACAAGTTGACTCATCTCTGACAGTTCATATTTCTATTATCTTTACTTATAGCTTTCTATGTTCAAGACTGACCAAGACCTCAGTCCAATCAGCCTAAGTTTTAGAATTTGTTATTTAAAATAATTATAGCAATAAACCAACGTTAAAATATGTTTTTTTTTGAACTCCGGCTTACATTCATTGATTCTAGGATTATTCATTGTAGGAGCAGAATTTATATATGCAACAGCGATTGTTTAACAGCGATTTCACACTATACGAATATTGTTTGCACAATAAAGTTAATACAAATGAAGTTTGTGTAGTGTGGTCTCGCAAGAACATTTATTTTGTCGTAAGTCTAAATAATAATAATCCTCCACACCGATTTCGGTAAAGGCGACCGCTTCGACTCTCTATTGGCGTGCATGTGCCCGTATATGACTAATATACCCTATTTTGTGCGTAAAAGTCCGCGCACACTGCGGACATGTCAGGGTACCAGCCACAAAATTGTAGTTGATAGCTGCAGGTGGTTTAGCTATCAACACAAAAGCCTTACATACTTTGTCTAAAACACAAAGTATGTAAGGCTAAACATTATTGGAGTGGTAAGAAAAAGTGAAGAATGCTATTATTAAACTCATCTTGCTATGATTTTTAGTTTCCAATAATAAGGATTTTTCAAAAAATAAATAATATTGAATATGACGAGCATTCCAAATAAAATCACCCGGCTTTTTACAAAAATCGACTAAAAACAAAATACATTTCTGAAAGTCCCGAGAACTGTCCATCAATACAGCAATGAAAGAAGTCGAACTGTCACAGTGATGCAATGTCAAAGAAATTCAATTGTGATTGTATTCGAATTACACGATATTCAATTATTTTATTACAAACTTTGATTAGTACTATAGATTAGTTTTATTTTATTTAATTTTTAAAGTTGTTACTGCATTCTCAAAATGGACCCCATTTCAATTTTACAAAGCAGAATTGAGCAATTGGAAGCTAAACTTGGGTTGGCTGCGAATTCTCCTATAGATGGGCAACAGGGGGATACTGCTACGGCCAATCTTCTAAACACTGCTCAAGCTATCAACAACGCAACAGTGGGTCACGAGAAACTTAATGAAGCCATGCATCTGGCCACAGAGCTGAACAATTATACTGACCCTAATTTTGTTGAAAATGTAAGTTATATCTATATCAAAGTTTTTTGACTACATAGTACTACTTTTACATTTACATAAAGCAAAGTTTATTTAAGAGTATAGTTTAGTTTTATTGAACATAGTTTCAATAAAATAAATACATATTGTGTTAACTTAAGACTATTCATTTCCAGATGCAACAAAACGACATACACATGCATGAAGTAGCTGCTGCTGAACCTGTAATCAAACACCACTGTCAATGTATGCATCGCTGCAAACAGGTAAAACACTTTTTTTTAATTCACTAAACTTTCTATAAAACATCAATCCTGATTTATCAGTTAGATACTATACACCGTGACTTTTAGGTCGTTTTAGAAAAGCAGCCCAGTTCATGTATCCAATGACTAGTAAACGATTATAATAAAAAAAATATGTTTTTTTAAGATTTGAATGAATAAAAATATTATTCATTATTATGACACAAGGCAGTCTTACGAACACTCTGTAGTGAGCGCGGTCCGAACCTTGTGCCAAAGGGGCCGCGCGGGCGGCGCGGCGGCGTCTTATCACAGGTCATTCACCTTAGCGTAAAACAGCTGTCTTACTATTGCAATCATAATGTTCGCAGTAAGTATGTAGCATATGCCACCGGCCGGCCGTGTGGTTGTCGGCAGAGTAGAATAACACCACCCCATATCTTCCCGTGGGTATCGTAAAAGGCGATTAAAGGAGTGTGTGAAAAAAGTGTTGACCCCCTGTACCTTTTCTTGCACCGAAATACTATTTCATCTGTCTTAGTCTTCCTCCGGTCGTAACGGTCTCCGTTCCACTGGACACAGAAAGACAAAGACGAGTAAGTGCACCTGTGTTTTGCGCGTACTCTTGTGCACGTTAATATATCCTGCGCAACTGACCGCTTCCGTATAAGGACTCCGCAATTCAGTTTAGTCCTACGGCGATAGGGGGAGGTAGAGAGGCTTGACGTGATGCTCGTTGAGCTTTGTCTGACTCCTGCACGTAGGCGGCCTTGGGGGTGTAGTATTACATCGTGGTCGCTTCTGCTCTGCATCGGGGTGACAGGGCGGATTCGGCAACACCCGAGGTGACAAAGCAGCCCTATTTAGGGTGGCACTGCTTTCCCCGCTCAGCCGGGGAGGGGGCTAGAAAAGGTGCCCTAAACAAATGCTCATCCCAACCTACAAAGAGGGTAGCAACCGCGGCTGCCTCTGCATCCCAAATTCGCGGTCGACGTTACAAAAATATAAAGAATATAAAATCAACACCAGCATTAATGACCTTTGGCGCGTGGAATGTGCGTACACTTCTAGATCGCGAAGCAAACATTTGTCCGGAACGAAAGACTGCCATCGTAGCAAGAGAACTTCATCGCTATAATATTGATGTGGCTGCGCTCAGCGAAACACATCTCCCCGATGAAGGAGAGCTGACAGAACACGTGGGTGGATACACTTTTTATTGGAAGGGACTTGCTGCCAACGAACCGCGAAGGTCAGGTGTAGCTTTTGCAGTCAAGAATAAGCTTGTCAAACACCTAGAAGAATACCCTGTACACATTTCCGACCGTATTACTACACTACGCCTTCACATGGAACATAACAATTACCTTAATATCATCAGTGTCTATGCCCCAACGCTAGACAAGTCTGATGAGATTAAAGACAAATTTTATGAGGAGCTAACGCAGTGCTTAGATCGTATTCAGACAAGAGAGCAGATCCTACTCTTGGGTGACTTTAATGCTCGGGTGGGTCGGGATTATGAAGCCTGGCCTAAAGTTCTAGGCAGACATGGTCTTGGAAATATGAACAGCAACGGACAGCTGTTGCTTAGTCTCTGCGCACAATTCGATCTTGCGATTACAAACACCATGTTCAGATTACGAGCTAAATATAAGACCACGTGGATGCACCCTAGATCAAAGCACTGGCATCTTATTGACTACGCTATAGTGCGTCAGAAAGATGTGTCACAGGTTCAGGTTACCCGTGCCATGCGCGGCGCTCACTGTTGGACTGATCATCGGCTTCTGGTTCTTAAGATACGTTTTCGACATCAACATCCCCGTAGATCAGACAGACCGAAACAAAAGCATCTGAATCTTGAACGACTTCAAGATAAAGACACGAGAAAGGAATATGCCGAAAACTTGAGTTCTGTTTTGCAGCCTCTTGATCTAGAATCCGGTGAAGTCGGCAAAATGTGGGAGTCCCTTTCTTCTCAAATTCTCGGAACTGCTACATCAACTTTAGGTCCGAGGGTCCGAAAACACGAGGACTGGTTTGATGAAAATAATGGGGTACTAACGGACGCTATTGATAGACACCGTCGACTTTTGAGGCGGCACAGCAGAACACATAGAGGTGAAACTGTTACGGAAGTACGTCATAGTGAAATGGAGCTTCGTAAGCTCACACGAAAGGCGAAAGAGAATTGGTGGTTGGAGAAGGCTCATCACATACAATGGCTTGCTGATACCAACCAGCTAGGCAATTTTTACAATGAGGTAAGAAGCCTGCTTGGTATATCCTCCACAGCAAAAGTCCCACTCAGGCCGACCAATGGCAAAGGGCTTCTTAAAGATAGGAAAGAAATACTCGAGCGATGGGCGGAGCATTTCCAGAAGCTACTTAACGTGGATCATTCTGTCAACATAGACCACGTTCGCTCGTTACCTCAACAGTCTCATGCCTTCGAGCTTGACGAGCCAGTGTCCCTAGAGGAGGTTACTCTGGCCATTAAACAGCAGAAAAATAATCGTGCAGTTGGAGTGGACTCTATACCGGGAGAGTTATTGAAGTACGGTGGGGAGGACCTGCACTTTGCGATTTGGAAACTTTTTGCCGTTATATGGGAACAAGAACAAGTCCCATACACTTTTAAAGTGTCTCTCATTCGGGCTCTATATAAAGGCAAAGGTGATCGAGCCGATTGCGGTTCTAACCGCGGTATTTCCTTACTCTCAGTTCCGGGAAAAGTCTTCGCTAGAGTTCTAGTGAATCGACTTAGAAATTTATCGGAAAAGATCCTGCCAGAATCCCAGTTTGGTTTCCGACCCGACCGTGGTACCTGTGAGGCCATTTTCTCATTGCGTCAACTACAAGAAAAAAGCAGAGAACAGGGTCGCAATATGTATCTCTGTTTTGTTGACCTTGAGAAGGCTTTTGATAGTATACCGCGAGAAGCCCTTTGGTTAGTTCTGCAGAAACTAGGATGCACAGAGAAATTTGTTAGACTTTTAAGACTGCTTCATGACGATATGCAGAGCTGTGTCGCTGTAAACGCAGATCAGTCAGAGTTTTTCCCCGTTACCTGTGGGGTAAAACAAGGTTGTGTCCTTGCGCCCACACTGTTCGCGTTATATTTTGCAGTTATGGTTCAGGAAGTTTTACAGACAACTCCTGAAGGAATTCGCATACGTTTCCGTAATGTTGGCAATCTTTTTAACTTAGCCAGGCTCAAGGCTCGTACCAAAGTTTCTTACGCACTGATCACTGAGATTGTCTATGCAGATGATCTGTGTTTTGTAACTGATTCCCCAGAAGGCCTGCAACGACTTATGGCCAATCTACACAAATCCTGTCGAAATTTCGGTCTGAAGATTAATGTCAAAAAGACGGAAGTGATGTCTTTAGATGTCCGTGGTCAAGAGACACTGACCATTAAACTCGGTGAGGACGTACTAAAGCAGGTGAATACATTTCGCTACCTGGGGAGCACTATAACATCAAAGTGCGACCTTGATGCTGAAATCAACAGTCGGATCGGTGCCGCAGCCGCGGTATTCGGCAAACTGGATCGCAAGGTTTTCAGCTCACATGACCTGAAGCTGGCTACTAAAATAGACATATATAGGGCTGTAGTATTGCCGAGCCTGCTGTACTCATCGGAGTCATGGACGGTTTACTGCCGCCATATTCGAGCTCTGGATCGTTTCCATATGAAATGTCTGCGCAAAATATTGAACATCCGTTGGTCTGACCGCATCCGAAATACGGAAGTGTTGCGAAGAGCTAACATTATGGGGATCGAGGCCTACCTCATGCGCAGACAGCTCCGCTGGTGTGGACATCTATCACGAATGGCGAATAAGCGTACAGCAAAGTGCATCTTTTTTTCTGAACTTGAGGAGGGCAAGCGTAAGCATGGCGGGCAACTCCTCAGGTATAAAGATGTGCTGAAGCGCCATATGAAAAAGTGCGATATTGAGCCTTCAGAATGGGAACAAATGGCTATTCGACGACCAGAATGGAGGACGTTGGTAAAGACCAGAGTCAAAGACTTTGAGGACAAACGCTGTTCTGAACTGGATGCTAGACGCGATGAATTAAAAGCACGCCCACCTTGTGCCATACCATACAATTTTTGCAATGGTGTACTGACCTGCCCACATTGTGCGCGAACATTTAGTAATAAGATCGGCTATGTGAGCCATGCACGAGCACATCAACGACAAATGGAACTGTAAAACGGAGAGTGAAGAGGTCGCCGTGGCCGAAATCGGTCGAGGAACATATATACACCGTGTAACATAATTAACGCACATCCTGAAACTACTTTGTTCAGAATCGATAACAGAATCCATTTCATTAATAAAAATAAATATTTTTTTTTACCAAAAAATTATTTAGAAATAATTAAATTGTAGACACTATTTTCATAAAGCACTCGAAGTAAACGAAAATGAGCCTTAAGTCGATGCAATAAGGCTTTAGCAATTCACAGCGGTTCACACTTTCAAACACACGCGTTTTGCCAATTATTTGTACAAATTATTCTGACAATATGTAATAAAAACAAATATCTAAGAAAATGATAAAAATGTTTCAATACATTAATTGTGGATAAAAAAGGATATTCTTTTTGGGGTGTCTGTGGATGTGCGTTATTTCCGTTACACGTTGTGTAAGTATGTAGCATGTATCTTCAACAGTTTGATACGTAAACATTTTTAACAGGATGTTTCATATTTCCAATGTATTATTTATTTTTTTCATGCATATTATTTTAATTAATGATAAAAAAATTATATTCGCGCCTAGAGGTATTTTATGACGGATACATTGTGTGGACGACTTTTTTAAAACGACCTAAAAATCACGGTGTATATTTGTACTACTAGAATATTATTTCTGTTTTCCAGGCTGCTTCAGTCCTAGAGTCAGAGCCTATTCAGCATGCAGCTCAAATGCAGGAGGTAGTAAACACCATGCAGGCTGCTGCAGCAGAAGTAAAGGCTGAGGCAGATGCTGTAAGTATTGTTTTATTGATTTTGAATTTTTCTGATGAACAATTTATATTCAAATATTAAAAACATACAAACCTCGAACTTCCATTAATAAATTGTTATTTAGAAATAATATTTGTGGTTTTGATTTTGCGGCACTTGTTCACTAAATTTGAAAAGAAAAAGGACAGTATTTCAATAACACTAGAACCTAGACCATCTTGGTATTAGCTTGTCATAATCATTGTTTCTTTCTTATTTTTAGGTGTCTCAAGGTGTCCAAGAACTTGCTGAGACTTGTGGCACAGCAGCTGCTGATGCATCTGAACAACTAGCTCATGTAGCTCAAAAAGTTGAGCAAACTGAGCAAAAGCTATTCCCCCGAAGGAGGAATGGACTTGACTAGATCATTCAATTGCTAAAAACACGTGATATATTGCTTATTCAATAACAGAAACCATCTATTTATTCAAGCTTGCTAAAATTAAAAAGTATTTCTTTCTAAGTATATTCTTTAATTTTACTCTCAAATACCTTTTGCCTAGCCTTATTCTAAGTTGTACAAGTAAATAGTTTATAGTGTATTCCTTGTATTGGAGCTCGTCATCCTACAATGAAGTAGAGGATAAAGTATGTTATAGTAGGCTAAAAACAACTTGCTTTGGCAAGTACCTGTGCCGCATAGGCAGGGAGCCCGACACTCGGTGCCACCACTGCGTCCAATGCGGGGAGGACACGGCGCAACACACGCTCGCAGAGTGTGCAGCTTGGGACGAGCAGCGCTGTGTCCTCACAAATGTAGTAGGAGGCGACCTGTCGCTGCCGGCCATAGTGCGTAGGATGGTCGGCGGCGCCGAGTCGTGGGACGCGGTGGTGTCCTGCGAGGACGTGATGACGCAGAAGGAAACTGCGGAACGGGAGAGGGAGATCTAGATTCCCTTCCCGGGCAGCAGAAAGCGTACCGGACGCAGGGGAAGGGCGAACAACGCAATTCTCCAGATCCTCCCGATTCGACGCGTTGCACGGGGTGGTTAACACCTCACTACCCCGTGCACGAGGCGAGGCCCGGATGTAGGTACCGGATCAGCAAAAGCGCGGGGCTGCGGAAGAATTTGGAATCCCGCGGCCCCGCGCGCAGGTGCGAAGAGACACCGGGGGGTTTTAGCCGGTAGGAGTCCGGCACGCCCCTTCGTCTCTCCCCATTCGGAGGAAGTCCATGAGGATTTTCCCCCGGAAAAAAAGGCTAAAAACAACAAATCGAAAAAGTGTACAACGGCACGTCAAAGCGTGACGCACTACGCTGAGGAACCTTTTGTATACTTACATTAATGCCTTGCATTCACGTATTTTATCGATGTAGTGTACTCCAACGAACCACAGTAAGCCGTTATTATTTTATACTAGCTTTTTCCCAGAGCTTTGCCTGCGTGGATATCGGTTTCATTACAGCTGGAAAAACATCAACTTCCTTAATGCTGTCGCCAATCCAGGGTGTCAGCTAACTTCATACCAAATATCATACAAAATTACAAATACGTTGAGCCGCTTATGCGTGAAAGAGTAATTAACATCCATACTCCCAAACTTTCACATTTATAATTTGTATCTCTTTTTTTAATTTACGGGATGACTTCAAGGGAAGAAGCCTGTTCCTTTTTTAATGGTTAACCCGGAGACACAGATTCATTATGCAGAGGCCTTGTTGAGAATTTTAATCTAACATAGAACAGGCGGGACCCATGTTCTATGGAAGAACTACTACTTATTGTAAATTAGGGGGATGAAATTAATTTGGGCACCTGCCTTTCATGACTTTAGAATGCAATTAATTTGGCAACCGGTAACTCGGCAGCTCAAAGATGGGCTTCCTATTATACCGCCACGATAGGTAGCAGGTAGACAACACCAGAGAGAGAAACAAGGGTTGTAGAAAAGTGCGACACCGAGCGGATTTCCTCGTTCTTACACCATTTGATACTTCCACCCCCTGAGCATATAGCCTAACGAACCCACTCTAGCCAGCTAGTTAAGGTAAGAAAGAGCTGGGAGTCCTTATAAAGAGTGAACCCATTCAGATACCGCTTTGACGCCCCTCACAAACAGCACGCCACAAGCTGTCCTGCGGATGTATACTCCTATTTAGATAACATAGATCTTCAGATACATTTTTTAAGTTATTTCAAGGTTCAAAAAAAGAACATAATACGTCCTCAGGTCTTGCGTCAACCCCATGATAAGAAAACGGCTCGCGTCGAGAATATAGTAAGGATTATTGACATAAAATAAAGATAATACAAGGGTGATTTATATAAGAGTGTGGGGAAAACATAATAAGCATTAGGAAAAGATAATTGTGGCTTAATTTCATCATCATTCCCCTGCCCTTATCCCAATTATTATTGTTTGGGGTCGGCGCAACACGTCTTCTAGACGTGTTGCTTAAAGTTTTGGCTATGGTTTTATAGTCGGCCGCCTGCCTGACACTAACCCTCTTTGGGAATGCGATTGTTGGTTGTTTACCCGCCACCATTCGGGTGACCCACGGTGCTTGGTACAGTGCACTGGGTCTTAAGGTCCATTATTCCCCTTTTACGACACCCAGTGGAGGATATGGGGTGGTGCTATTCTTTAATATCCGGACACCACACGGATTGTTTGTTAATTGTGGCTTAATTTATTCAATTGAAAATTGAGTGTAATGGTAATACACAGTAAACAGCATAATTCTATAGATACTATACTCCATTTGTTTAGGTAGTTAACTAAATGTAAACAATCTTGGCGTTACTATTTAACCAAAAAAAATATTTTTAATTTGGATATTACTGCTTATAAATCAATTAACTATAGTTTTAGAAAATCTGAATGTATTTCATGTTGTAAAACGTATTTTACATTTTTAAAGATCACATTTTGTTTAAAAGACATACCAAAATTGTTTACATTTAGTTAATTACCTAAACAAATGGAGTATAGGTCTGTGGCACCACATGTATTCGAAATCCATAGACTTAAGTTGTGTTGAATTCAAAGTGTCTGAAGCTGGTAATTAAAAACACAAATGTCACGATGATGTCAAAAGCAAATTGCAAGTTTCGCTAAGCAGGCACGCAAGCTAATCAAGTCAGCTAGAACGAGTTACAAACAAAATAAAAATGGCAGATGCTGCCGTTGAAACCGCGCCAGGAGATGAAAATGATGATAGTTGGTTGTATGGTGACTCAAACACTGATCAGGCAGCCGATAAAGAGTCTGAAGACGCAGGCAAAGATCAGCAACAAACTGATGTCGCTGACGATGAAGCAGTAAGTAACCTATTTTGATGATTATTTGCAAGTATACGTGAGATTTCTCAAATAATTCTATGTAAAGTAAACAATGTATTTGTTATAATTTTCAAAATTCAAATTCACACTAATAACATAAAAAGTTTAGTAATGTTTGACGTCGCAGTTGATTAATAACAAGTCGATTAAAAACCCGGTTATTATCTTGTAGGAGGGTGAAGAAAAAGAGCAAGATGAAAATGAAGCTACGAATGATGACTCTCACTTCAACGACGAGCACTTCGCGGAGGTCGGGCGGGAAGGCGACGACCAGAACGGCGACGCCGACAGCCAGAACAACGGCGACTCCGACTCCGACGACAGCGATGACATCAAAGTCACCATTGGAGAGATCAAGTCTGGACCCCAGGCATATGCTAGTCTTAATATTAAAGTTAGTTGTTTATTTTTATATTTACTTTTCTGAGGAACTCAGACACAACAACAACTCAGGTTCATTGCAATCACAGTATATTGAGTGAGAAATTGTAAAAGTATTCTCATCTCACAAAAACCAAATCATTCATGAAGCCTCTGACTGAACTGCATACTTTTGGAGGTGGACTGCGTAGCCTGTGACTGAATATGACTGTAACCTAAATGTATGAACCTATCATTCACGGGCCTGTTGGTCTAGTGGTTAGTGACCCTGACTGCTAAGCCGGAGGTCGTGAGTTCGATTCCCACCCAGGACAAATGTTTGTATGATGAGCACAATCATTTGTTCTGTGTCTGGGTGTGATTATCTATAATATGTATATATTTAGAAATATATAAGTATGTTTATCAGCTGTCTGATTACCATAACACAAGATCTGCTTAGCTTGGGATCAGATGGCCGTGTGTGGATATTGTCCCAAGATATTTATTTATCGAAAGGTCTACTGGTAATATGTAACACATTCTATCTAGATTACTAAGATCAAAAGACCATTTATTCATAATTTTTTTATGCAACACATCTTCTAAACAAACATAATAATGTTAACAGTAAGCAAATTTTGCTTAAGTTATTATAATTATAAATTTGTATATATTTCTAGCGTGGTGTAGGTTTAGTGGCCAGTGGTGGTGGAGAGAAGCCACGCAGCGGAACTACAACTGGTGGTAAGGTGACACTGGAGGACTTGGATGGACCAGGCAGCATCAATGGAGTGCCTGCCTTAGAGTTCAACATAGACACTATTGAAGATAAGCCATGGAACAAGCCTGGTGCTGATATATCTGGTAATATACCCATTTTATTCATTATCACTATACCAAGTTGCACATTTCTCACTCACACACATTTACTGTTTTTTGAGGCTTACCATACTTACCGTTTTACTTGTCACAGTTTAACAAAATAATGTAACAGCTTGGCTGATGTTACTTAATATGAACATAATTATGTATTGATGTACTAAATTTTATTTTAGATTATTTCAACTATGGTTTTAATGAGGTGACTTGGAGCGCATACTGCGAGCGGCAGCGTCGCATGCGCGTGAACGAGGCCGGCGTCGGCTTGCACGTGGGCGCGCCGCCGCGCGTGCCGCCGCCCGACATGCGCAGGCCGCCAGGTTGGTTTCTAGGGTTTTATGTACCTCTCAGATTAAAGATATAACTACTTGAAAAAAAAAAAACATTTTTTTTAGTAGGACCTGGAAGAAATGATGAAATGATGCCACCCGCAATGTCAAACAACTATCAAGCCAGAGAAAACACAATACAAGTAAGTGTTTACTTTAATCATCTGTAATGCTTTCATGAATATACTTTATTTTAATTTTTTTCTCTTTTAGTGAAGTATTAATAAGAAAACTCGTAAATTTTTAGGTGATGACAGCAGAACGTAGAGAATACGGACGTAGCGGTCACCAACGTGAAATGGGCGCACCAGACTACTTTGGTCCTCCTCCTAATGACCACTACTATCAACCGCCGCCACATGCGCCCTACGAGGAACCTTGGGGTACAATAGTTATTATTGTATTGTTTATTCCTAACTTCATTTTACAGCAATCATTATTTTTATTTAGGAGTTACTGCTTTTAAATTTCTTTGAACCTCGTCACACTGTATTTTCGTTGCAGGTCACCCAGAACAGAGCGGTTGGGCGCCGAGTGAAATAAAAGAGTTGACGCCCGGGCCGATGGGCGCGGGCGGGACGCTGGCGCCGCCGCACGGGGCGCACGGCCCGGCGCTGGGCCCGCACGGGGCGCACGGGGGCGCGCACGGGGCGCACCCGCCGCCGCACCTGGGCGCGCCGCACCCGCCGCCGCACCTCATGGCCGCGCCGCCCTTCGTGTCGCCCTACCGCCAGCACCCGCCGCCGCACCTGCACGACCGCGAGCGCGAGCGGGACCGCGACCGCGACAGGGACCGCATGCGGGAGCGCGACGACCGCGACCGCAGGGACCGCGATAGAAGAGATGAGGTAAAATTGTTTTGCATCTACGAGTCCCTATAATTACGAACGCATTTAATATTGTAAGTTTGTCATGCGACATGCGTTATAAACAAGGCTTAGAAACTAGAAGTATACAGAATTATTTTATGTTTTGGCAGGAGGAGAGGGATAGAGACAGAGAACGAGATCGATCGCGATCTATAAAACCCGATAGGATCAGAGAAAAGTAAGTGCTATATGGATAATATAACTCGATCAGTGTCATTAACTTCACTAGTAAATATTTGTTTATTCTTCTTAATTCGTCTAGAAGTCGCAAGTAAGTAAATTTAAAATACATATTTGTATGATTTGGTCAAGTATCCATGAATCAATAATGGTTGTTAATAGGTCGTACAGGCGGGAGCGATCTCGATCTAGATCACGTCGGCACAAATCGCGATCACGATCGCCGAGACAGCGCGAGCGGTCGCGCGACCGAGAGCGTTCTCGCGACCGCGACCGGGACCGCTCGAGGGACCGCGAGCGATCACGAGACAGGGAGCGCAGCGTCAAGCCCAAGACCAAGGATAAGGAAAAAGACGAAGAAAAGTAGTACATATAAAACTATTTAGGATCCAGTTCATAGCTTGAGATTATGCTTATGTGTATGGGTGAAATGATCTTAAATAAATAATAGGCACACAACATTTCTGTGTTTATCTTATTAATTTCTCCTGAAAATATTCAGTTAAAGTATAAATTAATTAATATTATTTTTTTATAACAAAACCCCTTGTATAAAAATCCTGGAATGTATGTAAACTTAAATTCGGTATTTTTACGTATTCACTGTAATATTGCCGAAACATTAATTATCTTACTTTGCTATTTGTTGATTAGCCAATATTATACTAGCTTATGTCCGCGACTTCACCCGCGCAAATGTCGGTTATAGCTGCAAAAATATTATCCCCCTGACAGTCGGTTTTAAACAGTAGCCTGTGTTAATCTAGGATGTCAAATAACTCCATACGAAATTTCATCAAAATTGAAGCCGTCAAGATCAACTGATACTTTTTATTTCTTCAAAGGATTCGGGAATCCCTGTTTAGTGTTAACGCTACCCATACAAACAGGTAAAAGGAAACGAGTGAAGAGACGTTTGTCCACATCCATTTTTCCACCTACATCTATAACGTTAATGAGACTTACCTTTCATTATCTGGTCAACCTAATAACCTCACATGTACGTATACGGATAACATAAAAGAATCGCATAAATTGGTCCATAAATCTCCACCGCACATGAATAAAATTGGCAATTTAAAAAAATAAATAAAAATGATACCTAAAGATAGTCGGGAACTAAAATATTATGAATATTGACTTGGTTGATTAATTAATTTTATAGATCTCATTAGATATTGGAGGACTGTGCGGGATGAATTCACTCTATTACTTCACCGTGTTTTAATTCTGACACAGACTCAGTCTTCGACTCACTGTTTGAAAATGTGATTTTGCGGAAGGGTAAAGGCGTTTCAAATTTCGTTAAGTAAATCTATAGACACACCATGCCATGCAGTCTGCAGACGATGCTACAAATTATCCGGTTGAATTCTTAAATTTCCTTAAACCAGCTGGTCTTCCATATCATAGGCTTGCACTGCCAATTATAACGGTAATGTTACTACGTAACCAACAACCACCGAAATTGTGTAACGTCTCCATAAAAAATTAGTGGAGGCCATTATTTTTGTAAAAATTTTTGCTTTACGATAACAATAAATAAGTCCCAAGGGCAAACTTTTAGTCGCTGGTGTTGATTTAAAAGAAAATTGTTTCTATAATGGACAACTGCATGTTGCTTGCTCGCGGGTCAGCTCTCCCTCTAACGTGTTCATACTGGCAAATAATAAAAAAAAATCTAAAAATATTGATTATAAGAAAGTCCTGTAAGGCCTCTTCGTCCTATAAATTCTCATTTATTTTTGAGACGATGTTTTTGTCTCCTTTTACTTTTTGTTACATAACGTAATCGATAAAACTACTGAATCGTTACTGACTTAATTCTTGCCCCGAATTCATTCTGTCTGTTTGAAAAGATGGCCATTGATTTTTTTCTGTATAATTGAAGTGGGGTTTTGTGTGTGTGTGTGTGTGTGTGTGTATGTATAGGGTTTTTGAATAAAACGAAGGATACTTTGTAATATTATTACAGAAATGCTTTATTGTAATTAATGTCTAAATAGATGGATCATCATATAAATGTTATCTAGTACAACCTACAAGACGTGACGTACAGAACCGCGATCAGTCAAACCTCGCCGCTCTCAACGTCTCGCCTTATTCCATCACATACGGGTTTTACAAATCATTTTTTGTTAACATTTTTGTACAGCCATATACAATAATTTTATTTTCAATTACATCTAAACGTAAAAAATCTTGAGGTGTCGTAGGAAACTACGCTTCCTATAAAAATTAATTACACAGGGGGAATGAGGAGTAGCTACGCTTGTGACGTGCAACCGGCAAGGTAGACCTCGGGACTACAACTATCAGTACAGGACTTTACAATCATCACTATAACCTACGCGCAGCGCGGGACACTGCTGCGCTTACACTATAACAAAAGCATCGCCCACTCGTAAGCGCTCGCTCCGATCATTTTCGGAGACTTATTAACTAAATAACTTAAATTAATTACATAAAAATATACAAAAATATCATTTTCACAAAATTATAATCGACGAACTATACACTCCGGCACTAAACGAGATAAGCTATGTACGATTTTAAAGCCGGTTTATAACTTAAACGAGAGCTTGACTTGAAGAATAGTACAAAATAATAATATAATAATCACGACTATAGTGCCGATTGTCCAGAACTGCCTGCGGCATCTCTTTATCGCTTCAGAAGATTCAAGGTCCCCTAGCCCAGCTAATAGTAAATCTACAACGAGCTAAAATTATGGAAACGCCGGGGTCCGTAGAACCGCCGCTTTCCTTCGATTCATAAATTACACGAGAATGAGAGACGTTCAAATATTTATACATAGATTCATACGAACAACGAATAATACTAGAACACTTAAGAGCTAGAAACGCAATAAACGCTACGCCGCGGTGACGCGACGGCCGAGCACCGGAGTCGGCGTCGACGCTGTACAACTATTGTTACAGTATACAGTATATCGTATCGTTCTGTACATCAGTCAGCCGCTACGGTATGTACAGGGCGCCCGCCGCACTGCCGCCAGCTGCGGCGGGCAGCGGGCGACGAAGCGACGAGCTCTATAGTTACAAATGTACAATCGCAAATATTCACAAAATTTATAATAGGCGGGCGATACCCGCGCCGTCGCATCAGCCTACACCCGCGGACGTTTAATACTTTACACAGACTACAGCACAGGGTTGGGCGGCGGTGGCCCGATAGGCCCCAGCTCCGGCGCCTTCATGAAGAACTTCTCCAGCTTGGCGATGATGTGTTTCCCGTACGTGTACTTGCGCAACGAACCGATGTGCGGCCGAATCTTGTGCATCAGCACTTTCCGCTGCGTCGGTTCTGCTACGTCAATCATTTTTTGTACCACATAGTTCGCATACTGGTCCTTCATCATAACATGTAGAGCACTGCAAATTCAGAAAACATATATTTTTTTAATCATATCATTTTCTTTTTTTCGCGAACGAAGTCGTGGGCAAAAGCTAGTAAGATATAAAATTCCTGTGTCACAATGTTAGTTACTACCTACTCCTCCAAAACGGCTGGACCAATTTTCTTAAAATTTTGTATATGCATTCTGTAGGTCTGAGAATCGGCCAACATCTATTTTTCAGCCGTATTTTATTTATTTTTTTGCGAATAAAATCTCGGGCAACAGCGAGTATTTTCATAGACAAATCATACATGTCAAGGCCTTATCGTAAAGTTACATAAAATATGTAGCGTCGACGACTAAATTGCGAATATCAAAAATAAATTTATATTTTTATCTACATTGGCATTTAAGAGAAAAATATAACCTTAACCGTAAATTTTGTATTTGTTACCTATTGCAATGACTGGCTAAAGGTTTAATGGAAGAAGTAAGTTGAGTGTGACATACTTGTCGTTGAAGCCGCAGAGCTCGTCGATGAGCAGCGCGCGCTCGTTCCGCGTGGCGTGCGAGACGCACTTCTCGACGACGTTGGAGGCGAACTTGTGCTGCGAGAGCTGCAGCACCTTGCCGCGCACGCCCGCCACCAGCCGCGAGCGGTCCTCGCCCGCGCCGTGCTCCAGCACGTGCTGCACCACGTAGTTGCCGTACTGGTCCTACGCACGCCAACATGTCAGCCATCACCGAGCTCCACACATACACGATACTTATACACTGACGTAATATGTTCTTTTCATAAAATCAATCTATTGTTAATGGGGATCCAATTAACAACAGATCGTCGTTTTTATGCCATTTTAAATCATTTAAGGTTAGTTTTGAAGCCAAATCCTAACGATTTAAGAAAATTTATTACTATGGTCATGTATACCTGTATGAGTTGATCGGTGTGCGCGTGCAGTTCGCTCAGTACGGGCGCGGTCTGCTCGGGCGTGCAGTGCTCTAAGATGCGCTGAATGACGCGGCAGCCGTATGGATGCGTGGACAGGGCGTACACTTGCCCCGCAAATGCATTAATTATAAATTGAAGTGCCGTTGGTTCGACGCATTCGATACATTTTTGTACCTATAAAAAGATAGCTTGTCTTAACAATCCACTTACAGGGTCAATTTTAATAGTAAAACATATAAAAGGAGTTTAAAGTTGCTATTATAACTTGAGACCTACGTCCAGCAATAGACAAAACGGGCCGATGATAATAAGAATAACTTACAACGTGGTTTCCGTTCTGGTCTTTGACACATTTGAGAACGTGTCCGTCTAGTTCGCGTACCACTTCTTGCTGCTGCTCCGCTGGGATCGACTCTAACGCTTTTTGTATCACACGGCATCCGTACATCTGCAGCGCCAGGTTCAACACATGTCCACGCACCTAACAGAAACACCACAACCATTAACATAAAGATCTAGTAAAGTTCTGGTTTCACGCACCGGGGTGGGTTTCGAATGGCGGATAGTGGCGAAGATCAGGCCAATTCAATTTATATATTGTAATGGAACGATAATATTCCTTAAATAAAATAATAAACTTGTATCTTCTAAATTAAAAAAAAATAAAGGAAAAGATAAATAGAACGTTCAATACATTTTGCAGTCCCATCGGTAACAGAATCTCAAATAAAAAGAGTTTACCTTTTGTGCTAATGTGGTCTTCTGTTCAGTAGTCCCAAACTCGAAAAATTTCTGTATGACATAGTTTCCAAAAACATCTGTCATTAGACTATATGCTGCACCGATAATTTCATTAAATACCATTTGTTTCTCTTGAACTGTAGCTCTCTCTAGTTTTTGTTGAATAAATCTGAAATGGAAAGAGGTAGTAAATATACTTCTGAATAAAAGACAGCGTTTTTATGTAATCGTTTACCAGTTACCATACATTGACATCTACTACTACTAGATATACCCTTGGTTTCTCAAATGCCGATTAACACAAAAATTGTTAATCGTCAGTTGAATCTCATGTTAAGTTAAGATTTGTTATAAATATTATGGTCAACGAGTCATATTCGTGATAGCAGATTCAATTGATCAGCCTTTCAGAAACTGGGAGTAAGCATTTATGTTTTCTCTGTCGATCGCCAGGATTAGCTCATTAATGTTGAAGGCGAAATAACTTTACCCAGGCTGCATTGTATTTTACTGTCTAAACGGCAGCACTCGTCGTTGGTCCAGTGGCCGTGAGATACGCGGCAAATGTGAAAATCATTATTCGCCAGATAAAAATAATCAACGAAGACTGCCTATTTCCTGTGGATAGCATGGAAAATTTGAGTAATCTCACCTAGAACCATGCTGGTCTTGTGAAAATTCTACGATGTGGTTAGCAAGTTCCCGCAATTGCAGGTTGGGGAAGCGGTTATTGCGGAAGTCTTCTAGCAGACGAGAGCGGCCGGCCGGAGGTTTGTCTCCCACCAACGCACCTACGCCAACACCGCCCACGCCAACGCTAACTCCTCCCACGCCCACGCCGCCGCCGACCAGCTCTGTTAATACACCACCAACACTTTATTAACATCATTTTCCGTTTTACTTCAGAAAGCGTCTACCACCGCAATTAAACTGAAATTTGTACTATTCTGTAGTCAATATTAACCAGATGTGATGAGCAATCTAGTTATGTATTATGTAAAACGATTTTACGTTGTTTGAAGTACTTTTTGCTTTTATTTATGTACTAGCTGCTGCCCGTGACTTCACTCGCGCGAATGTTTTCTAACCTTTTGTCACATTACCTAATTTTATAGAACTTAATGATTATAACTTTCTAACAAGTATTGTTATATTTTAGTCAGATCGATATCAGTCTATACAAAAACTTATCAAATTATAATACTAACACCTTCCTCGAGAACCACTCTATCGGTGAAAACCTCATGAAAATTGGTGCAGTAGTTTTTGAGTTTATCGCGAACGGACAGACACGGCGAAGGACTTTGTTTGATAATATGCAGTGATTTATAGTGATGTAGTCAACTAAGTCAACAATGTATAATCTATATTTTAAGGTAAATACATTAATTTCGCCACATGTACAGCCTAATTACATAACAATAATATAGATTGTCTATGATACAGCGCTTTTTACAAAATGTACATGTATGTACAAAATGTAAATGTACAGTATTAATAGTGAGCGGGTTTGGCAAGTACAGACCTGATATAGTTCCTACTCCGCTGAGTTTACTGAGGAGTGATGAGGATGATCCAAACATTCCGTTAGACGTGAGACCTTGTGCTAAACTGCTTACGGCTCTGAAAGACAAACATATTATTGTTCAAGGTAAGTTCTACTCTAGGGTGGTACAGAAATTGTATGAAATGAAATAATAAACATGCTCAAAATTCGTCATTAATGCATCTGTACAAAATTAACGATTGCAATGTCTTATTAACAAGGATGGCATACAATTATTTACAATATACAAGTATTCCGCTCAATAAGCTTCCGAGCACCCCACACGGCTTCACTTCTAATCTCGTTCTCGAATTTCGGCAAAATACATATTATTATATTGTCAAACCCCTAAATCACATTACAAGATTTTCCATTTAAACTAAGATTAATCAGGAAATTTTATATCTAGTTGAATTTGAATATCACATGAAAATGATTTTCGTCAAAGTAAATTAAAGTATTCTAAAACCAACTGTATGGTGGTAAATATGCTCGAAAGAAATAGTGATCTTAAAACCATTCGGGCTTTCACCCTATGGGTTGTTAAATCTTAGGTTTTACTGGAAAATCTTAGGATGTGTCGTAGGTTCTGGATTTTACAGAAACGTACTACATATTTAAAAAAAAATTAATGGCCTTCACAATGTTGGGATGATCAGGCAGAGATGTGGTCGGGTACAAGACGAGAAGTGATAGTGTCGGGCAGCACCTGTACTTGGCGGTCTCGGCGCCGGGCGCGGCGGACACGGGCCGCAGCCCCACGGGCCCGAGCGCGGCGCCCAGCGGCGGCGACAGCGGTGAGGGCCCCCACTTGCGAGCCGCGTACTCCTGCAGCGCCGCGGCCGGCCCGCCGCCGCCGAACTCCAGCGAGTCGCGCCGCGCCGTGCCCGCGCCTGCAACAGGACATACCTCCGCGCTCCAGGCCCACCGCTGTGTCTGTGTGTCTGAGAGCGCGCTACGCTCTCGTGCTCGGGCGCGCTCTACATTCATACTGGTTCGATACCTACCTAGTACTTCGTTAACAATATGTACAACCTACTCTAAATTACTGGCTCGGTTTTAATGAAAAATCGAGAAAACGGGGGTAAGATTTTTTAAATATTCTCGATATTAATAAATTCTGCCTTAGCCTGCCAAGTCAAAGGTCTCGAATTCGATCCCCATGGGCCGCACCGACTTTTCGAATGTTGTGTGCGGTTTAGAAATAAAATATCACAGCTTCCGTGTTTCGGAAGGCACGTAAAAATGTGGCTCCTGCGCCTGGTCTCACTCCGGTCGTGTCGGATTGCCGTCCCATGCGGGATATGAGAGTAAAGGAACAGAGAGTGCGCCTGTGTTGGCGCACATGCTTGTGCACTATAATATATCCCGCGTAGTTGGCTGGTGTCATAGTAACACTAGCCGCCGTGGCAGGAATCAGGTCAGGAGATTATTACTATAATTAAATTTAAAAAATCTGATAATTTCTTGTAATCTGTCGATGAGTATAATTTCCTCTGAGGTTTTTATCCTACCTAATTGGTAGAGGGTACCTGGTTTTTAATATTAATTATAGGCTACTAAAAAAGAGAATGTTCTGTAATAATAAGTATCCCAACTACAGAAAAAAAAAGTATTATTATACTGAAATCAATAACCATTTTTGTAATAGTGATGTTATTAATTATTAGGTATTTACAACGAATTTACCAAAAAAAAAAAACTAACTTCAAACTAGGCAAAATATTCGAGTGAAGTAAAATTGCAAGTTTTACTGAAACGCCCAAACCTTTGACAATGAGATTACATCCATGTAGGTATAATTTTGGTGAAGTTAGCGTTGATATTAAACATTTTGAGATGTCACATGACGTTAACAGAATTGTTTAGTACATATTACAAATCTTTTTTATTGCATTTAAACTTTTTATACGAGTGTTATAAAAATCACGAAAATCTTTTACCACAATACCTATAAAATAAATAAAGATGTTATTATTTACAATTAAGACAATGTGAATGTTAACTACGATATTACAAATTTAGCAAAACATTCAAGCAATAGAAAATATTAAGATGTTGTGCTTTTTTGAGACGCTGTTATCTACATTAAGTTAAATAGAGTTTTACCATATCAATAACTAATAACCAATAAGAATCTATAATTGCGAAAATTATGAATATAGATTAATATTTGCCCTCATTTCTACTCACTGTTAATAAAATAAAAGTTATTTATACCTATTATAGAATTATTAGACTACAGGCACAGTCTAAATATCATACAGTCGTCCAACGCCTTTGATCTTGTGGAAAATGCCGACAACGTCTTGACAGTATCGCGATGGCAAGGGTTGTCAAAATTAAAAATATTAACAAAATTATTTATTTATTGCAGATCAACATTGTTAACATTATAATCATTAAAAAAAGTGTAACCTAATATTATTATAACTTGCTGAGAACCAATTGAAAAATTATGACAATAAATAATATTAAATAAAACAATAATTATAAATGGGTAACTGACAAATATTTTCGGTTTCTAGATTCAATAGATTTGAAATTTCTATTGCTTAACTTAATTATATTATTAAAATTAAATTAAAAAAAAAAATGACGTCCGCCGTCTTGGATTTCAAAAAAAAGATGGCATTTTCATAACAAGCACCCCAGTTAGCCTAGAAATTGACAGCCGTGTCGAATTTGTTGAAATGGCGTCCATTTTCCAGGATTTTCCATTTTCCTTCAGGTACTTAGCCTACCTACCTATTCATACTTCTTTCCGTCCACCATTCGGCCATTTTGTTGGCGTTGTCAACTTTGACGGGCATGACAAATATTTTTATTATTAAATTTACGTATTCACTCTACAATAACAAAACATTATTTATTTACCTTTCTTCTGTTCGTGGAAGCTGATGAAACCGCAGATACTTATTAATACGAGATGAAGACTTGCGATCTCTCGCAGCACACGTCGTATGCACCATTTTATAAAATAATTACGAAAACAAACACGCGTAAGCCCTGAATGACGTGTCCCGAACTGCTAACATTATTTTGTTCGCAGTTCGGCGGCAGGCTTGGCCCTCCCGCGTCCCACCCCTCGCACCCCGCACGATTGCCCTGTCTAGACGCCTTCGTCGGACGACTGTATGACAATAATATATTTAGACTGTGCTACAGGTCTACAAATAAAAGTGTTGTTTCACGCCATGCGTAATTATTATAATGTAATATAATATTATGTTAATTGAATGTTTTCATATAAAAATATGTACACATTTATACTAATGTCATGGTTTTACTCACTGTTACAGTTTTTGATACGTGATTACTAATGATCATAATGAAGGTTTTGTAAAATTTATAAATATAAGTAAAAATGTTAAGATACAGTTTAATGATTGCTTGAATATTTAGTAAACTGTAATTACGGTCGTGTGTACAAAAGCTGCAACAGTTATAGCAAAGTGATGCAAGTGAGGGTGGTGTCCGGTAGGTGCGGTGTAGCTTACCGGGCTGTTGCTGCTGCGGCTGCGGCTGCGCGGCCTGCGGCGGCGCGGCGGAGGCGGCGGGGTGTGCGGGTGCAGGCTGGTACTGCCGCGGCGCGAGCACTCCGCCGGGAGACACGAGCCGAAGCGGCGTGCCATTTCGCCCTCCCATCACTAACGAACCAGGATCGTAGTAGGGGATCACATACTGTCCCTGGCCGTTCACCTGCTGCTCCCCCTGCTGGGGAGTCAGTGGTCGGCGTGGCTGCTGCGCTTGTTGCTGGGCGGGTTGCGCTACCAGCCCGGGGTACACGCCCCAGGGCGCTGCAACGCCATAGTACGGCGGCACGCCCGCTATCAGTGCGCTCACGTATGGCGCACCTTCTTGACCGGCGTTTATAACGTACGGCGCTTGTGTAAAAGCTTGCTGTGCGGCTAACTGTTGTTGTAGTTGAAATTGTTGCTGTTGTTGTTGTTGCAGGAGCTGCAACTGGGCCGCTGCCGCCTGCCCTCCCGCCGCTGCAGCTTGCTGAGACCGGAACAATTGCTAAAACAAAAAAGAAAACTATAGTGAAAAGTCGTAAACGTCAAATCTACGCATAAATTACCTGCTAGTTATTTAGTTGTTATATTATTTACTACAGAGAACGTGTGTGTGAATATGTAAACAATTCATGACTATAGTAAAAATGCTAGTCAAAGGAAAGTAGGAAGAGAACTTGTTGTGACTGCTTAAAATACTTTTAATTGCATAAATTGCCTATCACATGCGCTTATTGGCGAGGCAAACGTGCATCGTATAGCGGTTTAATTAATAGCGGAACGTATCGTTTATTGTTTTTTGCTCGGCACAATGCGGTGCAGCGCTCGAGGGCGACTCCTCGTGAAGTGCGCTAATTAACACAATCGTTTAAAAAGTTAATAACAGGCCTCGTGCTGTCCAAGGCACATGTTGCTACAGGCGTTGTAGCAATTCTAAATCTAACGCAAAGTACTCGATAAATTCCTACAATTCATATTTACTACTCTCATTTCAATAGTAATATTTTCTTCAAAGTATTATGCAAGTGTGTGCGTAAGATTTTAGAAAATATTTTTCGTGACCTAGTTAACATTTGAATGAGATGAGTCAGACGGAAAATGGGTATTACAGAGAGAGAGTGATGTCATTAAGAGCCGTGCGGACTCTATTTACCTGTTGAGAGGAGATTATTTGGCGTTGTTCCAGGGCTTTTTGACGGTGCGCGATAAGTGTAAACACATTGAGCTGTTCGCGATACGTGAAGACGGAGCAGTATGCCACCAGGTCTATCGCTGCTATTAAATCTACAATATGAATCTATATATTTTTTTCCCAGATAACTCAGACTGCAGTTTGGATTACGTGCTGCCCAGAATAACGACATAGTCCATAGTGTATTATGGTTCCTGGCCTCAATAGTAAATTATAATCAACGCTGACCAAATTTTATCTCTTCGATCATGAGAAAAACGCGTTTTAGTTGTGAATTATTAACCAAAAATGACCGTAGGAATGGATTTTACGTTTTATCTATACATATAAATAAAATAAGAGTGTCTGTTTGTAGTATTGTTAACCATTTTCAAGTTTTATTTCAGAAAATAAATTAATTAGCTTTTTGTTAAATTTTACGCGATTTAATATTTATCGAACCTATGATGATGTACTTTATAAAACTACCATGTCTTTCATAGTGACTAAAATAACACAGTCAGTTAGTTTTAATACATTACAGTCGTTACTTTCAGTGACAGACGTGATAAAGTGAAAAATCATGGTAATTATTACCTAGGTTTTTCCAAGTTCAAAAGTATCCAACATTTTTTGGAAATCTATCTGACAGACTAATTAGATTTTTTTAGTCAAATACCCAATTGTGATCAAATATTCACAAATAATAACGCGTTATTCTCTGAACTGCAGGGTTATGATTTGGAGCGCTTCGATATGTAGGTTAGTATTGAGGCAAGAATTAAAATGCACTACGCCTTTATTCTGGGAACGACCAACATCCACACATAGATTGTCAACCTCCTTTTAAAATATATTTATTACTAACGCATTGACATGTTAAACAATATGATCACGCTATAAGAAGTTAAGCACAATTATTTATTTTTCTTGTGTTTACCATTTATCTGGTTGCGTTCAAAACGTTTCGTATTTTTAACGTGCTAATACAATGTACAGAAGCTAGTGAAGGTACAGGTTATCTCCGGACAAACCGTAAACAAGCAAGGCGTTATAATTATTAAGGCCTAATCAAAATGTTTTTCTTTGTTTTATCGAGCTTAAAAGTATTTTTAGGGTTCCGTTCCTGAAAAGGAAAAGAAAACGGAAACCTTATAAGATCACTTTGATATCCGTCTGTCGGATCACTTTGTTATCCCTTTATTTCGGACATGCGTGAAGACATCAAGCAATTTAAACCTAATACTCTGGTCTACGGTCCCATAAGGCGAGCAAAAACCTTCCACTGCCTTAAACTTCTTTAAGTTAACGTAAAAAACAAATCGGTCAAATGCGAGTCGAATGCGCCAATGAAGGGTCCCGCAGCAAGTTGTGGTTTACGTTTTATGACTTCTTAAGAAAAAGCTATCTAGATCTCGTTCAAACTTTCGGTGGAAGTTAGCATGGTAATTTAGATCATGTTTTTTAGGTTTAACATTCTCTTACTATAGAAGTTACAGGGAGGATGTATTGAGAATGACGATATTTTTTTTGTATTTAGTTCTATGTAATATGAATGACCCTTAAATTAATGTTTTTTTGTCTATTTTCGTGTGAAAATTTTAACGCGGTCTACAAATTCCGAAAAAAGTGGCTGTGACATACAGATGGACGAACGGACAGACAGCCAGACATGACGAATCTTTAAGGGCTCCGTTTTTGCCATTTGGGTAAGGAACCCTATAATACATACAGCCGTTTATTTAACTTATTTACACTCTTTAGGGAATAAAAACCATAGGGTTCTTTCCCGTTGACCTTGAACTATGAAATCAGGTAAGTAACATCGTTATAGACCAAAAGTACATAATTCGCTTCCTAAACAATTTAAAATCGAATTTATGCAGCTCTCGTTATGCGAGTCCCAGTCGCACTTATCCTGGTTAGCCTAGCTTGGATAAAAAATCTTAATCTCAAAATGGTCACGAATCGTTTGAGAGATAATAATGTTCGACTTGAAACAGATGCCAAAGAGTAATCATCATCGTAATTTTAATTACGGAGCTACTTGGGCCTATTTTATTTTTCATTAGCTAATTGACACAAAATGATTATGTAACGTCGTAAACTTCGCACAGTCGCCACGTTAAATCTACAGTCTTATTCGTGGCGCAGGGGGAATAGCGTTTGATCTTCGAACGAGGCGTCGTCGGCGTCATCCCGATTCTACGGCAATTTAATTCATTGAGACGGTGTAATTGAGCGGTGTGCGGCGCGGTGAGCGGCAGGTGTACACGTGCGCAAAACAGAGCAGCTTGACCACAGAAACGAAGTCGGCCCAACTACCCGCTGTCACACTGCAAGGTGGTGGTGGAAAAGGCGGCGGCGAGGAAGCGTCTCGCATTCAATTAGACGTTCAGTAATCCGGCTGCGGCGAGCTTCGATACCAATTACGGTGTTATTAGTGAGGGAACGCGCGATCGTGCTTAGCTCAACTCGGATACCAGTGCGGTTCAACCGCCACGGATAAGATATACGCTATTTGATTTTTACAAAGCACTGTTACGTGTTCACTTATATGTTTTTTTCTAAGACAATAATAATTAAACGAGTGGATTTGTAGAACTTTTAAGTAACAATATAGTGACAAAAATTAGCACTAATCCACTTTTTATGTTGCAGTGTATTAGTCCGCCTTCTTAAGTAAGGCGATTCATCAACGACAAATAGGACATGTAGGTGCTGAGTCACGATGTGGGTATTCCGAGTAGCCATGGAGAAAGGAGGTTTTCAGGCAACGATCGTGCGCGTGTAGTACCGCGTAGTCACCGGTAGATGATATTTATTATTTACGAAGAAGATGACGAGAACCAAGCATCTCAGTGTTCCCGCGAGGATAGCACGCTCCGCCCGGCGTCGGCAAACAAATTACGCGACAAAGCAATCAATTACAAGGACAAGAACGTAGTCATGGCTCTTGAATCGAACGCTACGTCAACAAGAAGCTTTTAGCGGCGTCCAAGAGGTGCTACGTGCTTCATGCAAACTCAACACCTTCGCTCTTCGTAATGCCTTCTATAGTTGTTTTCCAAACAACGGAGAGCATCGCAAATTGAGTGAAAAACGTATTATGTTGTAACGAATTAGATTGTCGATCAAGTAAGTACGAGAGGTAATTTAGAGAGAAACGGAAACGACAGGGTCGGAGATACAACGAGATTACAGGGATATCGTGGGCCGAGGCGTGCGACTGCCACCGCCGTTGCAAAGTCTTCGGTGGCGTATCTGGCTCTAACGAGTTTATCTGCCCCGCGGGCTGCACGACCCCTCTACAATGTTCATTTCTTTCTCATACATTGCTAAATGTAATCAATTTCTATCGTGAAGGTATCCCATTTTCAAGTAAACAGAATACTTATAATGTATGGGCTACTTTTTTTTATAGGTCATACGCTACATTTTTTATGTGACTACTTTAAGGAATTATATTTATGAAATGATGATTATTTCTAAAGGGTATTGTTTTAAATTTGAAAATATGGATTTATTCGTTTCTTGTTTCGTTTAAAATTTATTATACAGATCAGATATACCTTAAACAGTGGGTAACAAAATTTATGCAAGTTGTAGGTAGTCTCTGAGAGGTGTGACTAGAATGTATGATATATGTATTCAATATCTCTTCATAAAACATACGTACGATTTTTTTGTTAAACGTTGTTGCGTTGCAGTTAAATACAAATAGTTACATCGGAGGTTTGCTGTTACAAGAGTCAGTGTTTGTCCAAAACAAAGGTCCCATTTTAATCCTGATTACTTAGTTGATTGAATACCTACACGTAACAGCGCTTTCAGATTTTCAACGAAAAGGTGGTAAAGGGCGAGGGCGTGGCCAGGCTGGGCGGAGCATATACACGCCCACAAAGTTGACGCCCTACCCAAATTTTCTCAAAGTATACATTTTATATTGACCTCATATTTAGTTGTAATTATTCTATTACAATATAACGTAAGGTGAGCTTAAGGGTGCAACCATCACAGCGTAAAGATTATTGTTGTTTTTTTGACATAGTAGATTAAATATTTAAGTATAAAATCTGCAAAGATTTGACATCTACAAGTTTGGGTAAATATGAACTGCGCAAGAACCAGTCATTTTGGAAAAAGCATAAAAATCCACAAGCTTCGTAGATTCGCACTTGGTTAATATTAGGTATCAATTATATTATCGTTAAGTAACTTGATCTGTTATGGTTATAACAAACCATAAAAATGCTTCATTGTAACAAGACCATCCTGTTAATGTATCTAGATGGTAGTTCAGGCTCATGGATTGATCAGATATATTTATTTTTATGCTTTGTAAACATAAGAATATAGCCAGTGGCAAATAATTTCAAACTGACACACTGTACTCAGCGTACGATATTGTTTATCCCCCATTGAGCTTCGAAATCATTGTTGGACCTAGATCTTAGTTGTCATTCCCATGTTTTAGTTTTAAAAGCCTGCTACGTAAAACGGGGTGAATAGAGACATTTGGGGATGGATGGAAACTAAGTTTTTGTATTAAATATACGAAACCCTCGTAGTGGTGCAAATGAACAATACTTTGCGGCGCTCGTACGTCCAAAACTATTGATTTTATGAAAAAGTGAATAAGACATAAAGTGTAGGAAATTTTTTCTAGTTTAATTTTGTGGAAAACATTTTTTTCGTAAAATGCGTCGGAAAGGAGATATTCCCAAAAAACCGTTTTTGGGCGCCATTTTTTCAAAATGGCGGCGCGAGCGGCGGTCGTACGAGGTGGCAAAGTTAAAATTCGAAAAGAGCATATCGAAATCTATAAAATACCCAATTTTCAAAACTCCCGGAAAACTTTCCAGGTAAAACTACCAAATGACTGGACTAACCGGCCAAAAGCGAGTTGGACTTGCGCATGAAGTGTATTATCATCAATACACAGCGAAAATTGAAATGTCCACCTGTTACTGTTGAGCATTATATTGAGCAAAAAAATACGAAAAAACACGTTTGATTGCTTTTAGACCCTTAAGATGTTTTTAATTTTTAGTATTTGTTGTTGCAGCGGCAACGGAACTACATCATTTGTAGAAAATTTCAGCTTTCTATGTATTACGATTTAGGAGATACAGCCTGGAGACAGACAGACAGACAGCGGCGGCTTAGTTATCGGGTTCCGTTTTAACCTTTGGGTACGAAACCCTAAAAAATTAAGCGACGGCCTAAAATTACATTTAACATATTATTTTTTATCTATTAATCCGAGCAATGACGGAAAAAAATATGTTAATTAAGATCATACTCAAATTAATTATTTTCTTAATTTATAATCGAAAGATGAGTAGGAGGTCTTTGGTCAGCAGTGGAAAAATATAGGGTTATAATAATAATTTGTTATATTATCAACATCTGCAGTCCACAAATGACAAAATAGTTATTTCTGTGACTAGATTTTCGTTCCTATTGTTCTAGGTTACTTAGCAAACTAACCTAAGACAGTTAAATTTTGTAGTAAAAACAAAAGTATTCATAATTTGTTAGTCATATCAAGGAGAAAGAAACTAATTTTATTTTCATTTTTATTCAGTACTAGAAAGGGGTGCCGATTATTATAAGTTTATTTTTATCTTTCTTCCTTACTTATTATTAAATCAGCCTTATTTAATATTTTGCGACGGCTAAAAAACTGTGTTACACTTAATATAAAAGATGAAACGAGAATTATATTTCCTCGTGTTTATTGAAGTAAGGGTGTAGTTTCGCGGTTATGGACGAGTATTTATTGGTTGCAGTGGTGACGGTGGCACAGCGGCAGTCGGGTGCGGTCGGACGTTGCTTTTATCAAAATTAGCAGGCGCGCCCGCGCCACGCCGCACCCCAATCGTAAAAACACCATCACCGGCACCGCATCGACGACGGCTCTGGGGGCCGCCGCACCTAGCTGTCGCTCCCTAACAACTCACCCCATATATTACTTATCTATATAGGTACTATACATTTTTATTTATGCCTGAAAACACTATTACCAGTTAGCTACTAAGCTAAACATTTTCGGGATAAAGTCTACAATCCAGCATTTGCAAAATGGCGTCCTTTCAGAATTATTATGAGGCAGTTTTGAAGACGTATGAAAACAAGGACTTAAACGGATCAGTCGGGTACCGTTAAAACACCCGCTTTCTTTAGTCGGGCACGTACGCAGAGCTCGGTTAAGTCACCAAACCGACAATATGAGTAAATAGCTTTTCACAAACCACAAAACTATGTTTTATACACAACAGATCGCAAAAATTTTTTTAAAGATTTTTTTAAATGATCTAATAGAGAGTAGAGTATCAAGCGCGGTCGTTTATTGCTGTATGTGTATTCACATTTATTTAGTACCTACATTTAGAAAACAACACGAAAATCTAACACATAAAATACGGTAAAAGTTTTTAATATCAGATGTTAATGATAAAAAAAAATGTTTTGTAATGCTGTAAGACTGTACTACGTTAACCCATTTATTTCGTAACAATTGTACGGTTCGGATTTCTGGTGAAGAGACGCTAGACGACCAGCATAGTAATGGTTGTAAATCAATGACCGAAATGCACGTGTGATATGGTAAGTTGGTCATGCGGCCGAGGTAAGGCTTGCACTACATACTGTGATTAGAACGTTATTTATATTCACAGTACCTTATTAGCATGAACTGACTAGATTATTTATTTATACGAGTTAATCGTAATGTAAAAAGTTATATAATATCCTAATAATAACTTATTTCATGTGACTGTATCTGATATTACAAAGGTTTTCTTGTTTGTAAATAAACAGGTAATAATTAGTTTAATTAAAGAAGGTAATTTAGAAATGCGATTCATTGGCAAAATGCCAAACACAAAGATCGGTTGGTAAATGACACACCATTTGGCCGACGAGTAAAGTAGCTTAGTCGTTTCGATAGCTTGTTTATCGAAGCTTGCTCGGAGTTGCGGAAGCTAAGCTTTAGGTATCTGGAGCCCAAACATCGCCATATCAAAGCTAACTATTCAATAGGGAAGAAAAAAAAACAAATAATGCGTCCTAAGATTGGAAAATAAATTAAATAGCCGTAGAACAATCGTAAATGGTAAACAAAGAAGGAAACAAAACATTAAGGATGCGAAGGTGGTGAAAATGTGAATATATTACACAGCAATGTAATCACACGCACGCAAGAAACGGGCGGCGGCTTATAACAGTGCAGGAATAATTCTCATAAAACCAATAATTCACCTTCATATACTTTAATTTCGGGCAATCCATAAAAGGAAAAAAAATGGTTAGGTTACATTGAAGTTTTAATGTATAGCATGTTTGTTAAAATATACCTATTAGGTGAGAGATCATTTTATCAAATGATTAAATTTTATAGCCTTTCTTAATTTCAAGAGTTAGTTATTAGTTCGGCAAGGTTATCTTTGCTACAAGAAGACACGAAATTGAAAGTACAGCTGTGTTAACCTATGGCATGGCTGCGATGATGGTATGGACATAGGCAGGTAACGAGGACACTTAATGAAGTGCCACGTTTAGGGCATGGGTCGTACCTCTGTTCCAATTTCGCGCTAACTGAACCCTTAACACAACGACCTCCGGGCTTTACGGCCATCCGCTCCTTAGTAAACTGCGGATTCTCGTATAGTGCGTATATATAACTCATTTTCAACACGTCATTTCATGATGGGTATCTAATTATTTTTAACTAATATCAATTTATCAACACTTATCTAAAACAAAAAACAATGTGTACCATAAATATTTGTAGGTATTTTTTAGTTTACTTGTCGTTTAATTTAAAAATAATTTACCTAAGATATCAAAATAGCAAAAGCTCATTTTCAGAAAATAAACGAAAGGAGAATGAACAAAGTCAATCTAATTATACTGCTTGACGTGGTAGAGGGACAGCGAAATAGCTTCCTTAATTCTTCTGTTATCACAGTTAGCAAACTTCTATTTTAGAAAAGATTTTGCACAAGTTGGCATAATGGCATAAAAATGAGAATCATCAACCCAAACAATTCAGATATTTGAATTTGGAACCGGTCTTGGTGTAAGTCTCTCAATTTATATATACGTATTATATTATGTCAATATCTGAAGGTCACAATAACTAAGATTTTTGTAAATTCGTTATTTAAGAGCTTTGTCTTAGTTAGTACCTTTGATGATTTTTTAGCTACATATTCCTATTAATTCTAACATTTGACTATTAAAATAATTGTTAAACAAATTAATCTAACGGATAGAATTTCATATTTGACAATTTATTCATAACATATTTTACATTTGTATAGTAACTTAACTAATATCAATACTTTGAATTACTATTATAATCACAGGTTCATATGATTTCAATCTATCGTACAAAAACCGACATAATACAATTACCTGATTTAAACATCCGATTTTTTATAACTCGATTTATTACAACTTTCAAAATATTGTGGTATACCAATCAAGAGTAGGTATTTAAAAGTGTACCTATTTTTTAATAACTGTTTATTCATCAAGCGCAGGGTTCGACAACCTCTAACGGTATTTTAATCCGAATTTATTAGCTTAACTCTGCTGTGGTCATTTTAAGACAAATACGTTTTTTTGGAGTTAAGTCCAGTGTACTTAAAGAATATAATATGTACGTACTTATAAAGCGATACACATTACTTGTTCTGATCAATCTTTGGTTTGTTAGAATGCGGCTCCTAAAGCTGTTCTTTTTTTAAATGGCATATTATGCTTCGCACTGGCCCTTTGCAAATCAGAAAAAGACACTGCAAATCAGAATCACAGTGGCGTTGTGAAGACAGTGAGATCGGCGAGGTGAATGTACGCATGAAGTGTGCCACGCGCCGGAGAAATACTTCGGAGTGAGTACCGTTAGTGGAACGCGGTCAAGCCAGCAGCGGTACCCGTGTCCGACTCTGCTAGCCAGCCAACTCATCACCTTTCATTCAGCTTTAACCTAAATTAATAAAACTAAAGTAGGTACTAACTAAATCATGTTACTTCTAAGTTTTAAATAATTTGAATCAATAATGATAAAGCTATATTATTGGATAATCCTTAATTCTACACATTATTGTTACTACGCACAAAAAAATAATTAAATATTAATAAAAAATTTTAAAAGTCGAATGAAATATCCACGTTCTGAATTATTCATTTTATAGTTTGGACTAGTACTTTAGACTGCCTCAATCGTGTTTCTTCCTCTCCGGAGAGATATAATTAATAAAAATATATGCTTATAGTACTTTGTCATACATGTGTCTAATTAGATTTTCTAACTGAATTAATTATGATGGGGCTAAAAAATTATCCAAGTTCCTTCTAATATAGTCAGTCAGTAAATCTTTATGAAAAATTGTCTACCCGTTTAAAAGATCAACATTTTATGTGTCATGCAAGATTCTGTATGTGTTTAACTTGTATGGCGCTAATTAGATACTTGCTTGTATTGACTTATAAATATACCATTAAAATAGTATGCGATATCAAGTTTGCTTGTGTAAATTGTACGTGGATATAGGGACCTATAGCAGCGACTGCCTCAGCGTGGTAATCGGAGCGTTTCTAATACCCACGCTTTGACTTGGTTTCACCGCACGCTTCTTGCCTTCGTTTTTACTTATTCGTTTTGCGAAACTGTTTGAAATATGATAACGTTCTGTCGATTGCCGAGCTGTTCTAGGTTCTCACGAAACTTCACACGAAGTTCTTGCAGCTAGTTCAGATGACTATTGAATTCTCGCGATTATAGCTAACGGGCTTGACTGTCGGAGTCGGTGTCTGTTTACACAAGAAGAAATACCAATTTAGAATGCTACCGTCGTGAATAGACAGCCAAACTGCAAAAAATTCTCGATTTTTCTAGTTATAGAAAGCGGCATTATGGTAACGACTACGGTTTAAAAGGGGACAAATGAATATTTTTCACAATAATTACGGTGGTTGCAGCAGGTAAGGCGCGAAGCACAGGCGCGCTGCGGCGGGCGCAACAATTTGCATCACAAATGCGGGTGGCAGTCGCGATACGCCATAACGCGCTATGCTCTGCACCCGACGGCCAGTGCAGCGCGGGCGGAGGCGGGATTCCCACCCGCATCAGACAATGTCACAATCAACATCGCGTGGACGCTTTTCGGGCCACTATGTGATTGCCGATTGTGGAACTCCATAATCACCAAGAACACACGCATTTTAACTATAGTAAATAGAGAGCATTGTCATTATCTCGAGAGAACTTGTTCAAAATTTTCGATCATACTATTTAATAGTACTTAATTTCAAATGATAGATATACAAAATATTAATATTCTACTATTAGAAATGACAACACAAATATACATTTAGGTAGGTGTGAAACTAAAGCGTCAACATTGTTGATTTTGTGACGTTGCACACGTAAAATTTTCCATATAAACGTCTGAAAATGTTCTTGATTTGTGAAAAGTGAGGCCCTAAGCGGGTAAAAGCGTCCAACTTGAAAGGCGGTGAATTAATAACGAACTTCTCCGCGACGCGTGATGACGGCCAACAAGAGTAGCGCATTAGACGCCAACATTGAAAATTTGCGAATCTTTAGCTAATTATTACTGCTTCGTAATTTTCTTTTTTTTACAAAAAAATTGTGAACAGAATGTATCAAAACTTTTTACTTTAAGTAACTAGCTTACCTTATTGCTTGTTAAGATAGGTATGCATATCGAAATCGAAAAACGTCGCGGTAGAAATAACATTTGCAATAATAAGAATATTTAACATAATCTTCCCAATATTGTGTAAATATAATGGCAGTCTAATAGATGCATTAATATCAGAAAAGAAATAGAGGTGAGGACGCAGTTCACGTCTAACAAATACGAGTCAATTTATTAAATTGTAAGTCAGAGGTTCTGTGTTGAAATATGAGGACTATTTGAGCTAAACGATGCAATCACTAGCGGATTTAAGAGATTGTACCTTTTCCTCGTAATTTATATCCTTTTTATAACGGTTAACTTAGCAATAAATGGTCTTTCAAGGATTCATTAAAAGCAAATATTTATTATTCTCAATTCGGTTAGTAAAAGATACGTAGGTACTTAGGTACAAGGAATAAAGCAAAAACATGCCAGCTAAGGCAAGAAGTATTCAATATTGAAATAAATCTTTGGTGGAACGACTCCGTTCGAAATTAACCGGGGTGCCGTATGAAGCGTTAGCTTGGTGGAACGGGCGGTAAAGCGGCTCTTAATTAAATCAAGTGACACGTCTCGTCGCAGGTTACCTCAATCACACGACCCCAATAAACCCATGTGCAAAGCGGAAATGTTTTATATCATGTCATTTTACCCATAGAAGACACGATTCTTAGGGCGCTTAATAAATTTGGCGCTAACCTGTTTTAACGGCAACTTTTTAATATTTACTTTTAGACTAAATATCATGTAGGTTCCTAAGCAACGACATTAATAATATTTATAAAATACTATAGAACCAAAAAATCGAGTAGGTACAAGTAAAAATTTACATGCGAACCATATCAAAAAACATAAATGGCGAATGTAAGAGAATAACAGTACAACGCTATAGAGAAATAAGATTTTTTTAAATAACAAGATGAATAACAAGAACAAGTGCACCTCATGAAACATCAGCGATTCGTTTGATGGTAACAATAAGTCGGGGTAGACGCGGAGGCTATGAGGCACGGAGGTGCGGAACAACTTGTGCAGGCCCGGGTGGCTGGCTGCGCAGCGGCCGCACTCATTATTTCCATAACAAGCTCGCGACGACCGCCGCTCGCTCTCCGGTCCCGGTCACGGCAATTAATTAACTGGCTAAACGGTATCGTGTTTTACATTCTGATGTTTACGTAACTCTCCAACGATAATGTCGCTGGCCATCGGAATGACAACGCCACCGGTACTCATTTTAATTAATTAATTATTAACTTTGCCTACCTCACTAAAAAATTAAAGAGTTTCATTATAGAGAGCTCGTTATGGACACTAACGTTCTGTGCATATAGATTGCTTATTTAAATGAGGAAATGTAAGAAAGCGATAAAAAGGTCACTGTCACCTTATTTCTTAAGAAATATTTTATAGAACATTTCGAATCTCAAATTGATACAAATGGTTACATATAAAACACAATATTCGGTTCGGCAAGAATGGGAAGCTATAAAACCGCGTCAATATTTTTACCGTTACTAAGAATCGTGAATCATTGAACTTGCAGCGTAACCAAAAAAGCTGAATTCAGTGTCGTATTAAGATGGTTCTTTATTTATTTAGTGGAATTTGGCTTCATAATATGTAAAGTAATTGAAGGAATAATAATATATTATAATTATACTTAATAATCATGTCAAAGTTTGCCTATCAACCACATCTACACATTACTATGTCGTAACAGCTGGCAGTGGTTGTTACTTAAATTAGTTAACAATGACACATTTCGCTGGCAAACAAACAGTGAGGGAGTCCTAAATAGACCGCACGCTATTCTCGACCTGCTGCCGTCACACCGGTGCGAACGAGTCGTCTGCTGACTCACGCACACCTCAAGGTGATGCATGCGGGAGTACTAGTCATGCGTGAGATATTATGCAAGGCTTAAATTTTACGAAATTTATGTGGTTAGAAACATCAAATTATATTTAACTGTGCTGAGTTTTTTTTATACTTTACCTAGGGACAATCTCAGATTTAGCTACATATTTTTTTTTATAAAGCCATTTATGGTTTGATGGTAAAAAAAATCAAGTTTTGTAAGTGGCAAGCACTGTGTGTAAAACAATCATTTTAATGTAAATGATTGAACAAGTTTGTTCGATAGCAAGTGGAACAGTGAGAAGCGACCTAAGGCTCACGCACGAGGCATGCATGCGCGTCGATCGCGGCCTAGTTGCGTAACATAACCGAGCCGCTACGCCGACATACATAAGGACGTTGATCTCATGCTTGAACTTGAATCGCGACATAATTGGTTTCATAAATATGAGATAAATAATGAGATGAAATCATAATCGCGATTAAAAAAAATCGGTCAAGTGCGAGTTGCACTCGCGCACGGAGGGCTCCGTACTATCATCTACACACAGCGAAAATTTGAAACGTCTACGTCTACCTGTTACCATTTTCAATATAGGTAGAGCAAAAAAATACAAAAAAGCACGTTTATTGTTTCTAGACCACCCTTCACTTTTATTTAATTTTTCGTATTTGTTGTTATAGCGGCAACGAAAATACATAATTTGTGTAAGTTTCAGCTTTCTAGCTATTACTTTATGAGATACACAGCCTGAAAACAGGCAGACAGTGGTATGGAACCCTAAAATTACTAAATAGCTCAAATCCTACCTAACAAACATCTGTGGGAACCTTGCATAAGGATGAGTAGAAATTACATACTTGAAAATTATTTTCCAGCACATCAACGTACCAAACGGCCTCCGGAAATTATAGGAAATTGCAAGAGAAAATGAATCCGACCGTTTGAGAGGTCCGGTTGTGTACCTCTATTCATATTCGACGCATGTGGCGTTTTTTGTAACTCAAATATTTAAATTTAAACTGAACTTAAATATTTGAAAACGTGAGAAAAACAGGATATTTATTTTTCGGTATTGCCTAAAAATAGCTTACATTAGTATGAAGTAGTGCGCTATAACAATGTTTTTTATTGCCCTAACTTGATACAAACAACAGACTTATTGAAGATGTACAAATATTGCATTTGCACAAAAAGAATAAATAGTAAAAATAAAGAGGTCTCCATCAATCACAAGAACAGCCGGGCCTTCCGGCGCAACCTGGTCGAGCGAAACATTTCTTTGAATAATGAATGTAGTTAGGTATCGTAGCCCGTAACTGGACGTGATATACGCCGTCGTCGGCCGCATGCATAATTTCACTTATTTTATGTGGTTAATTGTCGAAAATGACCGCTAGTGAAATATATTATGGCATACGGAGGACGCCAACACCGCTGGTGGCGGTTAATGTATTCCACAGCTTGTGGCTCCACCCGCCCTCGCTTCGCTACACCTTCTACAGTGTGTTACTAGGTACTCACCTACACCACTATGCTACGAATATAATGCAAATTACCGTAACAAAGCCTATAAACCCAACTGTCTTTGCTTATCTTTAAACCGCGTTTCAGTTTTGCTTCACAACAACAAAAAACAATCTTATTTTAAGCCAAAATCGTGTATGCTTATCAATTGAAAGTACTTATGTGGATCAGTTTTCTATAAGAAAAAATGTAGAAAATAAGAGCCTTTCCAATAGTAATTCAGCACGAAATTTCGAGGTAGGTCGTCGCTTACGTGCACAATCGCTACAACTCGTGTCTACAATGCCGCTGCATTACAATTTTTCAAAGCAGACACAGGCGACGACAAGGCGTAACAAAAGAGCTAGGAAGTCGCAAATAAACGAGCACTGCGACGAACTTACTTGTACGCACAGCTTGCCTACGCCGTAGAACCGTAGGCTTAACGGAAAACTGACTACGCTACTCATATCTACTTAGTTTTATACTAATGCACCTAATGATTTAATTTCTTACTGTATCTTTTGGGTTATCTATTCGTCGAATTTACTTTACCGTGTTCTTTCAAGAGTCACTATGAATAACATTCAAATACAAAGACTTTCCAATTTGAGTAATGTAAGTTTTCGACGGTAAATGTGAACTCTCAAAAAGCCAAGAGGTAAGGCGGTTGGACTGTATATCTCTACGTTTAGCGCTTTCCGGGCGCAGCGATGAATACGGAGAGATCGGGCTACGCGATATGGCCGGCGGCGGGCGGCCGACCGCGTCTGCGATGGACGCGCGTAAAAAGGCTTCAAAACTGCAATCGCGGCTACATCAACCCTTGCTAAGGTATTACTCTTAATACGATATTTAATACATTAACTTTTTAAGGTTAAGCCTTATTCAATTAATCTTTGCGTAGGTCTACTAACACTAACCAACTTATGTCAGGTTAAAAATATTACGAAACAATTATTAAAATTAATTTCAGTAAAAAAAGTAGGTTTCCAATTGTTTAATGAATGGATAAATATTCAAAAAGTTTTCTTGTGATTTTTTTTTCAACTTTTGTAAGATGATACACACATAATATGTATAAATGCTCGTATCAATAAATATGGCGTAGAAATGGTATTTTTGAAGGTTTTACAAAATATTTGTAACTGTAAATAATTAAAATTATACCACCCTAAATTTATGGAATACAACTTATTTAGGTATGTAGCTTATTAAAATAATAAGGGTTCTCACCATCCTCATTTAAAAGAAAAACTAGTTATGATTATTTCAAGAAAAAATACTTATTATTTACGGAAATCGCATATTTCTTTAGATGGAGAAACGTTTAAGTTTAAAACTTGCAAGTGAACAAGTAAATCGTGTCTAGGTACCGTCAATGTCCTAAAGCGCCGATAAGATTTTGGCCAATCATTATTACAGGAAGTTGTGTTCACAAGCTACTTATTAGATTAGAAATACATAACGTTAGAATAAAAAAAAACAGCTATAATTAACCAAAAATAAATTGTATTTAAGCTTTTAATAAATTAATCACATTTAGTTCATAGACAAAACTACGTTTCAAACAGAGGTCGTCCATCAATTTGAGATTGAAATATGTAAAAATCTGTCGAGTTTCAAAATGATAAATCACCGACACAGCAATAGAAAAAACCCTTACTATATGAAAGTAACCAATGCTGTTTTGGTAAATACACAGGTATCATATTAACCAACGCTTATGGACAAATTAAAGATGTTTACTTGTTGCCGCTAGAATTTTCATCACAATATCGTAATGTTTGGTTTTAACATAACTACGTCATTCTCTGTCAACATGTGAGTTAATATTACTTACATTCTAAAACTAGGTACATTTTTGAAATGAAATAATTTTAATTCCGGTTTAGTCATTTTAAACTATACTATCGGACGTCGTGTGCCAGACCTCAATTGCTATGATAAAATAAATGTTTTCAACTAAAAAACCACAGTCTATCCTTGCTTAATCATTATCATGATTATTCTAATTTTTTACGAAAACGTTTGCCACATTACAAAATTGAACACAGATGTTCATAGTAAATAAATAGAAAACAATGTCGTTTAAGTTTTATATCTTACAATTTGCAACTTGAGATCCTTTCCGGCAGCGGAGGCAGCTGTGACAGAAGTCGTCACTGGTGACAACCACTGATGTAAGTTAATGTAACGCTTTGGTAAAAGTTTTAATGAAACATCGGCCTGTGCATATGCGCGTTCTAGGCACGCGGCGGCCGCACCGTCCAGCGCGAGTGCCGGCTCGAGCAGGGCCCCGCCGCCCTCTAACACCACCATAGTATCAACAATCTCGTCACCTAAGTTTTAAAACAACACAACACTGAAGTCACTTCACAGCCGGCAAGCTCGGGACGGAGCTACATGTCTCTCGCGAGGTACGTGGCATTCGAGCGGCGTGAGTCGCGGAACTGGCGCGGCGGCGCACCTGCCGCTAGCCGCGCCACCCGCGCCCCTCTTGTACCGCCTACAGATTCGTCAACAAACACCGTTGCTGCAGCGGTTGCCCTGCATCCACAAAGCTTTGCACACTACTTTCGTTCCACTTTTAGTGAATATTACTTTAGTTGCAATCGGATTCGATATTAGTCCATTGATGTCTCAGTTTAGTTACTTTTTTCAAATGCGAATTTTCAAGAGTAACAACTCTTATTTTCAAGAACAATTGATTTATTTTAGAAAGATGAAAGATGACTCGGTTTACTAACATGACTGTTCAATTATTAGTTTAAGCTCGTAAGGTTTTACTTTCTGTAAGTCATTAATAAAGGCGAGGAGAAAACAATAGCCAAATCACAGGCAATTAACCGTCTAACAATACAAAGCTATTGAATAAGGTCGTGGAAATTTATTTGGACGAGTTTCCCTATGCACGAGGCGCCGTACCATTTACCACGTGACCAATAATATTACAGCCCCTCCCTATTTCAATAATTCAAACATTCAGTCTCTAAACAACAACTTCTAAACAATTAAGAAACTCTCAATAATTAACGACCTATAAGCAACTTGCAATGAACTCGCAGGAGTAAGTCTTGAAGAGATAATTAGGGTACCAAATTCTTCAAATAGCTTTTATAATACAAAAAGTCAACCATACAAAATGTCATCGAAGTGCGTGATTCAAAGTTGAATCCAATTTATAAGACTGGTCCCTAGAGATATTTCGAAACAATGATAAAACTTGGGAAATATTTCGATTCTTTCTGCGGTATGCCGTTCGGATGTATTACTAGAAGTTCAAACCAATATTCACGTGATTCGCCAGATGTCATCGGTCGTTTCAAGTAAATAAACACAGTATGAATTAAAACATAACCTAATCATACTATACCGACTGCATTTAATATAATTATCGACTTCAAGCAGCGGCACATCTTTAAGTAAAAACTTATATACCGCAGAAATTAATTTGCCATAAACACTGGTATTATTAGAAGCGAGACAATAACCCCCCACCCCCATAGAACTCGAAAGTCAGCGTCCTAATGTCTTATAGCACGCGAGCAGTCGCTCCACGTCGCACCCCCGACCTCGAAAACGTGGTTTTCATTTACATATAACGCTTATAAACAAGATAATAATACAAATCGGTCACTATGTGGATATAAAAATTTACCCGTCAGCCGTGCAACAAACGCGTTTAAATCATAAATGTGAAGATTTTAATGATTATAAATTGTATTTTTAATGTTCAAAATGTTTAATAAAATTATTTAAATTATGCTATTGGCTTATAACACAATTTGAACTTTTTGAGGAAAAAAACATACTCTAGGTACTTTCAGAATAAATGTGTCATCAATTATACTACTTTTCAAAGGAATTTCAAGTAGCAGTTCATCAGTAACGTAATTAAGCATTTTCCCCCCAAAATTCAAATTAAACATTGTAAATAACCTTTGTAATTATTCTGCCTTCGTCATCAAAATAAAATTCTCAGCATTGTAAACAATACTGGTTGAAAATATTAGTAACAAAGACACAATACTTTTACAAATTAAGAGTTCGTACGATTGCGAGTCCAAAAACGTATTGATAAGGTGTCAATTGCAACAAGCGTAAGATTGTCATTAAACTCACAATTCTTCTTTTATAATCTGTGTGTTATGTCATTCCATAAATCGTGATTTCAGACACATTTACAATGACAATTGTCTCAGTCCAGTGCACGGGCAGTCAGACACTCGACTCTATGTCAGCTCAATTATTCACACGACACGCCCCCGTCCGCCACATCATCCGCTTGCTGCCAAATTAAAAGTAAATAACGAAATGAAAACAAGCGGCCCGCGCCGCGAGGGACTCGCAAACCTTTTACCGCTGTCGAGTAAACAACTAGATACAGCTAAACACACTTTATCATTCTATCGGCTATCTATTTGTGAATGCAGATAAAACTGCTGAACGCGAAATATGCACTAACATGTACACAACGGAAAATATAACTTGCGTTAGAAATATTTATTATGTCATTACTGCACGTCCTAATGAAAAACGGAGTTGACTTACACATTTATTAATTGAAAATAATAATAATAATAAACTGATCAAATGTTACACGTACTCGTATATCAAGGGGCCCTCATTCTCATACGCTTCGCACGTTACTTTCTGTGCATGGAAATGAACAGATTTCTCCAGATATGTTCTTCAAGGCAAGTTTCGGTTCCACCCTAATAATATTATAAACGCAAAAGCTTGTAAGAACGGATGGAAAGATTTTTGATGTTTGACATGGAGTTACTCGATGATCTGGATTAACTCATAGGCTACTTTTTAACCAGGTGCCTCAGAGGAGGAGTAATATTATGAAATCAAGAAACACATAATTTTGTGAGAGAGCGTAGTACCTACAGACTTTTTTAATATCTGCTTATATCGATTTAAGTACGAAAAGTAAAAATCTCCTTTAATTGCTTAGGTACACACATTGTCGGCAAACAAGGCAGCCAACAGCTACAACAACCAAAAGCACTATTCTCACCGGAGAGCAATTTCGAAGAACAATGAACAGGGATGAATAGTGGCGCCGAAGTAAAAAAGTCTATTTACATCATATGCATATTTGCTCTACCGCAATGTAAAAACTGCAGATACTCTGCCGTTGCGTGTATACGAGCAGCTAAGTAATTAGTTACAAAACATTGCTTTAGAGAATTAGATGATACACAGGAAAAAAATCTAACGGTCTAAGGCTTAAAATATGTGTTGACGTGAAATCATTAGTGAAAACATGAAGCGTGTGTTGTGTGTTAGGGTTGGTAAGACAGGTGAGACAGTAACGAGCGGTCGTCGAGTCATCGTGAGCTGAGAACAACCCCTTACGGCGAAAATTGTCACACAACAAAGTATGTCACGGAGCTATATCATTATTTGGACATACGCGACATACCAACTGCTTTTAGTAAAGAGAATAAATAGCACTACTAGTGTTGATGATATAAAAATATTGTGATAATCTAGTAATAAGTTAAAATGTTCTAAGATTATAATTGTTTGGCGCCTAAGTACTGCAAGATCAATCCTATTCGGCTTTCACACTATATTAGCTGTGCCTGCTATTTAGTCCGCGTGGAATTACGAAACCATACTTATAATAGTTTAAATCAACCCAATAGTAAATATTGTTGAATGTAAAATTCGTAGCAAAATATATGCCGTAAGAATGTAGGAAGTAATGCTTCTCGAGCAGCTAACAGCAAACCGAGCACAACACCAAGTTGAACGCCCGGAGACGCACCCGAGCGTGGCGCATATGGCTTCGCACCTAACACATTATACTAAGCAAAGCTGAGCAGACAATCAACTCGCTAACTAGAAATTTTTCTATACATATAAAATGAATGATGAAAGATGACTTTCAGTTGTGATTCGCTTCAACATCATCATGATAATGAACCCAATCTGGATTATTAACAATGAAACCAAGTCTATACCGACTATAAAGGGCAACTTAACAGATTTATGTGACAAAGCATTTTGTACTCAACAAAACCACCGATTCGAAAGAACAATTACGTGAGTCAAAGCAGCTATCTCGGAAAAGCGTGGCGAGATATAACAAACAGCTAGAGTAACAAAAGAGGCTTTCTCGCGGCCATTACGATGCGATACACAGAGGAAAGCGAGGCGCGAGTACAGGCTGGCGGCGCGGCGGGTGGCCGCCGTCTACGATTAGCGTATGCGGCACTGGAGGCGGCGGCCTACCCCTGGGACTAACCCAATTTACGATTGCTGCAAAGAATATCTTCGACATGGCATTTTTGCGAGCCGCTAGTGACCGCTACTTTCTATATGAGCGTAACCAATTTACTACTATCGCTTGTTATTCACTAGGAAAACAAAACACAATATTTATTTGAATCAATTGAATAAATAAAATTTCTCAGTAGCAGTAGTAAGGCTGCAAGGTAGACGACAGGTCTGGTAACCGTAATAAGGGCCACCATAAAACGTTACATTAGGTAACAGCGGCTTCTGGGGCGGCTATAAATATCTCCGTTCGGAAGTAAGGCCAGTGTCCCGTGGGAGGACGACACATCGTCGAGACGGGCGACGTGGACGTGTCGGACGAATAAAAACATCTCTCTCACCTCGCGTGCTCTTCCAGAGAGCAAAGGCGCGACCTCAACAACGCCAATCAATATCACTTAGCAATAACTTGCGACCTCTTTCATGTATGACCATTATCTTTATGTACCGCGTTGCTCACATTACGACTTTTGCAGCTTCATCACAAATTCATCTTTTGCCTGGCACTAAAAACTTTGTAAATAATATTGTTTGAAAGCAGTTATTGTACAGGTTTTGTTTAAGTCACCTGTAATAAATATATATTTTTCGTTCTAGTTGAGAGATAACACAAACATGAACAAAAATGAAACTTACATAATCAAGTTGAGGGTCATTGCTCTACAAGTCCACGTACGTCGTTCACTTGCTATTTAACTAAGACCGTGACTTCATCAAGGTTCGTCTAATTTTGCTATTCTTTTGTATTTATCAACCGCGGGGATAGGCCGCAAGTACCTACACGATAGACTGGTTACGTGGCTTTCGCGAGAGAAATGTTCTTAGTTTCACTTGTTAGTTGCTAGTGAAACCAAGCTCTAATATCACCAGCATGGTAGCTAGTGCCAAGCTCTAACCTACTTAACGTTTATTGTCTATTTTAAGGGTGAAAAAAAACAATAGACCCAAACCAGTAAGGAAATTAGGAAAATAAATATTTTCCACTTGTATACGAACCTGTTTAAAATTTTACGAAAGAAGCAGTGCAAATGTTGCGATCTCGATGTAAATCATTAATAATTCTTGAGAGCGGACAAAAGAACACTGTTTCTGTCGGGTCAACACAAACCCAACAACTTGAATAAGTCAAAATCATCAAATCACCTTAGTAAAGCAAGAATGCAAACAAGGGGGAGAGACCCACAAATTGCTCGTGTTATTAGTCGAACCTTAAAAGTTTAGGGCAGGCTTAGTTTGCAGAGGTAGGCTCGATGTTAGGCTAGGTAAGTTTGTTTTGCGGTAGTGTCAACAACATATAGTCGAGGAACGAACTAACACAATAATTGCAATCAAGACTTACGTATTTGATGTAAATATGAACTAACTTTATATTTAAAATTAAATTTTACGATTTAGACCTATATTTTTTTAACTGCAAATGTAGCCAAGCATTGTAATCATTTCAGTAGCGATATTATTATAGTCCAACAAATCTAAGAAGTACCGTTTGACGTTTCATCATTTTCAAACCGAAACAACTTTGTTCATGCGTACAATACTCAGTTTCGACAACCTTTGTCATAAAACCATGAATTTAGAAAGATTTTATTATTGTATCTAAAAATTTTCAATTTTTAATATCCTAATTTAATTGAAAACTTTCAAACAAAGCAAAATAACACATATTTATATAGTAAATAATTTCTAATAGTTCTATTTTTGACCTCATTGCAAAGTCACGTAGTTAGGTCACTGCTTGTATTGTTGTGACTCTTCAGATACACTTGTATGCGAAAAAATCGATTACATATACGAAAAATCGAATGTATTACTTTCAAATTATCAATTGACGACACGTTACTGCGCGACCGCATTATGCACTTAATACATAGGTACCCTAAAATAAATTACGACTTCGACAGAGACGTACACTTTGATAATTTCATAGATAATCAACTAGTCATTAATTTAAATGACGATGATGACGAAGACGATGACGATTCTAGTACTAGTAGTGTATAAATAAAATATCCTAAACATAACTTTTATTTCATTATGACAATTGATCTCTTAAAATTCTGATATTATAGTAATCGATCTCATAAAAATCGGATATTATAGTAATCGATTTATTTACTCCCAACCCTATTATCCTATTTGTCATAACTGTCAAACGGTACTTCTTAGATTTGTTGGACTATATAACGTACATTTACGTAGAAATGAGTAGCTCTATACAAAACGTGAAGGTAGACTCGATGTTAGCCGAATGTACTCCCAAGTGGCTCTATATACGCTTGGTGTATGTCCATCAAATGTCACAATCAATTACTGCGTTTAACCACCCCGCCTCACACCACATATAGGCCCTTACTACATTAAGCTACACTACAAATTGTGCTTATTAGATGCTCTACTTAATGCTGGAACAATAATAAAATAAGCATTTTGTTATACTTGATATGAAAAATTTACTTAAGTTTATTCTCGATGTCATAACGTCAGATACAACTTAGTTGAATAACAATCTGCGAACCAGGTAAGTGAATTTTAAATAAATAAAAGAGCGAGACCCGGAGCTTCAACGGCGGCCCCAAGTTTTGTCATTGTTTCTATATTGCGCAGGGCAATTAGCGCAGCTCGGACTCGGCACAAGTCACTGGCTCGGCCCTCCCGCAGCGGCTGCATGCTCGCTCCCGCCAATCAAATTACGAGAAAACCGCTCTCACCCTCCCAAACTTTACAAACCTTTCAATTCCTGTCGTAACATCGACACTTCAATTAATGATCAAAAAGAAAATAAAATTGCTGTTTCTAAACGATACAATAAATCCTAATAGGTATATATGTATAGATTGTACTTCATTGGCGTCAAGTACTATAAAATTCTACAGGTGGCTTTCAACATGGTTGGTTACTTCAGGAATCTTGGAATGTGTAAAAGTTGTTCACTAAATTTACCTATATTTACTTAAGTTAGTAATAAGAGTTAATATTTAGTTTCATGTTTTTTTATCTAGTACCTACTTGTATTTCTCACTTGGAAATTACATTTTTTTTAGATTGTTTTATTAAGTCATCAAAAGTAGTGTGAATATGGTGGTATCGTATGCTGTAATTATCAGGCAGTATCTAGGAGCGCGCGACATCGCCGCTGCACACGGCTGTGGGGTGGTAATTACCACGCTCGAAGGGGTTGGGGCACGGACGCTCTCCTGTCAAAAGGATCGCGTGCCTAGCAGCGGACGCCCGTATTAAACGCTAGCGAAGAACCCGTGCCCCATCAGATAACATGCAATCAATTTCGCGATCTACATGCTTCTACGTCGGCACCGCCCCAGGGCTGACGTCACACCGATAAGCTCATAGTGCCAGCTAACCACTTGGTACCACCTGGTCTACCACACCTCGGAAATCAATGTAGTTAGAAGATTACGTCATGATTTTTTCCAGCCTATACTTAGATAATAAAATTCAATTAACTAATAATATTAAGCTTTAATCAATCGAAAAGAGACTTCAGTTTTAACTGTTGTTTTTATATTTGGCCGTATCGTCTAATCAAGGCATTCACAGACGCTCTGGCACGAGGTTAAGTCACGCGATCGTTTTATCGCACACCTTCTTTCTGTTTTATAGACAGATAAAGTTTGTTTAAAAAGCTCGCATGTCTCTACTACATTGACGTCCTTGTCGTGACGAGTGGTGTTACCCTCGACATCCTAATAAGAACAAAACAAGCCTTTGAAACGCAATAAATCTCCAATTCCAGTACTGAATGTAAAAATTATAAAATGAATATCAATACAGATCACTACTGTTATCACAGAACAATTTGATAAAGAGCAATTTTCTGTTTCCAACATAAAAAAAAATGTGTTACCTACAGCTCATATTCCTTCAGTATAGAATGTTTTTTTTTTTTATTTTATTTTGCGGTATGATCACGTCCCCACAATGTGTCTGTCCATCCTAGCCATTCTAGGTAACCATAGCCATAGTAGGTGCCTTTAGATTCTTTTAAAATGGAACTAGTGATAAAAAAAAAATCAATAGTTTCAACATGAACTGTTAATGGCTCTAGTCACAAAAAAAAAACACTTTTCTAGGCAAAAATATTCTTATGCGATATAAAAACAGGTTTGGAACCAAAATACTGATGACATTAGCAACAAAAGCTTTTTTTTTTCAGTCGTATAAACATTTTCTTATTACAAATGAATTTAACTGTTTTTAGTTTGCTTTCATTCTCATCTTACCGGTTAAATAATTAATTCTGCATGGCGAAAAAAACCATTTTATCATTTTATATTCTGTGATATAGACGGGTTATCCAAATACTAACGAATACGGGTGTCGAACATAAGTACTACAAGCTAGGACCAACGGATACCGCCGAACTATCTGAAATCCGAGCTTTACTGATAATTTTCTAATAGAAAAACCCTTTAATTGATTTGCCCTGATTCAGGATACGACACTTAGACCAAAGAAGCAGTCCTACTTGGGCAATATTGTAAATACATAACTACAACTGCACAGAAAACAAAGCCAGAGGATGAGGGAAAAATCCTCGCAAGTCAATTTGATATTATGAGGTAATGGAGAGTAACGGGCGTGATTTATGCGGTATCGAGTCGGTTCAGGCGCGGTCGGACCGCGCGCGAGCACAATTATCGGCCCGCGGGCGCTCTCAATTACGAAGAGGCGCGCCCGTGGGAACACCTCCGAACCGACCGGGTCCAACCACAAATCTTTTAGTCTTACTGTCTTACGCCCAACCCAACAAGTTGCAATATTAAGCCCAATTTGGAAATTGGTACAATCGTTAAATTGGGCGGATATTTTTATGAACTCAGCTGATCAAGAACCACAGTTATTTTAGCTCAATACAAATGGGTTAATACGTAAATTAAGTACGATTCAGCAGTGCTCATAATTATAAACAATATTTTATCTATTATAAAAAATACTAATTTAGAAATAATAAAATAACGTAGGTACGTGTGCAAGATGGAAATCGTAATAAAGAGTAAAATCAGCTTCTACAAAAGTTCATTTAATAAATATACGCAATGCGATATCAGTTCAACGAGTTATTTTTTACTTAGTTGTTTAAATGATTCATTCGATAAACGAATTGCAGTTTGAGGACGCGATCGGGTCGAGTGTCGCGTTTTAATTTGCGCGACGACACACGAGTGGACTCCGTGCCATGGTTTGCGGGAAACGCGTCGAGTGCCCTGCTAATTGCAACGCCACGCTATTCCTCGACCGACACCATCCGCAGCGCTTAAACCGATTATCAAATATGAACACTGATATTTGATTCCTAACATAAATTATTCACACTTTTTTTCGTAAACCAGGATTGTAATGATATTACAAACTACATAATTAATCGTAGCATAATTAAATAAGTAATAAGCGTAGTTTCATAATACGTAGCCATGTGGATACAGCGCTCCATGAGTGTCTCCCGAAGGACGTTCTGATAAGCTATGACCAACCGCAATGATATCGCTATGAACATTAATTACCTGATCTGACACTCGCACTGAAAACGACAACAATCTTAGCTAATTATAACGTAACCGTGTGGCCTTTGGCGTCATTTCTCACTTTACAAAGGAAATACCTTTGCGATGTTGCGTGGAGGGCTAAAGTAATTTCTGAAGAAACAAATGAAACTGCTCCCCTCGCGTAGGAAAACGTTCTACAAACCGCGCGGCCCATGTAATCGCATAATAAAAAGGGCAAACGCGGTAAATATAAGATGAGGAAGACAGTTTTACGAGCAGCACCTAATTAAGTGGTGAACTCACCAAGACTGAGTAAACGTTTACATTGAAAGAAATAAATATAAATTGTAATAGGTAGAAGAAGTACACATAAGACATTATTAATATCATCAATCAGATTAAGCACTTTTTCGACAAGAAACAGAAGACCAATGAAACGCATATTATTGCTGTCAAACTTAACATTGATGATGCCTTATGCATAACGTATTACATGTTATGATGGATCAGAAAACAAGTAATTTTAATTAGCGTAAAAGTATACACGGGTAAGCCGCACATTGTGTTGCTTTAGACTGTGTGTCCATAACCTCAATGTGTGGATACAGTCACCACATTAATACTTATAACAAATTTATGTTGAAAATGTAACATTATAGCTTCGGGAATAACAAAAGCTATCAAATCTAGGAATGTTTGTGCAAATAGTGAGTGTCTGCCGAAAATAAAATGAGTAGCAATGTTTGTGCGGGCGGGCGGTGCGCGGGAGTATTTCTGGCGCGCAGGTAGGGCGGCGCGCGCCGGAATGCGACCTCACCTGAGCGACGCTGATTCACTCGCACTAAATTAGTGAGCTCAATGTATTTATTAGACATCACCTACTTCTGATGCCACATTTAACCTGCTAAACAGTAGTTACATTATAACCCTCATGTTCATTTGATAATGAGTTAGTATAATATGATTGATCTCATTAGACGTGATATCTGCTTGGAGAAAAACATTAAAAATGCCATAAAAAAAGGTCATGTCAGCCAACAATAGTGCATAAGCATAATCAATACTTAGCCGGTAAAATCAAAACATCAATAAAGTCCTTAGCAATGAATATCAAATTGCGTGATTAACGATTTATTTACAGGTCCGTACCAATTAAAGGGTGCAAACGTTTAATTCAGTTCGGGTCGCGCGTGGACACGGGTCCAGCCTGGGGCGATTCATTAGCTCGACCGCGTCAGAACAAACAAATTAACGCGTCGGGCGTGTTTTACTCGGTGATAAAAGGGCGCGAGGGCGATGGGCACAGCGCCAGCTGCGTGTGACCGCGCGATAAATCTCGCGGACGGCGTGGAGCGGGCCCGCACCGCGCCCGCATCAAGTCGGCCCGCGGCCACTGCAAGAGCCTCTGCCGTGCTCACATGAAGGTTTCGTATCCATTGTTTCTCTCCCCTTGATTTTCGAACTCCCACGGTAAGTCCGACCTGGATACATTAGTGATGAACTAGAACTTTAGCATAAACAAATGAACCGGCGGTGTTTATAATAAAATACTAACAGCGCGCAGTTTAACCGGTGTTACGAGATAATTTAAAACTGACCCTACGATTTTCGCACGATAGCAGCTTTATAAAACCTAAATTATCCCTTTTCTACCTGATCCTTAAAATTAGTTTATTTTTGTAAACTAGTATCCGCAACGATTCCATGGATGTAACCAGAAAATCAAATATTTATGTCACCGGTATAGTACGCTCCTACAATTAGATCGTAATAGTACATTATAGTTGTCACAGCTATTGTGTAATAAGAACGTACGTAAAGTCAGTGACCGATGCCTTACATTGCAAGTACAGAGGCTGTCGACGACGACGACACATGCAACGCGTGAGCGACGCCTCAGCGTCGCTACGTGGCGGACTGGCGACACATACGGCACAGGCGGTTGTCGGTGGGAGCGCGACGAGCCCTAGCCGCGTGTAAATGGCTTCAGTTAATTAAGTTTAATCAGTGCCATTATGATTGTTGAAGTGCGGTTGGCGACCATCTGCCGGTCTGGTCACGCCCACGTGGATACATATTATGTTACTTCAGTAAACCACATGTGGTGGTCATCACATTTATTAAAATAACATTCATTTGATTGTTCTTCTGATCTGATTTAAGTGGCAGGCTTTTCGTATACTTTAATGTCTCACTGTAATCCTACGAAAAAAAATAATCAATGTGACATAATCTTCTTCGCATAATGGCGTTTTTTTTAAAAAAAAATTGGGCAACTGATGTCAATCAATAATTTTATGATATCTGCTGACACGAAGAAATGTGTTATTAGATTAGATTTATTTATATTTTTAGGTACTCAGAACTTAGACTTCACTTCCATCAAATCATACTTATAAACACATTTTAGTTTTCTGTAGCCACAGGGATTTTTTATATACCATAAGATACCCATGCGATGGCGTATTTTTTTTCCCTAAACCCTTCTGTTCACGAGTGTACGTATTGCCATATAAAACCCATAACGTAATAGTTATATACGCAAACTTTGTTTTGAAGTGGAATTAATTGTTCGATTAAAAAAAATGTAGGTAAACTCATCGCGCGGGTTAAGTTCCAGCGGGATGAGTTGACTAAAGAGCCTTCACTACGTTAAAACTAAAATTAGGCAGATAAATAAAACTCCAATAAAATAACGATTGTCCAACTCATGGCATGGATTTTCATGGCAAAGACTAATAAAAGACAATTATTACGTTCGTACTTCCATATGCTTTATTCATATTTTTAGTTTTCCAAAATAATTATTTCGTTATCATGTATTATAGTAGACAATGATACATTTCCATGAATAATGTAGGCATAGGCTGATAAATGGTTGCTGTTAAATCAGATAACATTTTATTGTTCAAAATTTAGTTTCCATTTTACGATTTACTACACCGCCCTAAATATTCGAGTATATGTCGACTATGGGGGAAATATCGATGCACATAATTATATGTTTATACCAGGAAGTTAATAGAACATTAAAAACAACAATCGTTGCCTTTTCTGCATAAAATTTGAAAAAAAAGACGAGTTTTTTTCTTTCTAATAATTTTACAATTAATTTGGTGATAACTGACACTTAACCAATCCAACACCTGCATGATTAATTAAGATTATTAATTGTATTGTAAATTTCGTCTGTTACAAATCGATAACTAGAACGAAAATAGCGATATGCAAGCAGATAGTCAAGTGTGGCGTGCTGCGCTAACATTAACGCAGCGTGACGAATCGTCCGGCAGAGACCGGCACGAGGGTAGGGCTGTCACTTTAAATGCGACATGCCTTAGACATAATTATTAAAAAGAATAAGAATTAGTCTTAAACTTAGCTTTTACTATCCACTTCCTATCAGGAATGTACTATTAACTTGCGCGTAAGGTTTAAAACGTGAGAAGTGAATTGCGCTTTGTATTTCAAACTTCTTAGAGAATATTTGACAACCCTGCACGTAGGGCGGCGCGCCGGAGCGCACCCGCGTGCCCGCCTCTCACGCGATCTTATCGCGCCTTCCGCGAACATCGCATCGCACTGCCCGCCTATGTCTGTTCCGTGACTGCTTCGCCCTAGCCGAGTATTCTTCTGTCATAAATTAGATTTTGCTTAAAGACTTTTACACAACTTTAATTCGGTCTGCCAACTCGGTACACAACACAGTTAGGCAGAGCTCAGAGACAGTTTCAGGTTGACCGGGAACGGTGGCAACGCGCGTAATGAGCGGCGAATCCTTTGACCGGCTGCACGAGAGTCGCGCAAACGCTCAGCTAATTAGGCGGCGCAGATCTGAAGCCGCGACCGAATTAGTGCGATTGTATTCCCTGGCTTAACGGACTGCGAGCTTTTAACCAAACCTAACTAGTGTACATTTACCAGCCGTTAAAAATGTTTATTATTATGGCGGATAATGCACAAACAATAGAGACAAATTGATGAGTCGAAGTCGGCTGCGTAGTCGTTTAGTGTTTTATCCGTCGAGCCCCAATGCAAATATCAGTGTGAACTTTAAATGTCATATTCGCTGAAGCTTGAAAATTACAATACGGCCAGCCAATATTATGTCTTTGATACAAAAACAGCTGCGCAACTACACCCTGAGGAATATTGAAGACATTTAAGTTAAAGGCCTTGATTTAACTACATTGTAAAGGTCTAAACTTAATTTACCTAAATATTATTTCAATTCTTCTAATAAATGCCATTTTCTATAATAACTGGGCTCAACTAAAAGAAAGGAAAAAAATGTATCCTAAATTTACAATTTTACTCAAGAAAGCCTGCAATCAAAATTAATCAGCAAAACAACAATTTCTCACATCTTGCACTATGGAGTTTCCAACACACCTATGCTCGGCCCTTCGGGAAATGCAAGTGTGCTTGTATGCAACAGATTCCAGAAGAAATTTAGGTAAAAGAAAAATACCCCTACGCCTCATATTAAATGAACTCTGTTATCAGTGAACTTGTGTAAACTATTTGATACAAAAGAGGCGATAAGAAAGGGAATCAATCAAAGAAAACCTACCCGAAATAATTTGATCCCGACCCGTAAAGCTAAACACGTGAAATCGAAACCGTTTAAATTTCTACGTGACTATTGTAAAACTTCCGTCCCCAGTTCTATTAACAACTTACTTGTTTACCAATGTATAGAAAAACAGAAACTTCAACACGCAACTTACGTGCAAATTAGTCGGGACAATACGGCTTCTACTCGAATAATACATAAGTTGCGTCGAAAATACTGTTCAATTTCTGAAGTAATCATTCGACTTGAACACGCTATGTAATTGTAACGATTTTAATGCAGAAAGCGGAAATGATGTAACGATTGATGATGACAAGTATAATAAACACATCAATGCTTTTTATTAAAAATAAATCTTATTCATTCATACATTAACAAGTTAAAAGATAGGCAAACAGTCGCGTGCACGAAAAGGCTCATCTCATTAATCTGGGTTTCTGTATTAAGCCGGGGTGTGCCAATGGTGACAACGAAAATCCTCGGCGTGGTCGCGGGTCGGAGGAAACAAATCCTTTTGTGAAATCTGCTACAAATATAAAGAGACATCTATACATAGCTTACATTTTTTTAGTTTCTGTAGAGTTGTACACAAGTGCCTAAAAAATATCATTAACTTATGACTTACCTTCTATACAATTTAAATTTGCATTTACGTCTAATAAGTACTGAAATGTGATTTTCAGATGTGTGGGTGCGAATAGCTCTTTATTACACACTGAAAGCAATGTATAGCTCATCCTAATAATTATTATGTTTTTGTAGTCTGCCTGGTTAGAACTCTATGCCTATATCAATAACTGTCCACATAAGCGTATAAAATAAGAATTCATGAATTAGTGCAGTTCTTACCGTATGAAAATATATATTGTTTGTGAAGAGGATAAAAAAAAACAAAACTTGGCAGCATAATAAGCAACAATATACGTGAAAATACAAAATACAGAGCTTGTTGTTAATTTAATCACGTTTTGTGACTATAATGCTAGGTGGCGATCGCTCATGGCTAAAGCAAAACGACACAACAGCGCAACCCGGCCGAGGCAAACAAACACAGCGGCCATTGTGCGTGTCGGTGCCTTGACGGTGGTGCCAATGTTTCACCGGTGTTTGAGACTCACCCCTGAGTCAACAGCAACCCGTGCTGAGAGGCCACCTGTTATTAATTATAATTATGTTCCACTCTACGTTGGAATAAATCATCTAGCCTGTCTTTTATTAACATGAGCATAATATAAGGTCAAACTACCAAGTGAATTACCAAAAAGAGTACTACTAACATGAAATAAAATAATAGATAGTGGAAACCGCACCGTGCAAGTCGTCGGTCGCGTGACTGTCTCGCGGGCGGTTTAAATGACTTCCTTTGTTTCTTCACATAGCTCGCATCGTACACTTTCAAAGCCGAACATAAATCACAACTTTAGTAAAGTGGCAATTTACTTGGCGCGAAAAATATCACTTATGACATAAAAACCTAATGGTCGATACAAGTCTTCGTATCACATTTAACTGTTAGATACTGTAATATTATAATACCATTTTTATTATACGATTTGCGTTTTTTTAACTCCTATTACAAGTACGAATTTTACAGGTAATTTAAAGTCATATCATGTTATTAACGCTAGTAGGTAAGCAACCGAAGGTAAATCCTTACATGAAAAAGCACTAGCTTCCAACTTCTATAACTAAATAGATATTATAGAGCACGATCTCGTCGTAACAGTTAAATTGTTGATGTAACATTTTTATCATTAACACATAACGTGAAACAGTGAAATCTAAATGGTTATAAAATATTCCATCCGCGTCTAGTGAATGGATCTGGTTCATTGTAAGTCAGGATTTATTAAGCACTTTGATGTTTAGGATATATTAACGAAATTTAAAGCACGCTAAAAAAATGTAGCAACTTCTTATTTGTGAAAATAAATAGCTGCACTGCCGAGGCCAGGCGAACGATTAATCTAAGTTTAGAGAGTAAACAAGTAGGTGAAGTGATCAGCGGGAGCGTTGTTGAAGTTTAATAAGCGTTAGTTAGCGGGCGAAGGCGCTGTGCCGGCAATAAGGCGACTGTTATCTCCGGTGTGGAGGTTGTGAACAAATTATTGCGTTCGCTTCTGTTGCGTCTCTATCACATCACAATTTTCTAACTCATAACCAAATTCAAATATCTATGTAAAACTTGGCAACTACCTACACATAATATGTATATTCACAGACAATACAAGATTAATCATGATTATCTAAATTAAATTGCTGTTTAATTAATTTATTTATGACATGCTTAGAAATAAATTAATATATTTTTATAAATATATAAGAGTGATGAATAATCGCTCTAATAAGTAATATGATAATCCAATAATGCACGGTTGAACCTTTCTTATTGAATAGGTCCTATCTTGATTTAATTACTTTTATTGGAGTAATTTACCAAATGTTAGAGGAAAAGAAATTACAATAATACATGACTTCATAATTAATGCTAATTATGAGCAACAGTCGCGAGTCGAAAATATTTAATTATGATTTTAAATATAACCTAGACAAGTAGAACCTAAAAGCGCAACGCGGTGCATGCGGAGTGCGGACAAACCGGGCCGTCAAAGCGAGAATAATCTCATAACCGCGGCCCGGACGACACGGCCAGCTTATGCTGAGCGCCCTCAGGCTTACTGAGATCGTTCTTTGTACAAACACCACCGCGCTCGTGTCGGCTATGTATTACAAAGCGCATTACTTATTAACTTTTACAATTATGTAATTATTCGGTCGCACTCCACTCTACGAGTATTCGTGCGCATCGAAGTTAACGTTACGTTGGATTCCCGCAATTTTGGCTAAGCGAGTGTTAGATAATTAAGCGGGGAGAAGTTTCGCAAGTGGTTGCTAGCCGTGGCGGGTATTCTAGCGGTCCGTACACTTCAATTTCTCCGCGGTCGTTGATGCGTGTCGGCGCAATCGGGTGCGGCTGAGCGATTCCGATCCGATTCGCGGCGGCAGTTTACCTCATTGCAACATTCAACTGTAAGCCCCTTCCGACAACACAAGGCAAATGAAAGCGTCGTCACGATAACACTCAATAATAAAATCCGTTACTAACAATTTCAAGCGAATTAAAATGGTATAAAATAACGTGTATGTAACTGTAGTCTGTGCTGCGCTCTTCGAAAACAAAATATTTTTTCTGTACCTTTAATTATATATAGTCTCTCCGTTGGAAGCAAAGCAAAATAGGGGGGGGCATGTATCAAAACAGGACAATTAACGTGCGGTCGTAGAGACCGGGTGCGAGGTACGAGAGGACTCTGCGAACACCCACACTGATTACAGCTTCATATTTAATGAGCCACTCTCATGGGTTCACAACTAGCAACAAGCCAGCTAACTAATTTCAATACAAGCTCACTTATTTAACATGCATCGCATGAGCATCCATTGAAAAATTAACGAGCTTTCTTTTTTAATGCAAGATATACAATTAATTCAGATATAATACCATTTTTATTTTATGAATGCGACGATCGTTAAATTGCTTCAAGAGCTGTCTTCTACTGCCGTAAAAAGAAAAATCGGGAAATCAGCAAGAGAAAGTGTTCATATGTGAAGTAGGGGCGACGAGGCCGGGCAAGAGGCGGCGGGCGGCAGAAGACGGCCCGCGCAGTTTAATTTCCCACGAGGTCGATCTCAGCGCCGCGGAGCGCAACCCGCGGGAATTAATTGCCAGTAATGAATAGTCAAGTGAACATCCGTTAATTATGTACATCTATACTGAAATTTTAAGATACCATCTCGCATTAAAAAGAAACAAAGTTTTTAATAAAATTGTAATACATAGGATAGTATTCAGAATTTGAATCACCTAGTAGCGGTAGCCTCCAACGCTGACATTTTTGTAGCATGTCTCTAGACATTGTCAATATGATACATTGCCTAATGTTATAGTCACGTTATAAACCCACATTGTAGTTTTCACACGGATTGCAAACTTTAAACAATACAGGTAGTTGCTGGTTGAATCGTCACGGTAGTTCAATGACCGAACAATCTTGTTGTAATTGTGTCGCTTTCAAAGCAATTCTAAATTTCCAGATAATAAAAATTAAAGTGATCTGCAACGCTCTAATTTTAATGCATGAAATATTATGGTCTACGGTATCAATCATTTCTATTTTTTATGTAACAAAATGAAATCGGTAACAAGTAAAGAAAAATTTAAGAAAGATTTATGAACACGAATATTGAAAAAAGTCAACAACATCTTTTTGTGGATAAAGTTGACTTTACTTTAAAATGGGTCGAAACTTTTACCTAGCGTTAACTTAACCTTTACAGATTTATATTATGTTCCCTTGCATTCATCAGTATATATTCAAAGATATACGCATTCTTCAACATTGAGCGAAAATATATTTACTTAGCCACAGACATTCCCCTACCAATATCAATAAAAGTAAAAATTTGTCGTAAGCTATAAGGATCGACGCGTATATGAAAGGCGTCCCTAGTATGATGGTATGACAGTGCCTACGCCAATTCGATAAGACATTATTGACACGTCGCATTGTCGGTCGATGGCATAGCGCGATCGTGAAGATTTCTATCACATGTGTGAGCCGTTACAATCGGTAATGGTGTGTGCAGTTAAGGTGTAGGTTTATTACTTCCTCGTCGTGTAGCGGCGCGGCGGCGCGGTGGCGTGGGAACAGGGCCGGAGATAGACGCTCGTTAGCGGGGCACGCGTCGCGACGACACACATCTCTAACGGTAACGCCACCTATCTACACGCGGCTAAATCGCCAAGCGCGTATGCGACAATGCAATGCGCCAAACGTAGCGTAATAACACGCTGCCCTACACACCTTTAATGGTATGTAGGGTTCAATTATTTCCTAACGAAGTAAATATTAATAGACAGACCAGTTAACATCGTTTAACTTTTAAATGTGATTTCTTGACTGATGGTTTTGGGGTTGGATGGATTCAGCTGCATTTTAAATTTTACAGGGACCAACCTACCTTCTACTGGGTACTACTACTTCTACTTCGCCAACCCATTTTAATGGGTAATGTAGTATCCCGTGATAAGATGACTGGATCCCACAATTGCAACTACTTAACCACAGGCACGTGTATTTCGTTGAAAGGGGATTAACACTGATAGGTATGCACTCTGCCACTTTACTAAGTTTTCTTAATAGAAAAACCCAGTAACTATTAATAATATTTACTAATATTTTTACGGTACAGTAAATAGCACTCCAAACACGGTTTACTTTATTTTGTCATATCATTATGGATTATAATTGGATATGCTTGAATTATGGCATGACCTTGGTCATAGCTCTATGACATGGTCCTTAAAAGTGTGAATGCTTTATTTTTTTAATTTTGAGTAATTTAATCATCATGTCAATTGTCAGTAAGAGTAATTCTTACAAAGAATATTTTGCACAGGAATTAATTTCAAAACTATTTTTTTTTAATACATGATTGCGAAATGGCAACACTATTCCTCTAGTGTATAATAGCTGAAGATTGGAAATTAAATTCATTAATAATATGATTTAAAATTCCTTTTCATCTATTTATGTACACACAATTTACATAGAGGATAAGGGTATGATTTATATAGAAACAATAGGTACAAAGGTACTGCTAATTTCTTAAGAAATTTCTGCTAGCAGACCTGAGACAGGAGAAAAAAAGAAGAAACATAGACAGTGTGTAACAACAACTATAAATAATAAAAAAAACAATGAATACTAAATATTTAGATATTATTATTGTAAATATATATAAACATGGATAATAATTGAGATAATTAACTCAATGAAGAAAGGAAGTGTTCTTTTACACGTCGTTTAAAAAGAGTAATAAATTCAGAGTCACGAATGTTAGGCGGCAACGCGTTCTGCAGTCGAGCGGCATGTAAAGAAAAGGAGAAGGAAAGAAGTCCTGCGGAATTGGGTTGGATTTTAAGATGGGATCTGCAAAGGACATCAGGAGGGCACATATAGGAAAAGCGCTCTCGTAAATAGGAAGGATAGAGTGGGTTGTGCAGAGTATTACAAAGGAGACAAAGGATGCAAGTGTTCCTGCGAAGGCGAATATATAGCCATTTAAGATCGTGGCGAAATTGAGAGACATGATCATATTTTCTGAGCCCAAAAACAAAACGGATACACAAATTTTGCAATCTCTCCAGCTTATTTATTAGCTCCTCAGTGGCATCCAAGTAGGTAGCAACTTTTAATTTTGGTTTTGGTTGGTCGATGTATTTTTTTTTTTACGCTGTAGGTAACGGTATTTAATATGCGTGCCCAATGTTTCGATGCTGGTTACAAGTTAACCCAAACTGTACTTTACTTTTACTATTTGGATGTGAGGGTGAAAATATATAAACTTTAGATAAAACAATCCCGTCAATTGTCCGGCCTGTTAATTCTTTCTATTGTATACTCTACTTGTGTGAGCTGACAAGCAGGCAATTGATGATTCAAACGTCTGAGTCTAACAGCATAGAAAGTCTTATGGTTTACGCAGCTAATAGACCAGCGTTTCACATAGTAACTAATTGTTTTCTCACGACATGTCATGACATACACTGTTTTATTTGTCATGCAAGATCCGCGATAGCTTTGTTAAAACATTTTCTTCATTACCTAGCAGAAAAATAATTAAGTACACAGGATAAAGATAATTACACAATTCCTTACAGTTAGTAATTTCTAGATTTTATGAATTAACAGCAACAAACGAAAGGGCTAAAGGCGAAAGGGCATTGTGGTTTAAGATTTGTGTGTACTTCTGTGTGACATGATGCTTATGTAAAAAAGTAAACATCTCACAGGTCAGACCCAGAATCGGAGCACTTATGTAAAGAAATGACATGAGAGAACGAAATTTAGGTAGGGTAGCTTTGTTGTTCAGTAAATACTTAAATTGAACTAATCGTATGACATCAATATAATAATGTAATACAATATGGGCGATATTGCAACTGAAAGAAACGTCAATAACATACCTGTGTAACTAAAATTACAATTTACATGTGATAAGGAACAGTTTTCTTAGCTCTCGCCAGGGTTTACGCTGTTATCTCGCTTGTACAAATGAATAAATGACTGTTATAATATTATAAGGAATCTAGTCTAAAAATGTTGTAAATTATTTAATGATGTTTCTGTGTATGCAAATAATAAACCTTAGAGAGAGAGTAGTTTGCATAATTATCGTCTGTGTCAAGAGAATATCCACCTATGATCGCTTTAATATCATTTTCCCAGCTACATAAGGGAATCCACGAAGTCATCATCGCAGGTATAGACCGAATTATTTCCTTCTTCTGACTACACTGAATGCCTAGTCAGTTGCGTGAAGATAGTAATAGTCATTCTATAGATCTCTCTCTTTTCATTCTCTGAAATGCCAGTTTTAATAATGTCTTACGACAACTTTCAGAAATGGTTTGATATTTTGCCATATTGTTGGAAAAACGCTAATTAACTGATATTATCTCCCACACCTTATGGAGCATTGCTGTAATAACTAAATTGTCTTATTTTTATTTTTATTCTTGGCAAGTAATGCTGTTAATTTGGTAGCACGGCACCATAAAAAGCTAGTAAAAAATATTTGGAAATAATTAAACAACTTTTTTTCGAGACCGTAATAAAAGCTATTTGAAAAAAATCCTTAGCGTAAGAACCACTGTATGTAATTAGAGGGTGGGGTGGGGCTCAATTAAAAATAGCGACTTTCCTAACAAAGCAATTTGCCTTCAAATGGCACTAAATATAATACGAATTAGTAACTTTCTATAACGTATGGTCAATGGCGAATGGGACTCAGCCACTCCTTAAATTAGTTTTTAATTGTAAGCCGATTAGCACCCTCGTCTTGTTTAATTTTAAGTGATTTAATCAATACGAAAGTATGATGAGCAGTACCATGAGCAGGCCATGGTACTACTCATCATACTTTCCACACCAATCAGTTTGTCTCTGTTGTTGGGAATCACAACTACGTGTAGGTACCGTACCTGCTACTACTTTTAGGAAATGTCGATTTCATAAAAGAGATTTTATTAAGATTGAGCTTAAAAAAGTAACGTATCAAAAAGATCGGAAATTCTGTTTGACATAGCAAATCATTTCCTCTTTACGTTTGTAGTCATAGACGATAAAAATGAGCGTGGCCTATGTAGTAGTATACTTAGTCTGGCCATAAATACTGTTACACTTAATTATAAAAAAATATTACATTTGAATTTCGAATCTGTCATTTTTATACGATTGTTCATTGTGTTTTCTCATTTTGGCGCCAATACATTGTAAAATATTTTGCGATATTAAAATGGTGTGGGGTGATAAAGAGAACCGAATCGCTGTGATAGCATTACACAAAGTAGGTATGGAGCCAAATGCAATTTTTAAAACTCTCCATACACTTGGTATTAGTAAAATGTTTGTGTACCGGGCTATTAATAGGTACAATGAGACCTCCTCTGTTTGTGACAGAAAAAGATCTGGCCGTCCACGTAGTGTTCGTACGAAAAAGGTGGTCAAAGCAGTAAGGGAAAGAATTCGAAGAAATCCTGTCCGAAAGCAAAAGATTTTATCTCGGGAAATGAAGATAGCACCTAGAACCATGTCGCGTATTTTAAAAGATGACTTAGGACTTGCAGCCTATAAGAGACGCACTGGCCATTTCTTAACTGATAATTTAAAGAAGAATAGGGTGGTAAAATCGAAACAACTACTGAAGCGGTACGCAAAGGGAGGTCACAGAAAAATTTTGTTTACGGATGAGAAAATTTTTACAATTGAGCAACATTTTAACAAACAAAATGACCGTATTTATGCTCAAAGCTCTAAGGAAGCTTCCCAATTAGTCGACAGAGTGCAACGTGGACATTATCCGACTTCAGTGATGGTTTGGTGGGGTGTTAGCTATGAAGGAGTGACTGAGCCATATTTTTGTGAAAAAGGTATCAAAACATCGGCACAAGTGTATCAAGATACCATTCTTGAGAAGGTAGTTAAGCCCCTTAACATCACCATGTTCAATAACCAAGTATGGTCCTTCCAGCAAGACTCGGCGCCGGGTCATAAAGCTCGGTCCACGCAGTCTTGGTTGGAATCGAACGTTTCGGACTTCATCAGAGCTGAAGACTGGCCGTCGTCTAGTCCCGATCTTAATCCGCTGGATTATGATTTGTGGTCAGTTTTAGAGAGTACAGCTTGCTCTAAACGCCATGATAATTTGGAGTCCCTAAAACAATCTATACGATTGGCAGTGAAGAATTTTCCCATGGAAAGAGTGCGTGCTTCTATTGATAACTGGCCTCATCGTTTAAAGGACTGTATTGCAGCCAATGGAGACCACTTCGAATAAGCTTTTTATATTTTTAATTGTTTTATATTTATGTATTAAACTGACACACTGTAAAAGTAATAAATGTTATTTGCAGTTAACAATTTTCTTTTTTCTTTATTACAATATTTATGGCAAGACTAGGTAGTTGTCGTGTGGCACTAACCTGCACGTCGAAGGGCTGGTGGTGCTGCGAGGTGTCGGGCGCCTGCTGCACGACGGAGGCGCCGTTGACGAGGCTGGCGGGCGCGCCGCCCGGCCCGCCCGCCGGCCCGCCGCTCGCGCCGCCCACGCCGCCCACGCCTCCCACGCCGCCGCCGTACTGCACAATACGTCGTACCTTCTTCACACAATGTCGCTACTACACCAGTGTACTACAAATATACTTGTTTCCTTCTCGTAAGAGAAACGTACATATTGTAGGGAAGGACCATCGACAACGACCAAGTAGCTATTACCTACATGTTTTGCTATTTTTGTCATGATCGAGCAGTAGGTAAGATACAAATAGACATTATTTAACGTGACATAGCCATGTACCGTTCTTGCATACAAGGGTTAATTCAGCACCGTCATGAAAATCTTATAAGTTTAAATATTATAATGTTCATAACGAAGACTGGTTTTCGTGTTCACAAAAACCAAAATTAATAGTTCTCAGATCAATGAAATAATTCGATTTATGCGAGTGGCAATATTTTTAACGTCAACTATAGCACCAACTCCATACCAAACATAACTTGTTGCACTTGCACTGCGACAGCGCTATTGATGTTAAAGATGAAAATTGAGTAAAGCCAAAATCTCATTGTTGTCAGCGACATTGCTCGTCCTCGAAGCCTTTGCAAGTTAAGAAATATCATTTTTGACGCAAAACCTCAACATCGCAGAATGTTACCTTAAACAAAATCCGTTTTGTAATAGTAGGCTATTCTATTGTTTTTGAAATACCTATATTTTTATACGTGCCGATTGATACGATAGTGAACTAGTATTTTTATATGGTGAAAATACTATCGCTTTATGCAGTTTTTTTTCAAAATTAGGCGTCGTATTTTCGCGCTAAAACGACACCTACTATTATAGTGACGTCATATAACTGACTATATTAAAGCCATATTTGATGTTCCCATTTGTATGTTTATTAGTATACCGACTTAATTCAATATGTAGCTGATATGATAAAATCGGTTTATTTTTTAGTCACATGAGTCGTTTATTTTTGTAAAATCTAATTATTTTCTTTCCTTTTAGTAGTAAGATATACCTTCAAAAAACAAGGCAAACCTAATAGCTTTAAAAGAACACAACTATCAGTTCATATGAAATTTAAGTGTTTTAAGATTTTTTTTTCAACTCCTAACCGTTGAAGAGTTCTCTCAGCTGTCTTTCGTCTTCTGCACCACACCCCTAATGACAATCAAAACCCATCTAGTTGTAAAGGCCTTATCAATACAAATTAATCAAGCTCAAACACAAGGTAGCTGCTGTGAACCGTTGAGTTCCCTCGACTGTCTCTCGGCTCCATCATCAGATCTACTTCAGACTTTTGTTGTATTATAGTCTTTTAAAAGTCCTAAAGTATCTAACAAACGCACTAGTATAGGTTGCGGCACGTAAAAAGAACGCTGGCCGTCAAGTAATCGTATTTTATCTAGTATGTTTTTCAATGTTATAACTAATAATATAACAAAAATGTAGGAACGAAGCTACGATTCGTAAGCGAAAGCCTAGTTCTAAAATAAAATAATAGGCACATAACTTTCTTGCGAGACTGTACCCATGCGCAAACACACCCCCAGCACTTTGTTCCAGCGTTCATTTCACGTGACGCGGACTATACTCCCTACAATTTTTTAAAGTTCCCTTCGATTTCCCGGGTCTTCCATAATCAGGCCCTGACTTCCTTGTCGTGGGACCACCTTGAAATTGTCTACTTTCTAAGCAAAAAAAATATCAAAATCGGTTCATAAACGACAAAGTTATCCGCGAACAAACATAAAAAAGCATAATATATACGGAATTGAGAAATCTCCTATTTGAAAGTCGGTTAAAAACGACCAAATGAAAGGTCTACATTGAATTTGGCTCGAGTAAAGGTAATGACCGATTAGTATTAGTACTATCTTTAAGACTACCTGCTACAAAATTGTTGATAATTATTAAGAAATCAGTAAAGAGCTTTAATTATTCATTCGAAATTGTTTTATTTATTAGTAATTCAATTAAAATACCGGAATTTACTATAAAACTAAAGTAAATGTTGTTAAAGACCACTCGGCCAGCGATAAACCAACAATTACGTCGCATGACAAATGAACCAGCGACAGGAAAATGTGCAACCACTACGTGTATTTTAGTTCTTAACAAGCAATATTTATCTAAAATTATAATTATCTCAATGCATTAAATCGGTTGAAAAATCGCATTCGAACCAGCAACGTGTTGCCAGTCACCTTGTGGTCTATGCTGTATGCCAGTCATATCACTCAGGAGAAAAATATGGTGGATGGTGTTTTCGGTCACATGGCATACATATAATACAACTACAATATTATTTTCGAAAATATAAATGAACCGCAAATTCATTTAACATGATAGTGTCATTTTCGTATATCTTATGGTAGAAAGGTAATAAATAACAAATTTTGATAATTTTATTTTAAAAGATGTTACTCCCCTTTTGTGAAATTCAATAAACAAATATTTACTTGATTAATTGAACCAGAACCACGACTATGTTCATAACCCTTGCAACATGAAGATCAATTGGAACTGACATCTCATTTCGTCTAAACATTAAAAATATTAGTTATATTTTTCATTAGCTAATTTATTTGTAAAATACAAACCTGCTGTGTGCTTGCGAAACTGTTGTTGTCAAATTGTGGATGCTGTTCCATTTGTAAAACGAGTTCAATGTGTTGATTCATGGAGTCGTTTAAAGTCATACCTGCAACCAATTTAACTTATTATTTTAATTCATCATAATTTCCAAAGAAAATAGTTTATTTTTGGTACAAACCAGGATGTATTTGTGGATGTTGTGGGTGAGGCAGACCTTGTAAAGGAGCCACTCCTAACATTCCTGGGTGATGCTGAAATAGAAACAAAAACAATGTATGACATACAATTCTATTACGGAATCTTGAGAAGAATTTTAACAGTGGTAGTACAATTACAATAACCCATGACAAGCACAATCCATATCAATACTTATTTAGCTATAAGTATATGTTACAGCCAAAGTGATTAATTCGCTAATAAACATAATGACTAGTCATTATCAATAATAGCAGGCCGAGTTAGACAAAGTAATAAATACCTATGGTTCAATTGAGTTATTAGTTAGCCCTCCCTATGAAGAATGCATTTCTAATAGGTGCAAATATAAGAAGTCAAACCTCGTGTGTAATTTGCGCCTTACTTTAAAGCAAAAAAAATATTATGATTAAGTTGTTTTCAAATATTATTACAGAAAGAAAGAAAATACATTTTATTGCGTTATTTCTTTAGTCTTTAAATAGTGATACCAAAAACTTGCTTTAATCTGTTTTTTTTTGGGTTACGTACATTAAAAGGAAAAAATACTGAACTTTTATAAGATTACGTTGTCTGTCTGTCAAGACGCTTTATTTGGGATATGTGTGGAGGTATCACGAGGAAACTTTAATCATAATACTTTGGGGGTCTATGGTTCCATGAAGTAAATACAAAATCTATATACTGAATTATTTTACTTTTATTGAGGTTAAAAAAATATGCAGCAACCACTAAAATCCGCATATTTTGATTCACTCAACTTAAGGAAATCAAAACCTAAAATAATCAAAGTATCCTGTACGTACTTTCTGTTGACATAAAACTATGAAATTTGTCAATAAAACCATGAACACGTAATACTACGTAAAAATCTCGAAACCATACACTTTCCATTACATTATGTAAAATGGGGAATGAGAAAAACAGAAAAATTGCACTATTCAATTACTGAACATGAACAATGCCCTCGGTATGCGATTTCCAGACTTTTTAGTTTATTGTTTTACAGCTAGTGAGCTTTTAATTTCTTTTGTAAAATTAAATTACTATAAAAATATCTTATACATAAAATCCCCGTGTCACAATGTTAGTTACCAATCTCTCCCCCGAAACGGCTGGATCGATTCACTTGAAATTTTGCGTGCGTATCGGGTAGGTCTGGGAATCGGCTACTATCTATGGTCTACTTGTTTTATTAGTGTTGAAGAGATTTATATATATATAACATAGTATAAAACAAAGTCGCTTTTTCTGTCATGTGTCATGTTGTATGTCCCTATGAACGCTCAAATCTTTAAAACTACGCAACGGATTTTGATGCGGTTTTTTTTAATAGATAGAGTAACTCATGAGGAAGGTTTTTATGTATAATATCATCCATTAAATAGTGGACAAATACTGTTATTTTTGAGGTTTCTAATGTGATGTCGCAAATAATTACATTTTTTCCGCTTACATTGCAAACGCAGGCTGAATCCTACGAGATTTATCAAAATAATGTACTAAGTATTGTACACAATGAAAAGGTCTACAGAAAACTCCGCGATGGTATATGTCTATCTCTTATGGATATCCCACAATAACATTTTTTTGTCATTTACTTTTTACGACAAATAATGACTAATATTCGAAGCGATTTTAACCAATACAGCATTAATCCTTATCCAATTAAATACCTTAAAATGTTAAAAAATTGTAAAAATGTAAAAAAAAGTAAAAATGTAAAAAAAAGTGAAAATATTGTGTATAAAAGATATTCCAAAGATAAGGAAAGGGGAATTGTTTTAAGTACTCCAAAAACGCGTGCGGGCTACGGGCAGTAAATGAATAAATCAAATCTACTGGATTGATTTTATCATTTTTTCAGTGAGTTACATATTTTAAACCCGTGCAAAGCCGGAGCGGGCCGCTATGTTTTTTTATAAACAACGTTCACAGTTTTTCTTTAGCGTATTTAGTATATCAGCATTGCACCCGTGCGAAGCCGGGGCGGGTCGCTAGTATATAATAATAGCTAGTTAATGTGATTAATTATATCATAAATCCTTTTGTTTTAATTGAGTAAATATTATTTATAATGGACATCTAGATAGTATGTACTATGTATAATATCTGGATTTATCACTTTGGCTGTAGCATACATTTCAATCAGTATTTGACTTTTAGATAATTATGGATTGTGTGTTTATGTGAATAGCATATAAGCATTGAGTGTGCGGTACCTGCGGGTGCGAGAGGTGCGGCAGATGGTGCAGCGGCTGCGGCTGCGGCTGCGGCATGGCGTGCGGCGGCAGCAGCGGGAAGGGCGGCGCGTCGCCGTTGCGCACGCCGCCGCCCGCCTCCTCCTCCGCCGGCGACGGCTGCCGCGACCCCGGCGTGCGGCTGCACGACACGCACAAGTTATATATCGCAACACTCCGACCAAACCCGAACACGGGGACAACAACTCATTTCTTAAGTCGGTGTGCGCGTGCTTAAGTTTTGGTCCCTTAATCAGTGTATCTGTTATGGACCAAGTGATTAATGCGGGCATTATTTATAATGCTCGAACATTATGAATAATGCCCAGCATCATCGGGCTAAGTGATTAATTACTATCTTAACTTCATTATTAGCATATCGCTCGGTCATTATTATATTGCTAAATGATAGTTGGGCAATTTGATACTAATGCTATATTTAAGTTGTATCAAGCGCTAAATAAACCATGGCTGCAATTGGGGACACCGTAAGAGTTCGAGTTCCGATGTTGATTGCGGTCGTAATGATGGAAGAAATAAAAAAAAACCTAACCTAACCTAAATTAGGTGAGGTTAGGTTTTTTTTTTTTATTTGTCAAAATCTATATTTATTGAGGTGAAAATATCATCTTATGTTATTTTAATTGTTAAAATAATCTTTATGATATGTACGCTTAAGGCAAATTAAAATACAAATTTATTATGAAACGAATATCTACTTGTTTTATTACTTTATCTAATTCTTCGAAGATGTTATATATAATAGCTAAACAGTATCTATAATATCCAGATTGATCACTTTGGCTGTAACATTTGTATTACTTTACCCAAAAGGTGATAGGCCATATGTATAGTGCCCGGTTAATTTGATTATTTGAATAATTATTATCAAAGTGCACTCTCATATTGGGCATTTTTCATAGTGCCCGGGCATTATGTATACTGCCGAATTTATCACTTGGTCCATAACATATCGAAACTTGATGGTAACATACATACATACATAAACGTCACGCCTCTTTCCCTTGGGGGTAGGCAGAGATCACATCTTTCCATTTGCTACGATCCTGGCATACCATTTTAGCTTCATCCACACTCATCAGTCGCTTCATACACGCCCGTCGGTTTAGGGTACTCCTGACCTGACCCTTTTTTAGGACTTTCCCTATTTGGTCATGGAACGTCTGTCGTGGTCTTCCCCTCCCAACAACTCCATTCAAACTACACTCATATATCTGTTTCGTTAGTCTTCTTTCGTTCATCCTCTCAACATGTCCAAACCATTTAAGCATCCCTTTCTCAATCCTTGTGACTACATCTTCTTTCACGCCACATCTTTCCCTTATCACATCGTTCCTAATCCTATCGCTCAATTTCAGTCCTAGCATACTTCTTAGAGCTCTCATTTCAACAGCATTTATTCTACTTTCATGCTTCTTCTGCCACACCCAACTTTCACTCCCATACATTAGCGTCGGTACCAACACACCCCTATGAACTGCTAAACGTGCTTTATTAGACACTTTCTTGCTGTTCATAAAGGTATGCAGTGCACCATTCACTATATTTCCAGCATTCACTCTTCTTTCAATATCACTATCATACTTCCCATCTCTCGTAAATTTCGTGCCCAGATATACAAATTCATTTACTTGTTCTACTTTTTCACCTCCAATCATTACGTTACAAGCCGTCACACACTCATCTCTTTCAAATACCATAACTTTTGTCTTAGAGACATTCACATTCATACCTTTCTTCTTCAAAGATTCATACAACACAGTCATAAGTTCTTGTAACTCCTCAGCTGACGAGGCTAGTATAACTTGATCATCAGCATACAGGAGGCATTTGACAAGAACCTCATTCATTCTCAAACCTTTATCACACTCTTTCAGACCTGTCAGACAGTTGTCTAAGAATAGGTTGAACAGCCATGGTGACGCAACACATCCCTGTCTAACACCTTTATCGATGCTAAACCAATCAGTGCACGTGCCATTTATCCTGACGCAAGCGCTAGAACCCTCGTAAAGGGATTTTAGCGCCCGCACCAGGGCCCTGCTCACCCCATGCGAACACAACGCCGACCACAATTCATTCCTCATCACTCTGTCATAAGCCTTTTCTAAATCCACGAATGTGCAATAGACTTTTTGACTCTTGGCCAAACATTTTTCAGCTAAGCACCGCAAAGAAAAGACCTGATCCGTACATCCCATTCCATTCCATTCCATTCCATCCCATGGTAACATGCATATAAACTCTAATTTTATATTTAGTTAAAAGCCATTGTTGTAAAGAGGCACAATATTGTGCGATGAGCAACTTTGTAACCTACGTTGCAAATATTAAATAAGTCAATTAACAATTGTCCTCACTATGATTACATGTTTGATGATTATATGATGTACAATAGTTATTTTTTGCCACAATTAAAAAAAAACCGTACAAACATTAATACTTAAATAATAATGAACCGCGCAACTAGAGTCAGTAACGTTTTGCCTGAGAAGACCTACTCGAAATAAAAACCTTTTGATATTGATTTTGAATGTACATATTACATAACATCTAATTTCTAGAAAATTAATATCACGACCATCACAATAATATATCTTCCATGTTTTAAAGTATAAAATTTGCCTAGCATGTGAATCATAGCATCAGAGCATTTAATATAACACGAATATAGTGGTCTCTGCTCGAGGACGCGATGGCGACCGGCGACCGGCGAGCGGCCGCTTGGCATTGAGCGAGGCCACGGCGGCCGCGAGCGGTTATTGCCCGCAAGACCCTCCGTCACTCCCGCGAACGTTTTACAACTAGCCACTCGGTGGCCTTCGCAACCATCTTACGTATCTATGACGCGTAGTCATCTGTATAATGATAACGATAAGACAGTCTGCGTACTAAATCATCGATTTCTGTAGATTGTGTCATTAACAAAATTATTCATAGTTTGACATATAAGAAATAAATAGGGATAAACCTCTTCAAGAATTGAAATGTCAAGAATTGAAATATTAACCAGGTCTTGTATTACTGATGTATTTGTATAAATAACCTAAAATTGTTCAAAGTATCATCAGTACAGCAGGTACTTACTTGAAAGCTTTGTCATCTTCTTGCCCATTATGGAGTCCATTAGGAAGAGATCCATGTTCATGCAATTCATGCAGATCTTTTTCGAACGGCGAGGCCGACTTATCCTCGGGGCGCTCCTCTAAAGCCATGCTGCGCAGACCAGACACAACACCAGCTACTTTTTCACCACCAGTAGCAACACCACCTGCTTCTACGAGATGTGAATAATTAATTCTTGATGAAACTGTAACAAAGTGGTATACAATGGTGGTTAATATCATCTTCTATTAATTGCGCAAATATTTTTAAAGTCTCACAGATTAATTTGTTAAGGGATATGGCCATGGAAATTTATTTATCTTGAACATAACACACATGATTACATTAAGGGCTGATGATTTTCGTCAGATTACACTTTATTAAAGGAATCATTTTTAACATTTTGACAATTTTTTCGGAAAAATTTTAAGTTGAGAAATGCGACCTTTTTTTAATTCTAAAATCGGATATATTTATTGACTTGCAAAATGGTCTCAGAAAAATTCTTTTATAAAACGTTTTCTGCTTAAATTTCACGACATGATAAGAAAGATAGTTTGCTGGCACTCACAATGTTAAAAAATTATGATTTGAGTAATAAAGTAGCATCTTAGACCCTACCTGTCGGTGATCCCCCTAGGACGTATTCTACCATCTTCACGCCGAGCCCAGCGGTGTCTCGCGGCGACAGGATGCTGCCGGCATCTCCACCAGGAAAGGCTACACCGCGGCGTGTGCCCATCATCGGCACGCCCACATTGTGTTCAACAGCTATAAAAGAAAATACTTTTTTCTTAACATAATGAGTAACCTACATAAATATTATCACTTAACACATTTAGAAAAGAAATTCTGGCTGACCTTTTTCGCATTTTAAGGACTTCTATTCGTTTCAGACAGGATCCGCACTTAAGTTCTCTTAAACTCTAATTGTCGGGTTAACTATTGAACCTACCAATACTAATTTGTATAATTTCTTTGAAATTAAAATTTAACTTTCGTGCCGCTATTAACAACTCCGTTATGCACAGGGATGTCTTGCAATATGAATTTACATGTGAAGTACCTATTTTAGACTCATTCGAGTTCCAATAATATTTGTTCTCTTTCTATCAACTTGTTGCAGTCTAACAAAAGGAAATCACTGATACGGAACTAGTCTAATTATTACAAAATTCTATTACGATTTTGTTTAAAATCATAAACTAACATCTATGAGACGATAATAACATATAACACTGCGCTTAAAAGAAATGTAATATGTTATACGAGTTGAGTCATAGCTTCCGATATTGCGACATATGCGTCGCACGGCGCACAGTAACTTACCTTGTGCGGACCAGGTCGGATCACGCCACATCTGCTCGGGATTCAACTGTAGCGGCGGCAGGTGGGGTGGACCCTTGCTGTCGCCGCCAGCACCGGGGCCTTTATCCCATAGTTTTTTTGCAGCAGGTGCAATCTAAACATAACAATTATTATCAGGTTTAATAAAATTTACGTAAACAGAAGTAAAATTTACACTGAACAGAAATGATAATCTAACAATATAGTAAAAAAATATAGATATTACTTTAATGATATACAGTAACAAATGCTGCATACACTGTATTACTTAATAAAGCAACTTAAACACAACATTTAAGATTTCGAAAACTGATTTTATAATCAATGTACAAAGATTTAAACCAAAAATAAAGATAATTAGTAAGTTGTTGAAGTAATTTCAATAAAATTAAAATGTACTCTCTGTTATTTTCTCTCAGAAGATGAATAAAGACAATTGTATAATATTCTTGGTATGGTAAACTACTATTTGGTAGTGTTTGTGTAACAATACAATTTCATTAACATAAATATAGAAAAAAAAATATGCCTACTAAAAATGTGTAAATATAAAATTAAGTTCATTGGTTAATGAATATGTTTGTATAAAACATTAGATGACAAATAAAAACTGGCATGGTGCAACCACATTTCGCCAAGCAGTCCTAGTTCTATTTCACAATACAGTTAAAACTTGACACGAAGTTGTAAACCTGGACTATTTGAGGATATTAAATGAGAGTGTACAGCACAGGCTAACCAAATTGTACCATTTACAACATAACTGGTGGTAAATGATCAAACCAAAGTTATTGATTTTGTTGTTATCCAATATACTCAGTGTGAAAAAGATTGTAAAACAACCATATTTTACATTTATTGTGTGAAAAAAAAAGAGAGAAGTTGGTTTCAATATTATTATGAAGCAGCAATCAATTTAGAGTTACAACTTATTCTTTTTTTTTATGATGCAACTAATGTAAGGGATTCCATACAAGAGGCATAACATCAAACACCAATTTATATGTTATCTAATTATTCCACATTAAACAGAAAAATGAGCAAGCTTATCATGCAACTACTGTTACAGATCATTATTAAATGTTTGTGTCAAAAACTGTCTATTTAAAATATAATTAAAAAAGTGACTACATCAAAAAAAAAGGCAGATTGCTATAAAGCTTTTTGGTTATTAAGACTATACAATTTTTCTACATAAAAGTTTTACTACTATTACAATTAACACTTAGATGAGTAAAATACTTTAGTGCAAATTTTCACATTATTTGTGATAGTATGCATCAGCATGCACTACTTTAAATGTAAATTGATACCTACACATTTATTACATCTTAGTTAGAAATAACACAAAAGCTATGTTTCTGACAGTAGAAATCTCAAAACCAAACAACAAACTTTTTACCAATTTTTTTTAAGAGAAAGCAATATTTTAGTTTCAGTAGCTAACTGACTTAAGAAAATTTATGTCATTTGTAATAATAATTTCATTCTGATAACTTGCAAGAATGCAGTGCAGTGCTTGCTATTTTAGTTAATGAGAAGATGTAATTTGATCCATTGTTAATCATTATACAACAAAGTGGTGACTATATTTATTCTTAGGATGTGCATCCAACACCATATTTAAATTTTATCTGAGTATACACAAAAATCCAGTTTTAAAATAATTTCATCAGATAAATATTTTCATTTACAGAAAAATGAACAAGAGTTAATATCTTATATACAATTGTGATATTGATATTAAGTTTGTTGATATGTCATAAAATCAAGTTATTTACTAAAGATTTAGCAATTTAATACAACTTTAAGTTTGCTAGTATGTTTATCAATATTTCAGTGTTAACTTAATCATGTTAATCCAATTAGTCAAATTTTTCACGACTTACATTTAAATGATAGTAGATTTACCATCACAGAAACACCTTAATAATATTACATAAACAAAGTGGCAAGCAGCATAAACAAAGTACCTTTTTTCATCAAGGATATATCATAAACCAGGTTTCGGAACAATTTCAACAGTGCAATGACTCCAAAGTCATGTGTTATCCGAAAATGCAGTCAAACTTGAGACCAGATGATCTGGTCTCCTAAGCGCTGATTTGAATAAATGGTTATAATATAGTAATAACCAAGGTTAACCATTGATTTGTCGACTCGAAGAGTCCTGACTCTCCGGCCTCTTGACACAAAGGCTCTAGTCGCGTTCTACAACACCCGCTGGAAGAGAGGGAGTAGCTTGCTTTATACACAGATGATTCACTATCAACTTCCCTAAGTCTTTGATTATGTCCTAAGTAAATTCACTATAAAAAAAACAGGATAGACTTTTTAGTCCTCACACGACTGTAAATAATTACTATGAGCTTATAAAATACCATATTAAAGTACAAATACATTGCTGTTTATTATTTATTTACACTTATTACTTGGCCACACCGTTGTTGCTTCAATTCAATGGCGACAATAACATTATGTGATGAACCTACAACTTTGTTTTAAATACATCAATGAATTAAAGACGTAATCATTCTAATTAAATCTACATCATGATTCATAAAGACTGAAAACTCGTGACTAATAATTAAAGAAAAGTAAAGTAAAATAATCGGAGTATACCAAACCGGTGAACAAATTCAGATTCAGAAATGGCGGACGCCGGTGACAAGTAAACAAAACAAAAACGGACCTGTTGCTTGAAAAAACCAGGATTTTAGCAATTTCATGACTTAAAACCGCAAGCAAGTTCATCAATCTAACATATAAAATCATCTAACTCACCATGTCGGGGCCCATATCCTTAACATCAGTTTCAAAAAAAAAGTCGCTCAAGGGTTTCATGCGTACAATCCGCCTAAAGCTCGGTCATGTACTACAACGAAAGCTTTACGTGAGAAAATATCACTTTTAACGTAAAACACAAGTTTTATATGATAAATTCACTAACCACACCGATAAAAATACACATTTCGTACACTAAAATGTTTATTTGCAGCGAAATAAAACCAGAAAGATCTAAACTCAAATAATACAATGTTGACTTGTTTCGAACAAAGGACGTACGCCGACCACAGCGCCTGCGTTAAAATTCCCCATACAAGGGAGCGTCGCGCAGAGCAAAGTTGTCGCGCAAGTTTGATAGATGGCGCGCAAACCAAAATTAAATGACCATAGAATCTAAACTCCGGGAACCGCGTTCATTTTTTAGTCTATGGTAATATTCATATTTCAATTCGTTGCGAACGGACGAAGTAATGATTTTATGAACGGATAGTTTTAAATCGCATTTAAATAGGAGTCAATTAAATAACATATTATTGAAGCTTTAATGTGCCTTCTCTCGCAGATAAAGTTGTTTGTAAGTTAAGTTTTGATGATATGAATTATTTAAGACTGATTTTCTTATTATAAATCATAATATTGGGCATTTTTTTTACATGTCGCATTTAATGGATACGATAGAATAGATCAGGTATAAATATGCTATTTTTTATTTACATAAGTTTAATTATAAATATAGATATGTCTTGTTTGGTATAAATTGATTCCTATGAATATTATTATCTTAACTTTAGACGCAGTCAGTCACTTCACTCGAGTTATTGAAAAGTTTGTTCCTTTTTTATTTTTTTCCCTAGCCTATTGTGTCCCACTGCTGATTTTCTGTCCTGCGCCACCTCGAACCAGTCCTCGCGGTGTTCTTTGTTTTTATTAAAATAAACGGTAAATTTAAAAATTAACATTTTAATATTTTCCTACGACTAGGAAAATAGAAAACCTTAATTTTTTTAAATGTTAAAAGTATTTTTAAATATTTTTATTTTAGAATAAAATGACGATTGTAATGAACTAACAAATATTACTATAGAACGAAGTCGTTTTTTGCGTCTGTCGGTCCCCATGTATGGTTAGATCTAACTGCGCGATGGATTTTGATGCTGTTTTTTTTTTATAGAGAACGTGTCAAAAGAAATTATTGATAATAATAATATGTCATTACATCAGAATTTCACCTGTGCGAAGCTGGGGTGGGTCGCTAGTGGATAATTTGCATTTATAAAATGTACACAAGTAACTATCAACATTCATCACAACATACGTTTAGAAGAACATTAATAAAAAAAAATCATAACGATAGATTTCATTTTATTTCTACGGCTTTATTTTCCGCACGTATCCTATGCACGTATGTTAATCCGCCTTGCTAGAATTTACAATATGTTATGGCCTATTACCCACACCATTGGGTCCAAAGTACAAACATACTTTATTAGTAACGTTCCTAAGGGCGCGCCTAAGGAAGTCAAAGGCTCGACTTAGCCGTTACTCCTGAGGCGTTTCACGAGCGTTTGCACTTCTCTAATGTTGTGTAGATGCTACATTGACGTCAGTAAAACCACGGCGTCTGTTTCTGCCTACAAATATAGTGGGACGGACTTGTGGTTTAACCGTTGATGTTGGCGACTGTGCAGCGGCAGATGTTGGAGAAGCTCTTAAGCTCGTAAAACGGTAATGGGACAGCGGTTTTAGTGAATTTGGTAACTCCTTATAAGGCATACACGCAGTAAATATTCGTTGTTTGCTCGTTTGCCGCTGGGTATCTGGGTACTATTAGAAAAAAAAAATGGGCATTTATCTTAATAGCATGGCATAATTTTATCGTATTAAAAAAATATTTATAACAATGTTCTGGCTAGACAGAACAACCTTTAATAAAGAATTGTCAATTATGAAGTCAATCATTGCTGTTAATGTTATCCTCTTAAAGGAAATAATTTCTTTAATTATAAATAGTTGAAGCGTGGTCCTTTAGTCACGTGTATTCACTTTATTTTGGCCATGTTGCACAAACCTGGTCGTAAGTGTAAATCTAACGAATCAAGTTGAAACTCTATACCGCACTCCAAATCCAGATTGTGGACGTGGGTCAAAAGTCTGTTCAGCTAAAATAGTACTGGGCTGGAAATGTCTGTCGCTCATTAAACTTGCGGTGCGCTGACGAATAACCAGATTAGTGCCTTGAAACATCGAGGCCGGGAGGCAGCAAATCGTGAACGACATGGCAGGCCTATTAAGACGTCCAAATTGAGCGAAATAAATACCTCAACATTCCTACAACGCTATCTACTCTCAAATTAAGTATACGAGAGTAACTTGTGTTAGGAGTACAAGACAACTGATAAACATATTTATAATTTCTACATAAATTACACCCTAGACCCACAATAAATAATTATGCTCATCACACAAACATATTGGGTGGGAATCTAAACCATGACCTCCGGCATAGCAGTTAGGGCCACAAACAACTAGACCAGCAGGCCCATCATTAAAAATATGTTGCTATTGCCAACATTACTTACTAGGCTAACCCTATTTTTAAAAAGTAGTAGTTCTCCATCATGAGGCATGAGGCTTATATATCCCTCTTTATTCTTTCTAAAGATTACCAAGAATATGCACACATTACTTTAAATACAAAGCAACTTCTTGCATACAAAATATTGACTTAACTATAACTTTCCTTAGAATTTGTAACTTTATACTTTTCTGCCATCTTTTTTAAACTATAATAGGTATTGACTTACAATCTCACTGGATTCAGATAAATGCCATATTTTACATGAAGAGAGTCTGTGAGACCTCCATTACATGTTTACTTCTTTCCACCTTAGAGAGCACTAGTAGCCCTTAGTTTTTTGCTCTGCCAAAATATGAAATAAAGTCATTATAATCCAATAGTTAATTTTAAGTTAAATCAAAATTTGAATATTTTGACATAGAGTCCATGCCAACTGTCTATACAATATACATTGAGTTCTATCTAAACAAGATTGATGTTTTAGAATCAACTAACTTAAAATATGTATTTGGTAAAGAATGGTGCAGAAGAGATACAATATGATGCAGTAGAAGCCAAACAAAAGGTATTACAATAATATAGATACATACATAAATATGTAAATGAGAAAATCTATAATAATTTAAAAATGTACTTACTGATGCAGTAGTAAACAAAGTATGATTTATTCCTGAGTTATTAAGTATATAAAAAATCTAGTCTAATACATCAATAAATAAAAAATCAGTCTACATCAATACAAATAAAATGATATGATGTTCTTGTCTTCTATGCAACAACTATATTGACACAATCAACAAATCATTAAAAGTCCAGTACTATCTTAATTAACTTGTAATTACGCAAAGTTACAAAATGCTCATTCTGTTACCCTTGCCATGTACAAACTTTTCATGTTAAGTTATTACAGATATATAATAATAATATATTATTATATTACATACTAGCTGACACGGCAGACTTCGTACTGCCCCAATCGAAAAATAAAAAAGAAATAGATTTTTTTTCTCACCTTTTAAACCTTCCCTAGACCTCCACGAACAATTCAAGACCAAGATGAGATAAATCCGTTCAGCCGTTCTCGAGTTTTAGCGAGACTAACACGAACAGCAATTGATTTTTATATATAAGATTTTAAGTATTCATTTAATTTAATGAATGATCATACGTATAAAAAATATACTATGGTTAATTAAAGGATGTGTTTATGGTAATTTGTTACAAAACACTTGTTGCAAATTTTTTCCCAAAAACAATTCTTAAATAAAAAATATAATAGATAAATTAATTAATTTATGAATGTAGTCATGTTTTTCATGTGTAAAGATTATTAAATAGGAATTTCTCCTTGGAATGATTATAAAAGTATCAATTTTCTTATTTCAACTAAGCTCAAAGTAGATCTATAACAGATAACTGGACATGCACACAATATACAAGCATCACACAAAATATATAAATGCACTTCATACCTGGTTTCTGATGGCAGCAACCGGAGTTAAACCAAGTTGATTTTGTCCTTGTTGAAGAAATTGATTAGTTCCAGGAGCCAGCATTCCAGCTTGGCTCAAATACATAAGGTGCTCAGAGTTTTTCCCAATACCATTTATAGCTATGTTACCATGGTGTTGATGTATGTCATACAATCCTTGTTGACCAAGTTGTGGAGCATTTTGCATGCCTTGGAGCTGTGGCAACATAACTGCACTATTTTGTATTAAATTGTTTCCAAGTGTTGGATTTTGCAATGGAGCCAATTGTGTATGTACCATGTTGGTGGTCAGGTGAGCTGGGTGACTTCCAATAACTGAGGGATTTATAGTCAATGTCCCAACTGATGATGCTATAGCCTGGTTAATGAACTGTTGTTGATTTGTCTGTGAATTTTTAAGCTGCACTTGAGCTTGTTGATGCATATTGTTCATGGTCATGGGATTGGTATTCTTCCATTTATCTGGATTCTGAAATGAAAGGAATTCACAATAAATATACAAGTATTTGTAATGAATATATCAATAAATAATAATAGTCTGTATTTAACACACTAATGAATTAAATATATCGAGAAAAACAGTCTAATTTACAAAAACATTACTCTGACATAAACAATTTTTTAGGTTATAATGACTGATGTCCACTGTAAATAAAGGTTTAAGTTAATAATGCATCAATGTAAACAAACCTCAGGAATTGTATCGTCCCCGACGGCCCAGCGTTGTTTGGGCGCTAAGGACGGTAGCTCGCCTTCTTGTGGCTCTCGTTGGAACACGTAATGCACAGTGGCATCGTCCTGGCTCCGAGCCTGAGAAGCGCGCGTGCTTTGCAACCCAGCTTCGCCCGCCTCTTCTTCGGCTCCCGTTCCCGGCCACTTCATTGGGCTACCGTGAGGTTCGAGCATTCAGTTTCACAATATTTCAATCCCTCGTAACCGTAAACACAAAATGTCTCGCGATCTTTCCGTTTATACTTAAGTAGAGCTACTACCAATAATAATATAGGCAGATGTGTTATTAAACCGATTTACATTATCAAATAAACTACAAACAACAAACAGATCTCGAGATTGAAGACATTTAGCTAATCAAACTGTCTTTTTGTCTTTGTAATGACAGTAGTTCTATCAAAGCACGATGACAGCCGCTAAGGGAAACCAAAATATTGCATCTACTGCAACGGTCTCCTTGACGGATCGAAACAAAGACAAGAAGTGAAATCAATGATTTTAACGATACAAAACCACAGAATTTAAGAATTTAGAAGTTATATGGGTTTAACTAATGTACTAACGTTAGGATTTAGCGATTTGTCGGCGTCTAAAACTGAACTGGATAAACACTCAAAATAATACACTATTCACACAATTTCTAAACAAAACGAGCACAAATATAATTACTATATGTACACAGAACTATTTACAATGTACAATTTTTACAAAAAACCCGGTTTATGCCATTGGCTGCTGTCGATACTTTCTGATTTAGAAAAGACGACAAACATTCTTCACTGCCTGTCCGCCATAATCGGTCGGTCGGGCAGATGCGATGCGCGCGCAACGCGCAAAACTATACTATAAACATAAATACATAATGCCAAATACGTTTCTCTACAAGTATTTAATAAAACATTTGATATTTAATTTGAGAAAAATGCTTAAAATTGTATGAAATCTGATAGTTTGTACAAGGAAATAAAAATAATAATCATAATAACCAACACCAATAATTATTTGGACGTATTTAATTTTATAATCTGTATAATTTATCTGTAAAGTCTTTAAGTATGTTCTCGCAAAGTGGAACATTAAATAATGTAGAAAGTTAACTGATTTATGTTGGATATTTTTGGTTTCAATTTTTTTTTAATTAATTTTCTTGCATCCCGCACAATGTTGTTAATATAAAAGCAAAATGTTTGGTGAAAAGAAACGGTTTTTAGTTGTCAAATAACCCACAGAATGTAAACATTTCAAGTTTCAATTGTTTTTTCTCAGAAGTTTGGTATTATTGCTAGAGAAAAAAAATAAGTTTAGTCTTTCGCTATAAGATTAATTTATAAATAAATTATTAATTTAAAAATACAATCAAAATTATTAAAAAAAAACCGTACAAACAAAACAAAATGTTCCTTTCATTTCATTAAATTATATTGACCATTATTCAGTTGTTCTCTAAGAAGTAGCTAGTTCGCAGACCGAGCCTTATGGCAACTTATTATGGAAGATTATGTCCAATTTTGGACATTTGGACAGCGATAGGCTGATTTCATTGTTTGATTACGGACTTACAGACTTAACCAGCAGTGGATGATTTTAGGCTGATATGATAAATATAAAGAAGAACCAAATAAACGAGGCCTTTTGTTGGATTGTTAGTTTTGTAAGGTTCGGGAATGCGTACACAGTATTTTCACAATATTTAAGCAATAATTATTTGTTACAACAATCGATTTATAGAACAGCTAGCGCCATCTAGCGAAGTAAAGTTGAAATGTTTATGCGTTCCGAGGTAATATAGACGAGTGACGCACAAAAGAGGGGGCATTATCTCCCGAGCATTGGTGAAGTAAACGTGAACGTGAGAACTGTATCTTTATATTAATCGATTAGTTTTGAGTTTAGTAATACCATAAATAGTGTCTTAGTGATAATTAGTGATAAATAAATATATTATTTTACTGGCCAGCTGTTGTTTCACTCTGAGATTTTATATCTCAGAAGTGGGATACACGTTGTCTTGACGTAAGGCCTACAAATGAGTCCACACCGATCAAGGTCTAAGCGACGAGAGAGAGTTATCAATACTCCTCCACGAGCTCGACCCTCGCGATCGCCTACCCGCAAACGTTGTGGGCCTAGTAATGTTGGACACACGCGGAAATCAAGTGAGCGTTCTACAAGTAGGGTACGTCGGGGGCGACGTCCTAGACGTGATGAAGACGAAGAACGGCGCCGGCGTACAAGGAGCCGATCACGGCATTCATCTCGTGCAAATACGCGCTATGGGCGTGAACGTATGCGCAGCAGGGCACGAGGCAGCGAAGATCAGCGTGCTGGGCAGAGACAGGCATGTAATGGCAGCTGCCGTTCTCATGTGACACCGCGACGCGAAAGCTGCCATACACCGGCAACGCGGCGCGAAAGCCGCTCCACGTCACCGCGACGCCGCCATGGGACGCCGATGGCGGAGCCTGCGGAGCAGTCTAGGCGTAGCTGCCCGGCACCGCCAAAGGAAAAGGAACACAGGTCAGTGGATAGTGAAAAATTAGAGAATTTGCTCAGTGTATTGCGACCCATAAGTAGTCATAATAACGTTGTACCTACATTCGATCCGTCATTACCTAGTCATCGCATTGACCTCTGGCTTAACAAGGTAAATCAATGTGCCACAATATATGGGTGGGACGACCGTCAAATTATACATTTCGCACTACAGAAATTAGCAGGCAATGCGAAGACTTGGTATGACAGTCTTCCTAATATGTTATTCACTTGGAAAGAATGGCAAGAAAGATTATTGTCGGCCTTTCCGTGGGAACAAAATTACGGGAAAATATTAGAGGACATGTTAAAAAGAAAGTATAAATTAGGGGAGTCGGTAGAAAATTATTTTTATGACAAAATGTCATTGCTTAATCAGTGCAACATTACGGGTAAAAATGCAGTGGACTGCATTGTATATGGCATTGCCGATAGGACTTTACGAACTACCGCACAGTCACTAAGATGTAAACAACCTGAACAATTACTTGAATTTTTATCTAGTAGCAAGGAATTTTATACATACCCTCCTAAAGTTAATGATAACAAAAATAAACCCGTAACTGATAATTATACGCCGAGGGTAACACAGATATGTTTTAATTGTCATGAACGAGGCCATATCTCACCGAACTGCCCTAAACCGTTACTCAAATGTAATAATTGCAATAGAATTGGACATATCGCAGAAAATTGTCGTACTAAATTACAAAATATAAATAAAACTACTAACGCAGTATTTTACGGGGACAGTAACAGTAAATATTATAAAAACGTTTTAGTTAACGGCAAAAATATGAATGCATTCATAGATCTGGGTAGTGAAGTAACTATTTTACGTAACAGTGAGCTATCTTATTTAAAGGCGACTTCACAGGTTACTAGCATCAAATTTGTAAAAAGCTTCGGTAATAATTTGATACCTACATTGGGTGAAGTTGAACTACTCATAAATATCGATGGGGTAGATGGTAGAGTAAATGCCATCCTAGTAGATGATGAATATATAAATTCGCCTTTATTGGTTGGACAAGACTTTACCGATCAGTGTCATGTCATGATAGTTAAAGATAGTAAATGTTTAACTTTTTACGCGAAAGCTAATGACCTCCCATATAATATCACCAAGTGCGACTCGGAAAGGGTTATACTCAAACTTACTGCGGAGGTTAAAATAGTAGGTAGATGTTTTGTTAGTGTTTTTACCGATCCTAAATACGTGGGTACTATTATATTAGAACCAAAGATCAACGGAATGGCAGGCAAAGAATATTTAGTTGAGGGTGGTGTATTCCAGACCGATGCAAATGGAATAGGCAATATAATACTTAGCCAGTGTGGACCCGAGATAATGTTAAGTGAAAATATTGTCTTAGCCCGCGCACAACCGGTAAAAGAAACCCTTTCTTGTTTAAAAATTAATAGTGTTGATAAAGAACAAATCTTACCACGTAACGACGTACATGTAGGGACAGAACTTGATGAAGATCACCGGAACAAGCTGATGACGCTCCTTGATAAATACCGTTCATGTTTTGCTCTGAATCTCAAGGAACTAGGTTGTTGTAATCTCGCTCAAATGAAAATTGATTTACGTGATGATAAGCCAGTAGTTTATAGACCATATAGGCTTCCTCTTACAGAACGACAAGTGGTGCGGGACATGGTTTCAGAATTGATTGAAGCTGATATTGTAACTGAGTCAGTCTCCGACTACGCGAGCCCAGTACTCCTTGTCAAAAAGAAAAACGGCAAATATCGCCTGTGTGTAGACTACCGTGCACTGAATAGTAAAACTGTTAAGGAAAGGTATCCCATGCCAATAATCGATGAACAGGTTAGTAGGCTGGCAGGCAAAAAGTACTTTAGTGTGTTAGATTTAGCTAGCGGCTATTATCAAGTGCCGGTTAGTACAGAATCTAGACATTTAACAGCGTTTGTCACTCCGGACGGACAGTATGAGTTTAAGCGCATGCCGTTCGGATTGGCCAACGCACCCGCTGTATTTCAACGGTTAATTAATAAAGTCTTGGGAGCAACTAGATTTGATGAAGCCTTAACATACATGGATGACGTTTTGCTGCCATCATCCTCAGTTGATGAAGGCTTAGAAAGGCTAGAAAAAATTTTAGAGATATTTAAAAATGTGGGTTTGACACTTAATTTAGAAAAATGTTTATTTTTATCAGAGAAAATAGAATATTTAGGATATGAAATTACAGTAGATGGGGTGAGACCCGGTGAGAAAAAGATCTCTAGTGTGGTCAATTTTCCGGTACCCAAGAATGTTCATCAGGTTCGACAGTTTTATGGGTTAGTTAGCTACTTTAGGAAATTCATTTTTAATTTTGCTAGCTTGGCTTCACCTCTAACGCATCTGTTGAGGAAGAGTTCTGTATTCAATTGGGGGAATGAACAAGAAAAGGCATTCTTAGATTTAAAAGCCAAATTAAGCACCAGGCCTATATTGACCATTTACGACCCTAATGCAAAATTCACCGAAGTCCATACTGATGCCAGTAAATGGGGATTAGCAGGGATTTTAATGCAAAGGCATATTGAAAACGAACCATTAAAAGTCGTAGCGTATTATAGCAGACAGACGTCGCCTGAAGAAAAGAACTTCCACGCATTTGAATTAGAGACCTTAGCTGTAGTCGAATCATTAAGGAAATTCAGGGTTTACGTGCTAGGTGTACCGTTTAAAGTTGTAACGGATTGCAAAGCTTTACGTACAACACTTATAAAACGCGACTTAATACCCAGAATTGCTAGGTGGTGGCTACAGCTTCAAGAATTTAATTATGAAATAGAATACCGGTCTGGTTCTAAGATGACACACGTGGATGCACTAAGTCGAAATATAAATTCCTCGGTAAACGACGTAGAGATGACAAAAGATAGTGATTTTATGCCGAATGTTTTTCATATTGAACAAGAAAATTGGTTACACACTTTACAATTGGGAGATCATGAGCTGCAACGTATTAAAAAGATACTTTCAAGTAAAGATAGTGTAGAAGAAGTAAAATCAATTAAACAAAATTATGTTATTAAAAATAATCAACTTTATAGATTTATAGACAATGATAGAAAGGAACTCCGTTGGGTAGTACCGAAGGGCGCCAGATGGCAAATATGTAAGCTAAACCACGATGACATAGGTCATTTTGCATTTGAGAAGTCGTATGATCGTATTAGCAAAACTTACTGGTTTCCGAAAATGAAGAGATTTGTTAGAAAGTATATAAAAGCTTGTCTAAACTGCTCATATCACAAAGACGACTCAATTTCAAAACAAGGATTATTGCATCCGATTAAAAAGGTTCCTACTCCATTCCACACATTGCACATCGACCATCTGGGACCCTTCGTAAGAACAAAAAACAATAACGCGTATATATTTGTAATTGTAGACGCATTCACCAAATATTGTTTTATCAAACCTGTGAGAGATACGAAAGCGAAAAATGTGATAAAAATACTGAGTGATATTTTCTATACATTTCGCATACCCAATAGAATCGTGAGTGATAGGGGTAGTTGCTTCACCTCAAATGATTTTAAACAGTTTTGTTCTGACAAAAATGTTAAGCTGGTTCTGAATGCTGTGGCTAGCCCTCGATCTAATGGCCAGGTCGAGCGTTATAATAGAACTATTCTAAATTCTTTAAGTACACAGACACATGGTTTAGACGAGAAAGTGTGGGATGACTACACGGGAATAGTACAATGGGGTATCAATAATACTTTAAACAAATCAATCGGGAAATCACCCACTGAGGTATTATTTGGTACACAAATGAATTGCGAAATAAATTCACCTCACTTAGAGGAAATTTTGAATGTCACCCGCTCTAACTTAGATATAGAAGAGATTAGGGACCAAGCGAGCACGTCTATAGAAGAAAATCAAATTAAACAAAAAACTAGTTATGATAAAGGTCGTAAAGCGGCGACATTATATAACGAGGGAGACTTAGTTAAAATTACAAAGATTTCTTATGAAAATGATGGTAAAAGTAAAAAACTGGTAGAGAAGTTTATTGGCCCGTATGTTGTCATAAAAGTATTAGGCAATGACCGTTACCGTATTTCTGATATTGATGGGTTTAAATCTAAAACAAAGAGAAAGTATAAAGCTACAGTAGCCGCCGACAGAATGCGGCCCTGGATTCATGTAGCTGCATTAGAGGTTAACAAAGATTGATCATGAACCTTTAGTACTGTGATTACTATATTATGAGAGGAATAAAATTTAATTGATTAATATAATTAAATATAATTTGTTTGTTTATATTTTATTAATTTTAATTTAGTAATTCAACAATGATTTTAATGCATATGATTAATAAATACAACATAGAAGAATGTGCTAGTAAATTGATTGTTAATATATTATGTATGAATTGTAGCAAGGCTTTGTGTTAATAAACGTCACACATTATTGTGAATCTGATTCCTGTTATTGAACTTCGGGTACTGTAGAAGATGTTTGATCAGTTTCAGATGGACCTGCGGATTCTGCGATCCATCTGCCGCGGATACTGCGGATCTCAAACTGTCGCGGATACTGCGAACACCGAAGCTGCTGCGGATACTGCGGACCTTGAACCTGCCGCGGATACTGCGGACCTTGAACCTGCTGCGGACACTGCGGATGGCATTGGCACAGACACTGTCACCACGGAGCTTGTGGTCGATTGCAGCGTCAACAGTTCCAGACCAAGTAATGATGCATAAGATGTAAAATTTACAAAAACATATTATTGTTGTGTTAGGTAGCAGTTATATAACAGTACACCATTTGTAATCGTAATGAATTTTATAAGTGTAAGGTGTTGTGTGCGTGTATGTGGACATTACACGCGTCAGGATGGACGAGTGTAAGGTTCGGGAATGCGTACACAGTATTTTCACAATATTTAAGCAATAATTATTTGTTACAACAATCGATTTATAGAACAGCTAGCGCCATCTAGCGAAGTAAAGTTGAAATGTTTATGCGTTCCGAGGTAATATAGACGAGTGACGCACAAAAGAGGGGGCATTATCTCCCGAGCATTGGTGAAGTAAACGTGAACGTGAGAACTGTATCTTTATATTAATCGATTAGTTTTGAGTTTAGTAATACCATAAATAGTGTCTTAGTGATAATTAGTGATAAATAAATATATTATTTTACTGGCCAGCTGTTGTTTCACTCTGAGATTTTATAGTTTCATATTATTTTATTTTATTAAATTCTTCTCAGACATGAACCCCGAACCTCTTGATCAAGGTTGTAAACATAGAATAATAACGTTATTAATCTATAGTTGTAGGTATTTATCATCTTAAAACTGAAACTCTCGATCTTGATATTTTTTTCTGTTTTGACCCAATATCCCATAGCTCTGTGCTTTACCCTGTTCTTTCGGAAAGAATTGCCGTAATTTTTAAGCATGCTGTTTCTTTGGTTTAAACACAATCATGATGACTGGCCCGTCGGTTTATTGGTTTGTTACCCTGACTGCTGGACCGGAGTTCGGGGTTTGATTCCCACCCAGGACAAATGTTTGTGTGATGAGCACGATCATTATTTTGTTCTGTGTCTGGGTGTAATTTATCTACAGTATGTATGTATTTAGAAATATATCAGTATGTTTATCGGTTGTCTAATACTATAACACAAGCTACTTAGTATGCTTAACTTAAGACTAGATGGCGTTGTGTGAAAGTTGGGGAATGTTATAGATGACCGTTTTTAATCCTCTAAGATGACCGTGCTTGGATGTTTATTTTTAAAAATAAATGAAATCTAGATAGAGTTGTGCCGAGTCTAAGGTTTCTTACAGTGATTTCTTTAATATTATTTAATGTTATGTGACTTAGTCGTTGACTTGTATCTGCTAACGTATAAAGAATGTTCAGAATGTTTTTGGTGGGATTTCTCTTATTTTTGTAGAAACGATTATGGATTTATATATTTGACACAGATTTTTTAGGAGTAGTTTTTGTATTATTTTTTGTCGTCTAAAGAAGCGGCCTACCAAGTTGAATATTTTTTGTAAAGGCGGTATGTGGCGGCGATATCTCTAATAGTGTGGTTGGGCACTTGTTTACTTATCAGGGTCACCACTTCACCAGGTACTCCAAATCCTCGATTATCCTAGGTTTTATAGTTTTTTCCTTTATGTGGTCATTATACCCTAGCTCTGTACCAAATTTCAGTTCTCTGCGTGAGAAGTACTATAATAGTTCTATTTTGATGATCATAAGTGAGTGAGTGTCTAAATGCGAAACTTGGCTTTCGTTTAACACCGTGACTCGAAATTTTGGATTTTAGGTATGTGATTATTCAGCTTCCTGGATAACAAAGTTTTTTACTTCTGGTATAATCCAGAAGTTCTCAAATAAGGTCCTGAAAATGCGGCGAAATGGTTCCAGTAAAGGATGGTACGCCGATGCGGCAGTGTTTGCTTCGCGCTCGACTTGGCGGTGTCACTGCCGTGCCCTCAGATTACATTCAGATACAGAACAATAAATAACTGATCTTGCTCATAACACGAAGATTTGGCCTGGGTGGGAATCAAACCATCATATCATGACCTCCAGTATAGCAATCATAGCCAATAACCATGACAAACAGGCCTATCAATAAAATTATAATAATATGCATAAGTTGGTACCATACCTACATATTTTTATTAATATAAATAATAATTAGTGCTTTTCTAGATTTATAAACAAATAAAAAGAAACCAACTATTTGGTATTGAGCATCTCACTAAGATACAATTTGTGTATGTGGGTTTTATACATGTCAAATGCCATTTATTCCCATCAAAAATCTACCTGATACTAAGAAATAAGAGGAAATTATTTTTACAGTGTATGCTTTGTCTAGGCATGTCCATAACTAACTTAAATTTGGTAGATAATTGTATTTAACCATCATGTAATGTTCTTCCATGACACAAAGGTCAACAAGCTTAAGTTATTGAAAATAAAAGTCGAGATTACACAAATTATTTATTACCCTTATAATAAATCATACACAGCTTAAATAGGTTTGATCTTGAAATGAAGACCTATGAGGGAAAATACTAGACATTTAAGATCTTGAACTAGGTAGTAGAAACCACGAAGGCCTTCTGGGTCCCGAGACTGGTTCACATCTACTAATGATCCTGTTTTAGATGTTGTAAAGGAAATGTGTTCTTCCCCTATAACTATTTCCAACTCCTGGAAATGAAAAATACGTTTTGGTTTTAACTAACAACAATCGCTTAACACATAAATATTATAGGATTTAGCTGAAAATTGTATAGGTAATTATTCAGAGAGCACAATTGACGGTTGGTTGACAAATTACTTTATAAAACAAACTGCAACAAACATATACAATAATGAACTGTTACTGATAACCCTACTTTATTGGAATAGTCATGACGGTTTCTTTACTTAGTAAACAAATAGTTATTGCTAAAATATTTTACAATTAAGAATTTAAAAATAATACGATATTATAATGCTAAATATACTTTCGTATATTCCTAGTATCTAAAAAAGCTGATGTGTACCTGTCTTCCCACTCGATCTGGTTGTGGCCATAGCCGGTCGTCTTCATGCATTATTTCTGAGTCTACTATGATTCTTTTAAGTTCTTCCATCACGCAAGGATGTACGTATGCTTCTTTACGAATCATTGTATCATTTTTGTAATTAGAATTGTTGGCATATCGGAGCTTGCCATCGGGGCGGAATTCGAATTCTAAAAATTCATGTCCAAACTTCCCTTTGTGTCCGACATAGTAACGAATATAAAAATCTGAAGACATTGTTATTAGTTCAGCTTGTATGAAATCAGTTTAACAAATTAATTACAAACACCACGCTAAGTAATATTTCAGGAAGAGAAATCTATAACGCTATTTACTCGTTCCAGTCCAACTCAATGAAGCATGAAGCAAACGAAACCAGAGCATCACAGAATACAGATTAAAATAATCTGAACGAAGCGTTTTGTGCACACAGATGAAATAAATAACAATATATATTATGGTGTTAAATAAGTTCGTTTAATCGTCTAAAAATAAATCCATATTTAAATAATGTAATGATACTTAGTATTTTTTGTTTCAATAAATGATTTTGATTCATTTTTGAGATAAAGAACTTATAAACTATCTAAAAATAGAGGAACTGAGCAGAATATTCGTATTTTAAAACATAGATTTAGTTCATTTCTACTAGATAAGTCATATTTCTCAGTTGAAATATTTCTAAGTGATAAAATATAAACACTATGACTTTTATGCGATGTTTTCCGTATTTTTTTATTGTTCATTTCTTTTATATGAACTCAATAGGTTTAAAATTATTTGTATACCAATACAATTTGGTAGGACATAGAGCTCTGATATTTTTATTAATTCTAAGATCTTGCTGTATACCTATGCTCACAAATAACTTTAGTATGCATTAGAATGGAACTAAGGAATGTTTTTGTATCCATCACGAGTACTATTTTTGCTTTTTTTTCGAATCTGAACAACTGACAAGCTGTTTTAGCTCATCATCTACTATTTATTTTGATCCAACATGTTAATGTTGTATTATAATCCAGTTTGTATAATTATGTATTTTCATGAATACGACACCAATAAACCGATTAAAACTAAATCAACGCAAATGGTTTTAAATCTTTAAAAAGATTTAATTCAAGTTCTTATTTCAAATTATTGACATTAGTCTTCATTTGAATATTGCATTTGTTTTTTGTCGGGTCGACTGAACGTCTGCGGACTGTGTCTAGTTATATTTGTGGAATAATATAAGTAAAATTCTAGATATAGTATTGTAATTATGTTTTGCGTTAATATCTAAGCTGAAATTTTGCTTTAAGTGAAGTTAATAACTATTTGAAAGGGGCGCCTTGTGGACGCGGTCCTTTTTATTCCGATTTTAAAGAATAATTTAATGTCTTCGAAAGATTATTTCTTCGTAACAATTTACTATAAGAATTTTCGAAGAAAACATAATCTCTTTCGTCTGTGTAATATAATATCGGAGTGTACTAAAAAGCCTGTTTGAAAGCGATTCTTGATATCGGGTATAGACTGCCGACCATAGACTACCTAGTTGTAGTAGAGGTATAGAAGTTCCGTCTGTCAAATAAACCTTTTCTTTTCTGACCCAACCAAGATGGGTGAGTAACTAAGTCCTCTGTGTTTTTGATAAAATCGTTTATTATCTCAGTAATGGTATATTTTTATCGTCAATCTTAACGTTAATTCAATTGATAATTACTCAGTGCTAAAGTATGTCATTGTATTTTGTGTTAAATGTTGGATATACAAGATTGTTTTGGAATGTATTTGGGGCTGTCGGTGAAGTGTTCATAAGAGATCTGACGTTGTTTGTGTAATGCAGGTATCAGTCGTGATCACTGGCATAAACGGAGAGCAACGGGCGGCAAACGTGCGCCCATCCGTAAGAAGAGGAAGTATGAGTTGGGTCGCCCGGCTGCCAACACCAAGGTGAGCACTCCGAACATAACCTATTTCCCAATGTTATTAACTTCAACCATGCGCTCTTATGTTTATTGCTTAACAGAGCTATGTTGTATGTGTTTTTAGATATAATCAATTCAGTTGGCAATGTGGCAATTGCAGTAATGATATTATCGACTTTGTTTTCAGCTTGGTCCCCAGCGCATTCACTTGGTCCGCTCTCGCGGTGGCAACACTAAGTACCGTGCCCTGCGTCTGGACACTGGAAATTTCTCATGGGGATCAGAATGTGAGTAACCAACGACTCAAAATGTGTAGATTTATTCTTCTACGTAAGTTGATTTATTTATTTTGATCTTACAACCAATGTATGATAATTTGATTGCAGGCTCCACCCGCAAGTCCCGTATCATCGATGTAGTGTACAATGCATCCAACAACGAGTTGGTGCGTACTAAGACACTGGTGAAGAACGCCATTGTTGTGGTGGACGCTACCCCCTTCAGGCAGTGGTATGAGTCTCACTACCTGCTGCCCCTTGGAAGGAAGAAGGGTGCCAAACTGGTGAGAGCACATTTTTATGCATGTATTACACCTACTTGGTAGGAGCTAATTAAATAGCTTTTATCAATTCTTTAATGTATATAATATTTTGTATGAAATGACTGCTGCATATAGATATGGCAATATCATTATCAGATATTTATTTACTTACGACATCCAACTCAGTTTTAGGTTAAATTTATCAAATAGTTTGTGCTATTATTTTTCTTGCTTAGAGTAAAATAATAAAAACTATTTCAGTCTCTATTATTTTTCACTAAATTGTTTCTTTAGATTAATATGATTAGTATTACTTAGTGTTATGTTATTTTATTCTTCCTTGATATTTTTAGTTCATATTAACAAATACACATAATAACTAATCATATTATCAAGATCAATATTCATAAAATTTATTACTAAAACTTCTCTTGTTATGCTATTTACATATAAATATTACTTTTATTTAAATGTAAAGACGAAAATATTGCAATAACATGATGATAATTTGCGTGTCAGATGAGTAAACAGTGATTTCTGCAAAATCTGAAGTGGCACTATGTTGAGTTTTATTAAATATTATCATGAAATAATTATTTCATACTAATTATTATTACATTTGTTTTAGACGGAGGCAGAAGATGCCATCATCAACAAGAAACGCAGCCAGAAGACAGCCAAGAAATACCTGGCAAGGCAGCGCCTCTCCAAGGTTGAGGGTCCGCTGGAGGAGCAATTCCATACTGGACGTTTGTTAGGTGAGCATTGTAATCAAAATGAAGATTAAACTTTCCCACATCACTCAAGTTATAAATATCCTTATTGTCTGCACCAGTAGCATGTTTTCAGTGTTATTTATATTGTAATCTTAAATTTGAGTTCTATATTGCAATATTTGTAAATTTTACTGCTGTATCTGCAATTTTTTCATTTATTTAAATATATCCTTTACCAATGATGAGATCGAGAAGTTTTGAGACTGCACTTATGGACTGGTACCGTTTTGGGAACAGTCTAGCAGTTGCATGATTTATACTGTCATAGTTACTCTGAGAACCTATTTCCTACAAAGTCTATGGGAGCTAAAGTATATGCAGTTTAACTAATGTGTGTTTGTTTTCAGCGTGTGTGGCTAGTCGGCCAGGCCAGTGCGGTCGTGCTGACGGCTACATTCTGGAAGGCAAGGAGCTCGAGTTCTACTTAAGAAAGATCAAATCCAAGAGGGCGAAGTAAGAAGTGTAATGTAAAAATAAACTTAAAAACATACCTAGTCTTTTATTTCCAGTAAGCCCAGTGAATTCAGATTCCATTGATGTTTTTTTTTTTTCGAGAAAAGATTTCGACATAAATGCTTTAAACTTGACAGGGAATAAATATTTCTACTTAACCAACTTAATAGGTAACACGAAGCTGTAACGTCTCTTAGGTTTTACTTTACCACTAAACAAACTTATGCATAAAATGTTTACAAGCAACTAAAAAATAAAACAAGATCATATTAGGTATCACTATAATATTCTTGAATTGAGAGGGTCCACCATTTTGCCGGCCATGAGAGCCACGTGTATGTTGGCGTCCATCACGAAGTACAGAAACGGGTAGGTGGCTGAAAATAACACTGGCTCCCGGTTTGTCACGTATCCTGAAACAAAGACAATTGTATTTAAAGAATCTGCAATATTATAATGGTATACTCCTGAGACCAGTTTCAGCCTCCGCCACGTATCAAAATAATATAGGTATTACTGCAAATTAAGTGCGCTGTTCAGATGATGGTAGGCCTCCTGAATATGCGTAGACCTCATATTTTATTTACAACACAACAAACTTAGTTAATCCGAAGAATAGAAATTGATGTGCCGTACTGACGCGCTTCTTGTTGTTATATGATGGCCTAGCACATACAAAATGGTTTTTTGTATTGCTGTAGTCCAAAGAGTTTAAGTTTAGCCAGGGGTTGGAGCTAAGTCCAATTGCAATCACGTGAATATGCAGTCAAATCACTAAATATGAAATAGACTGACACCATGCACAAAAAGCAAGAAACTAAACAATGTAGGCGTGCCTTTACAATTATGTTATCAAACGATTCACTACGTAATTATCTACAACTTAAACAATGTCGAAACTCAAAACTTTCATCAATATTAGGTACAAATTACACAGGGTATTGTGCTTACTATGGCCTTTGGCTAAAAATGAAGCTTACATTGCTGATCTTTAGCGGCAAATCACTTGGCAATATATTATTATGTTACGAAGAAAAGTGCTGTTTCGCGATGGGACGCGAAGGTGTATATAGCACGCATTATATACAATCCCTAGGCATTGTATAGAATGCCAGGGTCGTTTGGGTAATGTGTGAAATGATATTGAATGTTCAAACTATTTTATACTTTGCCTAAGAAATGTATGGAATACCTAGGCATTGAATAGAATGCCGGTTGACGCAGAGACAATGTAAGTATGTAACATGTTTTTTTTTGCGTTTCTCTCATAGCAGTTCCCTTCGGATAAACATTTACAACGTAACAGTCATACCGTAAAATAACAATAATAAATAACCTAACCTAATCAAAACTTAAAAAAAAGGATGGAACATGAGGTTAGGTTAGGTTTTTTTTTATTTAAATCAAAAAAACCTAACCTAATGTCCCCGCGTAACTATCAATATCTAAAATGTTTTACATTTCCTAACTCGCCTCCTTCCCGTGGTCGATCATTATACACATTGCCTAAAGCGCTTCAGGCATTGTATACAATGCCGGATTATACCTACACATTGCCTATCACATATATGTAACCCTTTCTGATGGTTCTGAATAAGCCCTTAAAAAGCTCTACGTTAGTCGTTATTGGTAATTTGTCGTTCGAGGAATCCAAATAGACTTACAACTACTTAATCTACACTAATATTATAAAGAGGAAATCTTTGTTTGTTTGTTTGGTTGTAATGAACAGGCTCAAAAACTACTGGACCGATTTAAAAAATTCTTTCACCGTTCGAAAGCTACGCTATCCACGAGTAACATAGACTATTTTATTTTGAAAAAAAATAGGGTTCCGTAAGATATTTGGATTTTTCGTCATAAATAAAATGATAATTTTCATATTATTTTTGTCAGCGAAACGAAGTTTTCAGGGACAGCTAGTACTGCATAATTATATTATAATTCGAAGTCTCCCTGTATAAAGTAAAAGTATGCTTTCCATATCAATGAATCAATCATCCGTAGGTAGGTAGCTAGTCACCCCAATCACTCTACAAAACCTTCAATGCTTCGCTTCCCGCGTTTAGTTTCAGCTACCTACCCCTTTTTAACCGACTTGAAAAAAAGGAGGTTTCTTAATTCGACCGTATATATGCTTTTTAGTTCATCGGTTTCGGGGACGTGATACATTGCATACTTATACTACTTCGCGATCTCCATTCAAAGACTCATCTGCTCCAGCTCCTCGCTGCCGTTTTACCCTTCTAACTTTGCAACCTACGTCAGACATTTCAGTTCTTCTTCGGATATGATATGATCTTATCCTGCTAAGAATCTCAGAGCGTATCTCGCTCCATATCTCGATAAGCGACTTTCGTTTTTGGATTAGCTCTATTTTAGTGTCCACGTTTCAATCATAGTTTAAATAAATTCTCATATTGTTGATATTTCATCATAGACGTCCTTGCAATGCACACCGAACTCTTATCACGATAATCCAAACAGAATAAACCAACTGTGGCCACCGGAAATAATCATCTAGTAATTTTTTCTGTTAAACTCATTTATGTAATTGAAATGGCGGACTATCTGCAAATCATCATTTTCATCTCGCGATTAAGCATTGAGGTCGTTTTAATGTTGCAGCGGGTGATTTCCCTAATTGTCGATGGTGTACCGAGAGCAGTACGCGCGCGCATCAATGGACGCAAATGCGCGTGTCGCCGCGTTACGCCACCAGCGAGACAATGGCGGCGGCGGTGGTGGGCCCGCTCTCGCCACTTCACACCTCGGATTTGCACTCTTTTGGTAACAATTATCTCAGCCCCTGCTGCGGAAAACGAGGACACGAAATATGTCTTCGCGCATTGTTAACATTTAAGAATGTTTTTATAGCGTAGCGATTATAATATTGCAATGATTTCGTAACTACATAATTGGCTTTGCTCGTAAAGCTTCTCACTTTTTATATTTTCACAGGCCATAATGGATGTTTACAAGACGATTTACATAAATATTTGTCATTTTCATAGGTAAAAAATGTTAGGCAGATACTTAGACCTTTGAAGAACAACAAGATAAATAAAAAAAAGTTTTCGGTGCAAGGTTTTGATGAATACCATTACGCTAAGGCATTTAAGGTCAAGTTTTAATGTGTAGCTAATTCATTAAAATCAGTTGGCTCACCTTCATTTTTGAACAGAACAGAAAAGCTGTCTTTTCTATGATTCAAAACACATTTATCAATCAACTAAAAAAGGATTATGAAAATCAATTTTACTATTTTTGGGCCGATCAATGTCACTCAAGGATTTTCCGGCGGACGTATTACAGAGTAGCGGTCCGTGACGGCGACGAGTGACCCCAGTCTTGTGGGTGACCACGCACGCACGCAGCCGTGGCCATGCTACATGGTATACCAGCCTGTAGGTACTAGCCAGCCAATTAAATGGATCAAGCCGGAACGGCGGCGGCGGCAGGGCTAGTTACCACGCCTCCGTTAAAACCCATTATCAAGTGTTTAAATATTCGTAAACGTAATGGTATAATTAATACACCTACTTAATTAGTAAACTTCGTTTTCTAGAGATCATACTTACTATTTTTCTTCTGATCATCTGGTCGGTACTTGCGTATGGCGACGGACACAGCCTGTTCAATGCTCCTCACATAAACACCGGGCTGTCTAGTCATAGGCGTGAAGTCGCGCTGTCTTGGTTCAAATACGTCTCTAATGCCGAGCTGCAATCAAATGGCCATCTTCGTCATTTAGTCTTTTGTTAAGAAAACCTTCAGTATGTATAAGGTTAATAACTATATACTGATTTTATCAACATATCAAAGCAATGTTGCCTTTTAAATAACTACAAAATGTTTACACGTATTAATTAGCCACAGCTATTATGAGGAATAAATTCTTCGTGGGGATTCTAATTACTGTCACCCGTATAGCAGCTAATAAAAAGTAATTATTATGTTAATGGGCGTCACAAGCTCTGCTTTTGTTGCTGTGTCGAAAACTAGGTCAAAAACAAATCGTTTTGCTTGTTGTTTTGATAATAAGCCATGATAACCGAATTGTTGTAATGACATAAATTACATGCGATCCAATAATAAATCCAGCGATTACATCTCTAAATCACTGCCAAATAAATTATCTATTGTGGTGTAAATAAGTTTCCCTTTACCTTCTGCAAATCTGTTGTTAAGGTGACATGGCCTTTGACTGTAAAGCTGGGCACGATACCCTTCACCCGGCGCGGGCGCAGCACGGAGTAGACGTCGCTGAGGTCGGACTCGCGCGCCATGCGGGCCAGCAGGCGGCCCAGCTCGGCCGCGCCGCCGCGCGCCGGCAGCACCACCAGCAGGTAGTAGCGGTCGCTGTCCAGCGGCAGCCGCAGCGCCGACGCCTCCAGGTGCGGCAGGTACGCGTGCTCCAGCACCGTGTCGTACCGCATATACGTGACCTGTTACAAATAATTGACCCATCATCAATTTTAACAATGAAAGCCAACACTGTAGCGAATTTATAATACAAATTTTGTTATGGTTACGATAAACGCTCTAACAAATGAGTTTACAATGCCTCTAGGCTAGGATACGCAGATCACGAACTTGCCGTTCTAACGCATGCTGTAATACCGTTACTAACGAAATTAATTTTGCTGACTCAGACTTTCAGGGCGTTAACAAATATTTTCGTAAATTTATTTTACCCATTTTACTTTAGCTTAAAAAACACCTTTACAATCGTTGTTCAAGGATATAGAAAGGGAGTGCCTACATAACAACTGCATAATGAAATGATCTAAAGAGGTCTGCGGAACCGTGATCGTTTAATTTGTAATTGTCTTTCTGCAGTAGTAAAAAAAAAAAATCAAAGTAATATAAAACAGAATACAAAGGGTGACTAACCTGAACGCTCCGCAATCCATTAGCCAGAAACATTTTATCATCAAAGCCGGGGTTGGCCGCGTTGGAACCGATATCATATGATCGGTAATATAGGTAGTCGTCCCCATAAGGAGGGTTTGTGAAAATGAAATCCACGATGGACTTTTTCTTTCGTTCGAGTGTTTCTAAAGTGGAATCGTTCGCTGGGGTTACAGAATTTGTATCAGTAGTCATGTCACCCATAGTCATTGTAGACATTTGTTCCGTTGGTGTTTCCGGCGTAGTGGACATAATACTTTCCGTTTGAGTGTTTTCTGTGGTGATAGTTGATGTTATTGTAGAGGTCTCCATTGTTATTGTTGATTGGAGTGTTGTGCTCGGCATCGTTGCGGTCATCGCATCGGGACCTACTGCTTCTGTACTGGTCACCATATCAATAGTTGACTGCGCTGTAGTTGAAGTAGCCTCTAGAGTCGTTGCCTGGACTGTGCTGGTATCTACAGAAGATGTATCAACTTCGTTGTTTGTGGTAGGTTCACTAGCTTCTTGCAAAGTCATGGGAACAGCTTCGACGTCTGCTGGTGTGGTCGCGGCGGTGGTGGTTGTTGCAGTCTGCTCCGTGACTGCGCTGGCGGCGGCTGCAGTAGTCTGTGTTGTCGTTTCTGTTGTTCTTTCACGGGTTTGTTCCGTTGTTGCTACTGATGAAGGCATCGGTGTGCTTTCGGCATTTGGAGATAAGGACGAGCCTGCATTTGTTGAACCTCCTCGTATATCTAACGTGCTTATTGTCTCAGCATTAGGGTTAGTGGTCGTTGTCGTCTCCTCTCTAGTTGGAGAAGATGTACTAGAATCTTCTCGGGCTGGTATATTTTCTTGCGTCATGGCTACTGTGGCAGCTGTGCTATCCGCCAGCACGGGAGTTGCGGCAGTACTCGTGTCGTTAGAAGTACTATTAGTCTCAGGGGCAAGGGTCGGCAATTGGTCATTTTCTAAATCAAAACCATAAAACCGCAATTTCTTTTTGTATGGATCATTGAAAGTGACATTCTCATTGTTTAGCGCTAAACCCGCTAGAAATCCCTCTTCCGGAACGAAATACGTCTGCAATGTTTCAACAATATTTATTGTTATCGAACGTAATTATTATTTTATAAAACACTATAACAGGTGTCCATAATATAAATCAGTAGTAGAATGTATTACGGAAGAATATGTTAGAAACTAGTTATAGATTTTACGGTAGGTTCTACTGTAATTAATATTTATCTACCTAATAGTTACATGTTTCGTCAAACACGACGTAAATATGATATCACATTAATATAAAAAAAAACTTAATTTTGTATATGGTTTTTAAGTGACGTAGAGCACTTGGCTGCTGCACTAGATTGGCAGACAGTATTTTTTCTGTAGCAATCAGTTGGACGTTGGTACAAGTTAATATTTATTAACCAGGTAAGTAATAAGAGTATTATTATTTGTTAATAAAATTATTTGCATTAAAATGGTAATTATGAAGAATAGTCAGAAAGCGAATTTCTTTTTATTTAGGTATAAACTAAAAAAATAGGTACCTACTATTTAAATCCATACAGACATTAATACTTAAGTACTTACCTAAATTATTTTTATTTTGACGCAATTAACAATAGACGCTTAACCTTTTACGTTAATGATTAATTATAAAATTATTCAATTTTTTACGCTTTATTGTCATGTCAGTACCTATTTTAACTTTAGATTTTCAACAAGCATTAATTATTGACATTAAATTATTGATATTGATACTGTATAACATAATGAAAGTTCTATTAATTATTCTGAAAAATATAAAAACCTAAACACCGCAAAAGATCCTCTAACATGACACGTTACGATACTTGGATAAACAGTTTAATACATGATTACACATTTAAATGACTCACCTTTAACGTGCGATGGATGTCTCTGAATCCGACCCGCATGACGTTCCTGTTCCACGGCAGCTGCATCCCGCGCTGGATCTGGTACGAGGACTCGCCGTCCACCCCCTCATACAGCGCCACCATGATCCCCATCAGCCCGTACGGCGAGAACGCGATGTTGTTATCATTCAGAAAGTTATGTTCAGCAAGCACTTTCAAACCAAACATATTCGTAACATCCACCATGTGAGCCAGAGGCGTCCTCCCCGTGTCCCATAGTTTGATTTCAATGGGAACGCCGTACTCGGAAGGAGCGGCGGCTGTTACCCACGCGAAAATGTATACGGAGCGCAAAATAACGCCCGCTGAAGCAAAGCTTGGCAAGCGACCGAGTGCACGCATCGTGTTCGCGGTTGTGAGCGCGCTCCGCTGGCCACGGCCGGCTGCGGGTCCGGGCGCTTTAGCTAATCTTCGTGGCTAATTAGCATTGAGACCCCGAACTTTTCGGTGAATGCCCTCCACGATATCTGTGCAAAATGTTTTATATGTTGCATTGTTGTTCGTACATTGTGTAATGAGACTCTTGACCGATCACTTATTTCCCGTTTCTTAGTTTTACTTACTCAATTGTAGGTAATTACGATTAACTATCTACAACTTGATCTTCTTCTTAAAGGTAATAACTAGAATTGATATAAAATAATAACTACATGCAGTGTACTAGCTGGCACTGCGTTTTCATAGGAGCGTCCTGTAGCACACAAAGGGAATTGTGCTGACTACTTAAGACAGGTCAAGAACCGCACACGATGCGTCAATAAGCTGTAATGTATACCTTGATACACATAGGTACTAATACGTTTTCGTACTCGCTTACATTTTGAAATTACTGTAATATTATTTTCAAAAATACATTTCCTAACTAGGACATAACACGGAATGTCAAAGTATCGTATAATTTTTGAAGTCAGCAGTGTATTCACAAGCCACGATAATATGTCAATTTATCAACATATCTACTGAAGAACAACAAAATTGATTGATACAGACGGTCCACTTTTTAAAACAATTAACCTGCTTATTACCGGTTTAACTAGGAACGAAGATATTCTTTTACCGGTGTAACCTATAACCGCTATACTTTGGCCACTAGCTATTTATGGCCCACCTGTAATTAATAAGGCTTTAAAATGATCATGATTAAATGTTTGCGATTTATAATGACGGAGTCAAGTTGTATGTTTTATAAATATTAAAAGGAAATATTTAAATTAATTGCTTTAGGACTTTTAGACCGTTTTCACACTATCCGATCCGGTACCGCGTCGGACGACGATGGCGGATACCATGTTTTTACGCACGCTTCCGATAAATTCGGTCCCAGTCGCCTATTTCCAGCAAATAGGCGACTGAGATCGAATTTATCGGAAGCTTCGTGCGAATAGGCTCTGCGCACACAATGATAATTCAGATACACATATAGAGCACTTGCAAAGACTCGTCTGATACAACGACGTTATATCCGATACATACATTACATCCGATGGTGCCGCCAACACATCGGGGGGGGTTGCCTTCGATATCCGATACCGAGTCGGACAATGTCAAAGACAGATACACATTTCATATATTTAACTTCCTCCGATATCGGATCGGATAATGTGAAAACGTACTAATCAGGGTCATTACCCAGAAATAATACTAAAAACGAAATTAGATAACACTTTGTCTACATCGTTTCACGTTACAGGTACACCACCTATAATGTTTTCTTTTAAGGTGCTCCCACACTGCTGTTATAGAATGTTTAGTAACGTTAGTAAACATTTAATCACATAAGTCAAAAAATGTTTTCATGTTAGTAAACGTTAATTAACATTTTTGAACAAAATTGATCAACAGATCGGAACTATTCATTCTTATAAAATCTTCGAAGCAACCATCAATACCCAAATCCTCGAGATAGTTTGTGGCACTATATTTTTCTCTAGCTTTAAGCGTTCGGCGCATGCAATAAGAGCGCTTTTTCTTTTTTTTTTAAACAAAAAATTAAAGCTATCCCAATTAGCAAATCTTCTTCCATTTTCGTGTAGACGCCTCAGAACGCAAAACCAAACTGCGAGCCAATGCCAGATTTAAAATGTTATAAAATGATAGTAAACACTTTCCATCAGTGTAGGAGCACTTATAACATGTAACAGTTCCTAACAAAATGTAAGAATTGACAACATTTGTTAGTAAATGTTTTAGTGTTTAAAAATGTTTATAAACGTTTGGTAACAGCAGTGTGGGAGCACCTTTATAATACTGTCCATATCTGCAAGAACTCATTTTTCTTTTTTTTGTTATCAATATTACGATTTTTTGCGGTGAGTTGGAGTGATTCTCGACGGGAAAATGATAACGTTCTACCAATATTAAATCAAAGTTAGTTAGTTAGTTTGTGTAAAATATTAAAAAATGAATAAAACAATCTTAAAAAAAATCATTATTTTATTAAGACCATAATAAAGTCCTGTATACAAATACATATGAGGGTTACTTTATAACTTGCTAAAAATTAAAATGACATCTACATGCGAATCCAACGCAGCATATCTTGATACACCATGAGTTGAATAATGTCCAAGGGTCAGTAGTACCCCCGGCCGCGGCCCCGCATGCCGGCCCCCGGGTGGCCGCGGCCTCTGCCCCTAAAGTTATTCTGCTGGTTATCAAAACCAACAAATTGGTTGTTCATATTCTGAGGTCGCGTATCATAATTGTCTTGTCCCCTTCCGTTCATGAAGTTGTTTCTCGGGCCCTGGTTAAAGGCGTTGTTAGGTAAGGTTCCTCTGATGGGCGGCCCTCGGTTGTCCGGCATATTGTTGTTTCGTTGGTTCCAAGGTCCTTGGTGAAGTTCATTGCCCTTGTTCCTGTTATCATTAAAATTATTATGTTGGTAACTGTCTTGTTGTTGCTGATTATGGTATTGCTGTTGATTTTGTGGTGGCTTGTATTGGTGTTGCTGTTGATGTTGTTGCTGGTGTTGCTGTTGCTGCTGGTGTTGATGCTGTTTCTGCTGGATTTGTTGATGTTGTTGCTGCTGGTGCTGTTGATGTTGTTGTTGGTGTTGTTGCTGTTGCCCCTGCGGCAGGAAGTGCTGTTGTTGTTGGTAGTGTTGTTGCTGCGGCATCAGTTGGTGACGTATTGGCGGCCGTAACAAACCACCTTGTTGGTTATGGAACGAATTTTGAGTTTGTGGTAACTGGGCTTGATGCGGAGTCATCAGTAACGAAGGCCCTACTGGCAGGTTTTGCATGAGCGGTGCGGGGGTCATTGGCATATTCTGCGCCTGCGCCGGTGAGGGTAATACTGTTTGTGCTGGAGCAGGCTGCATTGATGAGTTTTGCATCAGTGACATCAGAGGCTGTTGCATGGTGGCGGGCCCCTCTGACAGATCTCCAAAAGACCGCGGTTGCATGGCACTGACCACGACGCCGGGAGACTGTGCCAGGGGCGCGTGTGACGCGGTCGGAGTAGACTTCAAGCTGGCTTGAACCAACGCGAACAGGTCCGTCGCCGACGATAAGTTCTTAGTAATATCTGCGAGAGAACTCTCTAGCGTAGTCGGGTTATTATCCTGTGGTTTCACTTCCTCCAGAGACTTTTTCACTATTTCCATTTCTTGACGTATCTGATCTTCTTTAACCTTTTGTGTAGCCGATTGGAAGACCTGCAACGCATAAACGTAATATGTCAAATAGACGTCTAGTTAGCAGTTCATAAATTCTAACCAATTACATTATTGCGATACAAGTGAGTTTTGATTTTTATATATGAGTTATTACAAAGTTAGTGAGTACCTCCTCGACAGTGTAGTCGTCGTCATCGCTGTCGAGTACGACGGGCGTAGGCGGCGCTGGCGAGGGCGCGGCGGCGGGCGGGGGCGCGGCGGCGGGGGGCGCGGGCGCGGGGGGCGCGGGCGCGAGGGGCGCGGTGGCCGCGGCATCGCTCACGTACTGGCGCAGGCGCTCCACACGCTGCGGCTCCTTCGCCTCCAGCTTCTTCAAGTACGCGATGAGGCTGTGTTGTTCCTCCGCAGATAACTCGTTAAAGTTTTTCAGTAAGGTCTCCAGATCCGAATCCGAAAGACCATCCATCGCATCTGGGACGTCGTCTTTTTCCGGTCTGATAGGAAAATAAACACACTTAAATAGCATCTTCAAATAATGTACAATAAAATATTGATAGAATTGACGGCAAGCAGTGATATCCTTACTTCTTATCGTTCTCATCATACGCGGACTGAAGCATCTGCAGCGCGGAGGCAGTCCCGCTTAGCATTGCTGCGACGGGCGCGGGCGACGCGGCGGGCGCTTGCTGCTCCTTCTTCTTCTCGGTCTCTCGTTTCTTCGCCTCGGCCATGCCCACGACGGCGTCCACAAGCTGGGCTAGCTCTTCAGAGGACACGTCAGTTTTGCCCTGAGCTATTAGTGCTGCCGCCATTTGTTGTGCTATTTGTGCGCGGTCCACCTCTCCCACTCCGGCCACTGGGACTGCAGCCGGCTTTGCTGCGGTTGCTGAGCTATCCTGTAAAAATAAATATTGTTTTAAAATTGCCCTGGCAACTAAATAAATATTAAATAATTTAGTTGCCATTTTTGAATTTTAAAACTGGAGAGTTCGACGAAGGCACGTTGTTCTATAGAAACGCACCTGTTTCTTGTGTCGCTGGCGCTTGTCGGCCTCGTGCAGCGTGGCGGCCACGCGCACGACGGCGGCCCGGACGGCGGCGGCGGCGGCGGGCGGCACGAGGCCGGCCTGCGCGGCGCCCTTGAGCTTCTCCTTGGCGGTCTCCAGCAGCACGAGCGCCGCCTCGCGCTCCAGCAGCTCCTCCGAGGACGTGGCGCGCTCCTTCTCCATGCGCAGCGCGTCGGCCAGCAGGTCCACGACGCGCGGGCCCAGGCTGCCCAGGTAGTCCTCCAGCGCCACCAGCAGGCGCAGCGTGGCCACCACGTCGTCCGCCGCGCCCGGCGACGGCGGCCGGGGCGCGCGCCGCGACCGCGACCCGGACCGCGCGCTCGGCCCCGACAACACTGACTCGATGTCGTTGTCAGAGTTCCACGGAGATAGCCCGTCATCACTGTACCCAAATCATCGCTAAATTACGTAACGAAGAGTACCTAGTTGCATTGTGTGTTGTCGCACAGCCTAGTGGGTACTTACGGTTTGAGTTCGTCATCAGAGATGAGCACGGTCTGCATGGAAGGTGCGAGGTTCCGCGAGTGTTCGGGGCTGCGGTTGCGCGGCTGGACCTCGCGCTTCGACAGCGGACTGCGGCTGCTGCGCCGGAGTGAGTCCAGCGAGATGTGTGTGCGAGCCGGACTGCGTCTGCCCAGTAATACGCGACTGTTACTCATATCCGAGGTCGTATCACGATTGTAATCGCAATCATGTAGCATGAAGAATATGAAGGGAATTTCAACGTAAAAAAAAGCAAATGTTCACTTTCAACGTCGTTAACAGTGTTCATGGTTATGTAGCCTAGTAATTAACGAGTTTTTTACCTGTGAATCGGGCTCCTAGACCGCGAGCGCTTGTGACGAGTCGGCGTGCGGCGACGGTCCAGGCGGCCGGGCGAGCGCCGCAGGTGCAGTGGAGATCTAAAGACGAGAATGCGTTAGTGATAACCTAACATGTTTGATCAAAATCAGAAAATAATAGGTCCCTGCTAACCTCCGACGGTCCCGCTTGTAATCGGGCGAGCGTGGTCGCGGCGCGGGCAGCCTGGCGCGCGCGTCGTGTCGGTGGTGTCGCTCGGGCGAGCGGCGGCGCTCGGGCGTGCGGCGACGCTCGTCCGAGCGACGTCGCTCGCCCGACCGCTCCAGCGGCCGCTTGCTCATGTCGGGCGGGGACAGACACATCTTGCGGTAGATCTCGTTCACTTGCACGCGTAACTCCTCCTCGTGCAGATCTTTCATGCGCGCGGTCCAAAACACTATCCATTCCGGCTTGAAGTCGTGTTTCGAAGGGTCCTTACCCTCTGTTCAAAAGTACAATAGTTAAATTCAATATTAATTAAACTAAACCTAATTAATTTTAACAAGGTCGGTGCAATTACTTACCGGCCTGTATCTCCTTGTAGCGTCTGTTCCAAAACTTCTTCCACTCTTCAGGATACAGAGGATGCTTCTCTGGGTTCTTCTCATGGTAGGCGAGGGTTTTTTTAGCACTGTCTTCAGCGGCTAAACGTTTCTCCTCTGCCAGTTTGACTTTATATTCATAGTTAGGAGCTCTCTGCTAAAATGAAAGAAGTTTGTTTTAGATTCTAAAACATGTTATTATTTACGTGGTTTGTATTGAATTGTATACAACCTTCTCTTGTGACTTGCGTTGTGAATTTCGAGCGTGTGGCGGCGAAGCAAGGCGTCGCTTATCGGGGTAGGGCTCGAAGCGCTTTGGATAGGGCTCGTGCTTGTCTCTACAGTTAAATAACGTATGGGTTAAAAATTAATCAACAAAAAATATAAAAAAATCATAAAACTTATACATTTGGGAAATTTACTTAATACAAATTGAAATTTGAAATTCATGATATACTTATGTTGGTGAGAAGATGTAACATGTTTTAGAGTATAAAGTATTGCGGGGTATACACACTTGTTCCTGGCGTGCTTGGCGAGGTCGCGGCGCGGCTCGTCGTCGCTGATGTCGGACAGGGACTCCACAGACTCCGCGCGCCGCTCCTGCCGCCCCGCGGGACGCTGCCACACAACAACAACAAATGCATTTTATTTAACCACTTATTGCCTCGTGTATTACCTTCACATTACTTCTATATTGTTTTCATTTTAATTTATAACGACGAAACTGTTTTTATAATAACTTTCGTGAGGATGATTCATACTTAAACGTTATAACGGTTTTTTCACGCGTATTTGTCGGGATAGCCCGACTAGTTATTAAGGACTCCGGTTGGGTCCGAAACTAGTCGGGCTATCCCGATAAATACGCGTGAGTAAACCGTTATAACGTTTAAGGATGAAACTGTTGTTTAAATGTAAAAAAAAAAATATTCTAAGAAATTTTACATTATGAACATTATGACGCTAGTGATGCTAGTCTACCTATATGATACACTAACTACCAAATAATGATGCAATGTAGTGTTAAGTCTAACACACCACTGACTACACGTTACGCATCTATCATAACTCGTGTCTGCGTTTGAGCTCTGTGTCTGACCAGTCTTGTGATTGAAACCCATTTGTCATTTTAAATATCAAGTAAAACAGAGTACTACACACTTTTTTTATGGCTTTAGTACTAAAAGCCTTTAGTAAAAAAAGTACTAAAAGCAGTTATCCGTGTGGTGTCCGGATATAAAGAATAGCACCACCCCATATCCTCCACTGGGTGTCGTAAAAGGCGACTAATGGACCTTAAGACCCAGTGCACTGTACCAAGCACCTTGGGTCACCCGAATGGTGGCGGGTAAACAACCAACAATCGCATTCCCAAAGAGGGTTAGTGTCAGGCAGGCGGCCAACTATAAAACCATAGCCAAATCTTTAAGCAACATGTCTAGAAGACGTGTTGCGCCGACCCCAAGTGAAATGGGATAAGGGCAGGAAGATGATGACTAAAAGCCATTGTACTCACAAGTCACAGATATAAAAATAAGTAATAACTTACCGAGAAACTATTGAAAAGTGGTTTGGCTGGAGCGGCCACAATCGGAGGCGAAAGCTCTCTTTTCTTCCGCTCGTCAGCGTTTCTAAAAATGTAACGCAGTTATTATAGTATGCATGTTACTTTTACGGAGGACTTATGCACATCATTAAAAAAATAAATATATTTACTTCACATTGTTCTGCTTGACATCGTCATCTGAAACAAAGGTGGTTCATATAAGGCATGATATAATATTCTAGTGCAGTAATCCAACGCTCTTATTTGTGTTCAGGATAACGCTGCGTTTCCACCAGGGACTAGTACGGGATTTGTTTTAAAGTACCGATGAGTAAATGAACCAATACTATTGGATTAAATAAATCACATTTCTCGCTACATATCCCCGGTGGAAGTAACCTAACCGTACTATTTATTAGAGTGCAACTTACTGGACTTGTGTAGGGAGACAATAAGTCCGATGTCGACGACCTCTTCGAAAGTCGCGCCGTCTTTTTCAGAAAAGTGGTGGCCTCTGAAAATCCACTGGTGGATGAGGTCCCTGAAAATAAGATATAAGTTAGAATGTATAAAATAATATCAAATAAAGATTACTTTCATGGCAGGAAAGATTTTGTCTATGTATGTACATCACTATTTCTGTAATAGGTATCATATAAGGCTGATATTGATACGAAACCACTGGGCAGTATTGGGATATGCTGAACTTTCAACCATTTGAAATTAGGCATATTGACTTCGAGAGCTGTCAAGTTTAGGGCAGTAGTGACCATCCTTCTCACGAATATTTAAACAACATAGGCCGACTATTTGCGCTTTAATTATTTAACTAAACGCTCATGCAGACGTTCAATCATTGTATAGCATAACTGCCTTGTTATAAGGACTGGCCAGTCCAGAAGTCATTGTATATGTAAAATAAGACTCACTTGTTTTTCTCATATTCCTCCTTCTCAATGTTAATGGGTCGCTTGCGGCCGTACTTGTCCTCGATGCGTTGCGCGAGCCGGTTCATGATGACGCCGACACCTTCGCGGTACTTCGTCTGAGCGCGGTACTTCGTCAGCAAGAAGCATGCTGACGAAAAGTGCCGCAGCTGGAAAAACGTTACAATTATTCATTTTGCATAATATTGGCTTAGTTCTCATTGTTACTCTTAGTGATTTTGCTGTCATATTCCAATATACGTAAATGTCACAAGAGTGGAGTCTTGCAAAGATCCTCCAGGAGACATAACTGCATTTTCATAACTGCTTTTCTTTTTTTAAGTAGTGTAATGTGTAGTCTTGTAGAAGTAGAAGTTTATAGAAAAAATACTAACTCGGCTACCATGAGATCGATAAACATAATCGCTACAGGCAGACATGCTGTAAAAGCGAGACTACTACGAAACGTGTACTGCGGCTTATATTTACGTGGGTATCGAATTTCCTTAATAGTTGGAGGCTATAAACTTACCAGATAGTTGTACCGATGCCAGAAGCAGGTCATGTGGTTGATGATGGTGCGCGGATGGCCCTGCTTGGAGCAGAGCGTGCACATGTACGTGGGCTCGTAGTGCTCCTGCTCCGGCGGGTGCTCGATCAGGTACTCCACGCCGATCAGCGGGGCCCTAACACAGTACAACTCATATTATACTAATCATAAACTTTGTGACTTTACAAGGAACCACACATACATGGTAAAGGCAAAGTTTTTGCGTGTGTTTAATACATGTTCACGCTTAAGATAAAGACTAATGATTTGAAAACAAAAAGCATATTAGGTTTTATCTAGACTTCAAATCTTATTATTTTTGGATGCATTTAGTTTGGCTAAATGTGGGTTTACTTTATTCCGTTTTAGCGTTCTTCTATGATAGCTAAAAGCTAGGCAAATACCAACGAATATTAGAGATTACTACTTACTTGACAGTATCTAAAGATTCCTGTATGTGGCAAAGGACATTGCTGTACTTCGCGAACCTCGGATCAATTTCTATTTCGCCTCCTTTCGCTGTTTCCGACGCTGCAACAACCACGAAACATTAAATTCAAGTATTAACTACATAATTGATACAAAAATAAATCTTTTTCCGAAAACTTTGATTTTGCAGAAATGGCAAGTCTTTACTTGTAATTATTACTCTCACATTTCATAATGGTTAACTAATACATTGCGTAAAGAAATGATATGTTGCGATCCCAAAAACCATAATTGATTTCAATTTACGTTAAAAATGTTTCTGAACCACGTCAACGTGAAAACACAAACATCCAATACATAAAGACACTAGCTGTCGGCCGCGACTTCATACGTGAAAAAAAAAATTGGTGATAAAAAATAGATGTTAGCAGGTTCTCAAATGTATACAAAATTTCACGAAAATCGAAAGAATTTTACATATTAGTTATTAATAAAAAAAATATTCAATGAACTTACCAGCAACCGTCTTGCCCCCTTGATTAAAGGGGTGGTCGTCATATATGCACACGGGCCAAACATTGCGTTGTGACAGCTTGGCCTTATGCTTTTTCCCCGATAAATGACCCTAGAAATTAAAAGAAAATAAAATATTTGTACTTAGTGCTATATCTTCCACTGGGTGTCGTAAAAGGCGACTAATGGACCTTAAGACCCAGTGCACTGTACCAAGCACCTTGGGTCACCCGAATGGTGGCGGGTAAACAACCAACAATCGCATTCCCAAAGAGGGTTAGTGTCAGGCAGGCGGCCGACTATAAAACCATAGCCAAATCTTTAAGCAACATGCCTAGAAGACGTGTTGCGCCGACCCCAAGTGAAATGGGATAAGGGCAGGAAGATGATGACTTAGTGCTATCCAGAAGACTTCTCAACAGTGTTTATAAACTCGCTAAAGACTTGTAATGAACATTGAGCAATATAGAGCCCATAAAAACTTCAGTGAATATAGTAGATATTCGTCGCACCTGCAGCACGGCCTCTCCGCTGCAGACGGCGGCGCAGGGGTAGCACAGGTAGATCCACTTCCCCGACGCGTCGCGCATGCGCCGCTCCACCATGCACCGCAAGCTGTCATCTTCAATTATCCGGATCTTCAAACTGTTCAGGTGCTCTTGGAACTCTATCTCCGCCTAAAACATATCAACACAACGAGTATTACAAACATGCAACATCAATAACTAAACCACCAGTCTTTCATAACGTCATTGTTGTCAGTAAACACTGATCAAACGCCAACACGTAAACTTATAACATACTTAATATGATATTAGCCTAATATAATGTTTCACACACACACCTTGGGATAGTTTAAAACAAATAAAACAGTTTAGAATAATCTTCACATTTATTTATTAAAAGAAGTCATTTCTATTTATGTATTTTTTTCTATTTGATACTTACCGCTGGTACGCGACACGTCGCCAGAAACTTATTTACACCATTATTATTTAGTACGTGATAAGTACTCAGTCACGGTAGGATAAAACACAAGAAACACGTGAAATATTTGTAGTTTGTAAACACCGAAACCGACTATTACGACACCGTAAGTCCGTAATACTACCATTGCTCAAGTTACACCAATAAGATGTTCTTTTGTATCGGATGCCACATTTATATGTGAAACGTTATTCATATACTGCTCATCAAACTCACGACAAATCCATAATAATATTATAGGAGTATGTTCGATTCCTTAACTTATTAATATGTGAGGTACTTGTACTTTTGTAAATCAGTAGTGTAATTCTATAAGACGGGCAAAATTTTGCCAACCAGTAAAGATTTCAGAAGGAAAACAATATAGGAAATAGTCTTCTTCAAATCAGAATAATCGACAGTACTTTATAGGATTAGTAATATTATGTGTCTGTCAATTTATCTTTCCTGAGGCAAATTATTTACTGTTATGATTGGTTGAGGGTAGGACTGTGAGACAAACTGGTTCTGCTTCTGTCATATCAGCTTATGATGAAGGACTCCTGTCTTCTATGTCAATAAGGCAATCCTTAAAAAGGTGCAAGAATTAACCTCTATATGTGTAAGTAAAGAGTCAGAATGTTACACCATCTTTAATTTTTAATGTGACAAAATTTTATGGGCCAAGTGCCTTTTAATCACCATCCTAGGATTTAACGTTTTTTTTTTTTTATACAGAAATGCATAAGCATGACTGAATTTCTATCTTCATTGAATAGACAAATGTTTTCTTAAGCCAAATGTTTGAAGAATGTAGTTAGATTACAATTTATTGTACTCTTTAGCTGTTGTATAAAAAAAAATGCTCCTACTTTAATAAGTCTATTGATATATTGAAAAAATCTAACACCTTCTATCTAATATTGGCTGTTTTCATAATATAATACACATGATAAAACTTCAAGTAAAAGTGATCATAAAATTGAGTTTGCTGGTGACAACAGTAAAGTAGGTAGTTTACTACCATTTTTATGTCCTTCATATATTATATATGAGACTTTTTAAATAATACTTTATCAAATGCAAGTATAATTAATTTCATGTCCTATATGTGTATACATATAATGATCTATGTCAAGTACTAATTTTTCATTAAATATATTAAGGTATCTTTGTAGTTTGTGTATTATGTATGAAAAAGGAATGTTGCTGGACAACTGTTCAAAACAGACCTTCTCAATGGAAAGGTATTTTTTGCAAAATTAAGGATAATAAACAATTAACAATAAAACTATGATTTATTTGCGTTGTTATAACTTAAGTAATAAATTCATGTAATAAGTTGAAATAGTATATTTACCTTAGTACAGGGGGGTTCCTCTATCTCAGGTTTTTTTGGCACTTCTGTGACTGTGTCTTCATAGCCCTCAGCCCCCGGAGGGCAGTCGGGGAGTTCCATGTTCATGCACTACACTCGGCAGTTTATGACCACAAAGGGGCCATAAACTTGTCCACACAACTCTTGACTAATCTTCTTTTTTCAATATCTTGAGTCAAGCACAACTGTAACGCAAACCATTGAATATGAAAATAAAAGTCCAGCATTTTTCGCTATTATTTAAATATCTTGAATATAATTAAACAGATACTTACAACCAAATGATGTATCTTATACTTACATGTTACATTACTCACAAAGCTAACTTTATAGCGCACCTCAAGTTTGTACAGTAATGTCAAAGTCAGATGTAACTATTTCAAAATTCACTATTTTAGAAGATATTTAGTTGCCAAACATTAAAACAAATCCAACTAGTACATTCATGTATCCTAGTAATTATCAATGAATAGTAAATTAGTTCCACATTTTATCTAAATGTAAAAATATTACAAGAAAAGATTGAATGGTTTCCAAAAGCTATTAATTTGAAACACAAGAACATCTTTCCATCGTTTTGTAATAAACTCATATTATTAATTCTTTACTAGTTCCCCATTACAAATTTTGTAAAATTAAATTACGTTAAAAAAGTAAATATAAAATCACTTACCAATTTAGATGCTATAATAAGCAACCACCAGGTCATGTATTATGCTAATTTTACTTATAAATACAAACTGATGAACATAAGACAAGCTTCATCAGTAAGAAGTAGTTATATGTAGTAGTGTACTAATACAAAAATTACGTTTATGTGTTAAAACACGATCTCACGTTTGCGTAACAGAACTGTTATCGTTTTATAAAGAATATGAACATTTCTATTCAACAAAGCCGAGTCAGTAATATAACTGTTGGTAATTTCATAATAAAGTAACACATCTGAAATCTAGTTAATTGATACTTTTCGAATCTTACACACGAATAATATCGCAACAATGAATACTGACCTTTTCATGGATGAAACGAAGAAATTAATATCTCATACGCAGGTTATCTTCCAGAATCTGTCAACCTGGATGTGAAATTTTGTTCTTTTTAGTGTAATCAAAACGAATTATAAGTTTTACGTTTCACAGGATCAGTAAAACTGCTTTCCATTGCATGAATAATATAACAAGAACATCTCGAAAAAATCGACGCTAGCCTAAAAGCAACATTGATTTGCTACGTACGTAGGATTCAGTCAAATTCACCTCATTCACCATAGACGAAGCTATGAATCACAAATGTTGAAAACCAGAGACAATTATATTAAAAAATTACAATAGTTAAGAAAAGAAAACAATAGTATTTTGGTTTTGCTGTTGATATGATTTTTTGAGTCTTTTACAAGGTGTGACAAAACTATGAAGCTATCCTAACAAAAGATATTTACGTTTTAAAATTAACCTAAATGCCCATAAATGATCATAAACTAAAGTATTCTCAATACTCAACATGAACAAAACCAGGCCGCGGTGGCGGACACGCAGCCACTGTAAAATGCAGATTTACATGTAAAAAATTAAAGCACATTTCACGACGCGGTTTACGCCCGCAGATTTCGCGATTGTTTGCGGGGCCCGCGGCACCGGCGGGCAACTAGTAGAATCGCGCGGGCCGGGGTCGCCCGCAGCCTCGGCGGGTTGCGCCCGCGCGCTCTGCGGTGTCGGTTGGCGAGCGGTCGCAGTGGCGCAGAGGCCGGTCTTGCGTCTTGCGATCATCTGCCTGCCAGGTTTGCGGGCGATAATCGCAGCATCTGCGTGACTGCGCGAATAACCGGTCTCGTGAGTTTGGAAATAAAATCGCAGTTCCGCAACCAAAAAATCGCTCCGTGAGTTCTTAGCCTTAGACCTGAACTTTACGGGATCTGGATATAATAACTACCTCTATTATCAGGGCCTTAAACTTAAAATAATGAGGAGATATAATAAACAACATATTAGCTATAGAGTATAGAGCCCTTCAACAGGTCAGAACTCGATGGTCAACTGTTGGGTCAGAATCCTATTAACTTGTTTGGAAGGTTCTATTATAAATGTATGAATATACGACGCTCGATGTTTTAGAACCAAGCAGACCGCCGTAGTTCAACATGCCCGCGCTGACCATCGAAAAGCGACCGTTGTCAATTTTCGGTCTGATTTCCTAAAAGGATGATATATCCCGTCATATAAATATTTGTCTGGGCTTTATGAAACATTGCGATGTAGCTATCGACCCCCTCAGTAATATTAATATTTACAACACTGCGATATCCATATAAATACTAGAGATGTGAATATAACTGCCTTATTTCGCTTTTACGACTAAACAGCTCAACCGAATTTTATAGATTTGGTGTGAAGATCGCTTGTATTCCTAAAAAGGATCTAAGGTACAGCTCATTATGACTGATCAACCGGCGATGTGACAAAAAAAGTTAATAGACTAACACATGATAATTAATCAGCAAGTGAACATTCGTTAAGCATAAAAAAACCAGTACATATTATAAGAATATTTTAATACTATTTACAGCTTAGTTACAACATGATTCTAACCATAATAACATATTTTACAATAGGTTCAATAGACGCCCATTTCTAACAGTGCGTCTATTTGCTCAGTCTCAGGTAAAATATCGATCTCAATTGGTTCAGACTTCACTTTGTCGCCAGCTTTTGAGTCTAAACTAAAGAATCTGAATAGTTTTGATAGGTTTATAATAGAGTATGCGGACTGAGCCAGCCAGTCTTCTACGACCATTTCTTTCAGTTGTTGAAAAGCATTAGCTACCTGAGGTGATATACGAGTTTCTGAAACAAAAAGAAATCAGTTTGAATAAATTGCCCTTATTGGAAACTTATTACTAATGTCGATTTTACTATATCATAAACGTAACGTACTTGCGTTGGTATGTTTGCTGAGATCAAATAAGAACATGAAGAAGTTTATCTGGAGATATAGATCTTTCTCTGTGTATTCTCTGAACATGACTCCCTTCTCGCACAGCCGGCAGAGAGGGTAGCCGCCGGCGAAGGTCTGCGGCAGGCGCGCGCTGCGGTGGCCACACGCGGGGTCCTCGCACGATAGCCAGCCCGCGTAGTACTGCGCGTGGTACTGCCGCACTTGCAGGCTCAACTGGTTCTGAATACTCGCCAAGTAATCCACAGGCTTTAAATTACATTTGTCATTTTGGCATTTATCTAAAAATGTTACACTCTCCTTATCTAATTTCACCACTGTCTCTCGTATTTTGTTTTCAGTTTTACAATTTTCGTTAACGCACATGAACACGAACTCTTTGCAATGCCTGTATTTCTCTTGTTCGTTTTCTACTTCGTATGTGTCTGTATTAGAAGTTTCTCTCCTTATAATTTGCCTATATCCTGACGGGTCTAAGCCAAGACAGTCTGCTACTCGTGCGGGGTCCATGCCTTCTATAGGTTCACATATTCTAGATATCACTGGATGTAATTGATGCGCTAAATAATATCTAAAGTCGACTTTGAGATGTTCCAAGTTTTTCAACTCCTCTATATGGTAGGCTCTTTGCGTCGCGGAATTGGCGGTACCATCTTCACAGATAATATAAGGCACTACATCTCCTTTTTTGAACCTCCTACTGTTTTTACTGTTCAGTCTCAGAGCTACTTGTACGTGGGGTTGGATGTTTTTGTCAGCGTATTCATTAGGGTGCTTTGTCAATTGTTTAGTAATAGTTAACATGGAAAGTGGCATTTTACCATTCATTAAATCATCTTTGAGTTTATTAAGATGTGTTTGTATGCTCTCAAGTCTTTCGTCTGCGGACTGTTCGGAAAGTATCTGACTTAAAATAAATTTTCCTGCTTCAGCTGCGAGTTGGGACCAGTCGCGACGGACGATATCCAAACCCTTGTGTTCTTGAGTAAATACAAACTCACCATTCTTGTTTTTACTGACTAATACAGCAGCATATTTCTTTTTCTTCAGTAGTAACAAATATCTAAATACTCCGTCAATGTCTAGCTCTATCTGTCTATATTTTTTATTGATTTCTTTCTTTAGATCTACGCCTATTTTGAAAACATTGTCATAATCTAAACAATTTGTGTTTATCATCAAACTGTCGGTGTCACCGTAAACTACGTCGTAATTAGACTTTTGCACTATTTCTTTGGTGTCCATGAGAATTTCTCTGCCTTTCATAGTAACGAGAGCAGCTAGGGGTTTGGCGTAGAATCTCGAGTGGGTAAATCCCAGGCACCCATACATAGAATTGGCGGTGAGCTTTAGACCCATTTGCCGTATGTTGTACTGCATGTACTGTTCAGGTGACAAGTCTGGTGTCTTCATTAGTTTCTTAACTTCTCTTCTACTTTCCACCAGTTTACGGATTTGTGTAGGAAGAACACCGAGGTCGGTATTTGCAGGGGGCAAGATAAGATTGGCCACGTCGTCATCAGACGATACTGCAGCCTTTCGTTTAATCGTGGTAAAGCAAATGTTATATTCTTGAATGATACTGGGATACAAAGAGTTGAAGTCCATGAGAAGTATTAATTTGTCATAAAATCCTTTTTTGGGGTCTAAGACCAGCCCTCCAGAGTATGCAGCCTTTTTCTTTCCTTGTTTCTTAGAAACGTTGGTGGCACCATCTTCTTGATCGTCGTTGTCGTCATCAGCTACAGTTTTCTTTCCATAAACTTTGTCAGGTACGATGTAGTTTTTCTCGGTGAACGCGTGAAGTAATAAAAACTCATTTCGCTCAGACCTACCACCAAGTAACGTACGAGACATGATATTTCCCGCAATTTGAGTAATTTGCAAAGCTAACGGTATCACATTTAATTCGCACATCATTTTGAGTATGTACGAAGCATCTTGCATGCTAAGTGAGACGAGTTGGAACAGGTCTCGACTGTTTTCATAGTACCGAGGTATATCCTCAAGAGCGACATCCATTCGCTCGCCTTCTTTCATTTTTAGAACATTTACACACAACGTGTCTAGGTCGAAACTTCTGGCTCGAATCAATTCCATAGCAGATATTTTAATATCGCACACTAAACGGCCTAAGAAAGCGTCCCTCGCTGCGAATTTCTTCTGAGGAGCGACCGCCCTCTTTAACCTCCCTAGCCTAGACCAGTTTGGTATGTGAAGGTCAAGTATGTTGCCGATCAGTAGATCTTGTTGGAAGCCTTGCAAGTCATGGCCCACTACCAAGTCAGGGTCCATTTTCCAAAACTGAACCATGAAGAAATTAAGTAGTTCTCTTTCTGTATCACATTTAGTCAGTTTCGTTGCTTTGTACTGGGGCAGGGATTGTTTTAGGTCTAGTGGCCAGATTTCATTGCATTTTGTCATTACTGAAAAAGAAGGAATAGTGTAAGTGTTCCGAATGCGACAATTATACCATAATTAGAATTACAAGTACTTTATTATCATATACAAACCACAGAAATGTTGTTGAAATGGCGGGTTCGGCGGAGGCTTGTGGATGGGGAAGTTAGTGTGGGACAAGCAACTCAGCATCAGTATCTTTGTCTTCCTTGTTTTAGGGTCCATTGCAGTTCGCATGTTGATCTACAAATATCACATGTTTATTTTTAATCATAGAAAGATTTTTTCGTTTATAAAACTTATTTCAAATATAAAAGAAAGATCACAAGCCAGGTAACATCCCTACCTGTAGATGTGAAAAGGAATAGTTCAGTTATTATTTATCACGTCAGGGTAAATAAAGACGGGGGTAAGTTCTTGCAGCTATAACCGACAATTACGACAAAGTCGCGGGCAGCAACTGGAATATAATGAACTACTAACAAACTTACAGTAGCAACAACAATGGGAGGTGGTTCCAAATCAGCATCATTCCTGATTACATTGATGTGCTCGATCCTGTCACAGGCGGCCTCCAGCTTGCACCACGACACCTTGGCCTGCACCTGCTCCGGGTGCTTGATCTCCAGCCAGCACGGCCCCTTGATCTTACGCTCCAGTAGGAACGTCTCCAACGAAGACGTGGTAGTACCAAAGATGTGGGAGAATGTTAGGTACTTCTTGTCTTTTGGTGGTGGCGGGAATGTAGCCTGTGAATTAAGGATCAAAGTGTATTTTTAATATTTGTTATGCCATCTTGTGATATAATTTTAATACAGGACCATTTTAAATGGAAAGATGTGATCTCTGCCTACCCCTAAGGGAAAGAGGCGTGACGTTTATGTATGTATGTATGTAGGACCATTTTAAGGTACCTCAAGACAGGAGAGCTTGGAATCATTACAATACATTCCTAGGCTAGGTGAACAAAATATTCGAAAGTTGAAGAATTTGGTGAATGAAATTGCGATCTATCAATTATCTAAATGTGGAATCTTATCATGAAATAAATCACTTGGTACTGATGTGACCAGAAAAAGTGAAGTAGTAGTGCAGACTCACAGCATATCTAACTTCGAGATAGTCCGACTGTGCAGGTATATCTGGTAAGTTGAAGCTGTAGTTCTTTGTGACCTTCCTGGACTTGAACTCCTTGAGGCCAAGCTCACTCGCCACTGACTTGTTGAATTCTTCATACATGTCCATCATACCCACTTCCTCATCTGTAGGGTCTAATGTCACTGGATCCAGTTTCTTAAACAACATAAACAAATGTTATTTTTTATTTGAAAGTCCAACACTATCTAACAAGACGCAAACTTACGATATGTCATAAGCCACAATCCTAAAATAGATGAAAAATTTGCAAGACTCTCTCAGCTGTCAGCAGTTGATCTCAATAAAAATAAAAGAATTACAAAAAAGAAATGCTGAACTTACATATTCCCTCGGCAAAAGAAATAATTGACGATTCACATTCTTGACAACCAGGCAACAGGAAGCACTTCCCTCCTTCTTATTGGAAGGGTTGACATACACCTTTCCAAACAGGTACACAACTCCTGGCTTCACAAACCTGTCTTCCCAGGCATCCAGCCAGTAGAACTTCAAGACCTTATCTCCATTCTCATTGGTCTGTAGTGGCAACTGATCTAATGACACAGTGGCCACTGCTTGGTTCTCCCCCATTTGCTCTGACCAGGTACTTGTTAATGGTTTCAGCTCTTTGAGAGATTCCTTTTTCACTGCAAATATCTCAAAGTCTTCATTGAGGAACTCTTCAGCTACATCTGTGATAGTTTCCCCAGTACTGGGCAGGGCTTCACTTTTCACTTCCACTGGTTGGGGAGCTGGAGCTGCATCATTACTGAAGTCATCATCAAAGTTGATGTCCTGTGTGTCTGTGAACTCCTCAATGTTCTGTGTGGCTGAGTCTTCTACTTCCTGTTTTATTTCTCTGTCTATTTTCCACTCTGGTTTCTTTGACGCTGGTTTAGGCTTTGGTGATTCACTTTTTTGTACCTGATAAAGTAAGAAACAGTTGAAAATAATATTAAGGATCTATTAATCGAAAATAGCTTTTGGTGATGATTTACACTTACCACTTCTGTCTTTAGAACTGGTTTGTCAGGAGAAATAAGATTTTCTTTCTGTAAAAATATGTTTTAAATTTCAACAACTATTTATTAATATATTAATAGAAAACTATTATTTACTTAACATGCAATCCATTGAAATATTTAAAAGAGTTATGTCATACATTATCTTTCTTCACAGCAGGCTGTTCCTTCATCAGCATAGCTGAAGTGCTGGGTTTCTTAGCAGCGGAGGAGAGGGTCTTGAAGTAGTTCTGTGCGTCTCTCTTGCTAGACTCCACTATGTTAACCTTAGTTGGCACAGGTTTAGGTTTGACTGGAGCTGAAGCATTGCCATCTAAGTCAGACATGATGTCCGATAGAATGTTGTCCTCTGATATTTTAATATCCTGAAACACAACTGTTACATTTACAATACCTGGCGCGTTAAAGATGTTTACTTAACATTTTTGTAAACAATAAAGAATGTTATCAAAATTTATTCTATGAAAAGCAATATGAATACAGTACTTGAATGCACTTAATTTTGCTATTTGAACAATATAATTCGAAGTAAAATAACTTGTAAAGATCCAGCTAAAACATTCAAAGAGAGAATGTAACATTAAAACTTCTAATACCTCTTTTTTTTTGGTGGGCATTGAGCCAAGAAGGTTCCTAATATTTCCCTTAGCTGATGTAGGTGGTGCAACCCTGGCTTTTCTCTTCTGGCCTCTGCCTGACTCCTTATTATTGGATGCCACATAAGTATCTTCAACTTCATCATCATCAAATATCTCACGACCATCTTCTACATAGCCAGTACCGTCTGTTTAGTTGTTCATATGAAAAGAGAAACCAAAATATTTTTTTTAATCAATATAATAGAATTAAACAATAATAATCTTTCATTTAGTCGCAGACAGTCAAATACAGACCCAGATAGGATTGTTTTTATATTATTCTCATATCTGCTCCTTACAACTGGTAAATAAAAGATTATAATATAACTTTATTAAAGAAACTCGTACCGTCTTCGATCCAATCATCTTCTTGTCGTTGCATCACACGTTCCGTGTATTCTCTCTCGTCCACCGTGTCGTATACATTCTCCATTTCATCCACATCATATTTATTCTTTACTCCCTTGCCTTTTAGTTGTTTTAGTTTCTCAAAGGCCGATCCACGACCGTGTTTGTCAATCTTTTGCCTCTTGGCTCGTTGTCCCGCTAAAAAAAAGGTTATTTATAACGTTCGACTCTTAATTAGTACAATTTACAAAACTTTTCCAGTGACATTAACTTACCTAAGGAGTCTGCCATAATCAGGTAAGAGTTTTACTGAAGCATTTAAATGGAATTCGTTTTTTCATAAAAAAAGTCTGCGAAAGTCCACAACACTTACGACTTCAGGAGTTTTGATTGACGTTTACACTGGCGGGAAAACATATCAAACATAGACAATATTCAAGAAACGGTAAATGACAAATAAATAAAAGTAAATAAATAAAAATAGCCTCTTCATAAAACTGAAACAATAACTTATTTTACGTCGTGATGAAACCAGTATTTTGAATAGTTCTGTGATCGTAAAAATACACTACTGCATATAATAATTTGGATCGATTGCAATCTCGTAATTAAACTGGTGAACGCAGCCATATCTGTTGACGGTTGGACGTGTTGGACTGTATTCAGTTCTCGGTTAATTCGCGCCAAAATCTTGTATTGTCAAACAAATCTGGCGGTGGCGGTGAATGTTGTCGTGTTTTTGTTGTTTAAATTTATGTAATTTACTGTTTATTACCCAATACCGTTTAATAATCTTCGTTTCAAAATGGCTATGCGCGATTACACAGCGGATAAAGGTATTTATTACTTTACAGTCCAAGATATTTTAACTTAACCTAACATTGTACTTTTGAACTATTTCGTTTTTGCAGAATCTTTCAAAAACTTTTTCGTGGATTTTTGCCAATCTGATGATGAGGGAAATAAGAATTTCAAATACTCTGAGCAGTTGACGAGGGTAGCACATAGGGAACAGGTATGTCTATAAGTAAACTTTTTAATTTGTAGTATTTAATTTGTCTTTTCAATTCCTCTCTCGAGCCAGTATCAGTCCCTATTTACCCCCTGTTATACACCTTTTAAGTATATTACAATTAGCTTCATTGTCTATATTCTCTTTGATTTTCAATACAAGTACTTGTCTTGCAGACTGCCTTTGTTGTGGAGTTGGATGACTTACTCGAGACAAATGAAGAGCTAGCAGAGGCTGTGAGGCAGAACACGAGGCGGTACACCAACATGGTGTCTGATGTTGTCTATGAAATGCTGCCGGACTACAAACATAGAGAGGTACTGATTGTTAGCACTATAATAGTTCTGGTTTATGGGTTACATATTTCATATTCCAAGAAAAAAAATATTTTCTTAGTCACATAAAGAAATGTTGGCTGTAGTAAACATTTTGACCCAAAATCAAGCATCTTCATTCAGTGATACTTGAAATTATGTATATACTTCTCTGTAAATTACCACAGGTCTTAATCTACATACAAATCTTTACATGTTCTGTCAATTTTTCACCAACAAATTTATTTTTGTCAGGTGGTGGCTAAAGACGCACTAGATGTATACATAGAGCATAGAATCATGCTGGAGGCGAGGAACCACAGGATCCCTGGAGAGATGAGGGACCCCCGCAACAGATACCCACCAGAACTCATCAGGAGATTGTAAGTCTAATTCTTACCTTAGGAACTTGTCAAATAGCTTTTTCATTTGCTGAGCAGTCTTCAGTTTATTATACAAGAATCTTATATATAAAATTCCCGTCACAGTTGTAGTTAACATACTCCTCTGAAACGATGGACCGATTCTCTTGAAATTTTGTGTGCATATAGGATTAGTCTGATTTTTATTTTATCGCGAACAATGTAGCAACAGCTAGTAGACACATAATTATTATGTTTTTAATGTTTGCAGCGAGGTGTACTTTAAGGATATATCTTCTGCAAAGTCTCTGCCGATAAGAGAAGTGAAGGCAGAACACATTGGCAAGCTGGTAACAATAAGAGGTAACCTTATTGATAGTTTATTATTATACTATTTTTTATAGGTCTTTGTTTTGTATATAGGTAAGTAAAGACTAAATGCTTTAAGGGCCAAGAGTGATAACTAACAGCTTAAACAGGAGTATATTTTTTGTCACAGTAAATAGCTTTTGACATAAGGCAGAAACTATTTAAACACTTAATAAGTTCACTGGGCTATTATCTGCACATGCAAATCAGTAAAAGATAGTAATGTTTCTATTCATATCAACTATTTTTCTTCTTTTATTTTTTGCCACAGTAAATAGCTTTTGACATAAGGTAGAAACTATTTAAGTACTTAATAAGTTCACTAGGCTATTATCTGCACATGCAAATCAGTGAAAATTACTATCTTTCATTGATTTATTAATAGCCTTCTATTCATGTCAAAACTATTTTTCTTTTTTTGAAGTCTGTAATAAGACAATTAAACTTTAGCCTATATGTGGACTGGAAGGTCCATGAATGAGATGTACTAAGTGTATAATACTATGCTGTGATGTGTCCCCCAGGCATAGTGACCCGCTGCACGGACGTGAAGCCCCTGCTGGTGGTGGCGACGTACTCGTGCTCCGCGTGCGGCGCGGAGACCTACCAGCCGGTGCGGGGGCTGCAGTTCACGCCGCCCGCCTCCTGCTCGGCCGACGACTGCCGCCTCAACAAGACCGCCGGACAGCTGCATCTGCAGACCAGAGGCTCCAGGTTCCAGAAGTTCCAGGAGCTTAAGATACAGGAGCATGTGAGTTATTAGCTGTCTGTGATATAAATATGTCCTTAAATTCTTTTTTAATTAAGGAGACTTTACCTAATGCAAATATCAGCCCTATCTGTCCTGAAATTGTGACTTGGACAAGTAACTTCCCACTGTATACTTGCATATTAATTAGCAAAGTTCAATGCTACCATACATAGTTGTCTCACGTTGTAATGGCGACCTGGTGTACTATTAAACCGATTTTTGGATTAAAGAACCTAACTTAGCTTCTGAAAGACAGTACAAACAGACAATGTTATAGCCCAGTGATTTATTTATATTAAATTTGTAACCAATGACTACATGTCTTTTGTAAACTACAGTTGTCAGCAGTACTTCACTGGAAATGGTCTAGTCTCTCTCTATATAGCATACTTAGTACGTGTATATCCTTAGTCGGACCAAGTCCCGGTGGGCCACATCCCGCGGCAGCTGTCGGTGTACTGCCGCGGCGAGGCCACGCGTCGCGCACAGCCGGGCGACCACGTGGCCGTGGCGGGCGTGTTCCTGCCGCTGCTGTCCGTCGGCTTCCGCCAGCTCACGCAGGGACTGCTCTCCGACACTTATCTCGAGGCTCATGTGAGTAACGCTATGCATAATGAAACTCACTCTTAAGACATTTTTTCCTGTAACTAGATTTTTTGTCTAGTAGCAGAGGTTTTTGTATGTTTTACGTTTTTTCAAAGCCTTGATACATTATTAAAAATAGCTAAAATTACCAATACAAACATAATATGTGAAACCACAAAATATCCTTGATTTATTTAAAAACACAAGCTAGTGTACTAATCTCAACTAAAATGAACAGTCAGTAAGCTGCCTAAACCAAGCGGACGAGAACGAATTATCGGAGGCTCTAACAGAGGAGGAGCTGTCAGAGCTAGCCGACGAGGACCTGTACTCCCGCATGGCGCGCAGCCTGGCGCCCGAGATCTACGGACACGAGGACGTCAAGAAAGCACTGCTGCTGCTGCTCGTCGGCGGCGTGGATAAGTAAGGACATACTGATTTAATAGCTAGAAATAATACAGTCTGCTTTTGTTAGTGCCATGTTACTGAGAAAAGATATCTTTCCATTTACACGGCACTTTGCAAAGTTACGTTCTTTAGTATATAATAGAATTTGCAAATAGCTTAAAATTTAATTTGGTCGGTGTAACATGCTATGTGCTTCTATATCATCACAAATCTATAAGTCTACTTACCTTATTAAACCATCGATTTCCTCAGGCGTCCGAACGGCATGAAGATCCGCGGCAACATCAACATCTGCCTGATGGGCGACCCGGGCGTGGCCAAGTCGCAGCTGCTCAACTACATCGACCGCCTCGCGCCGCGCTCGCAGTACACCACCGGCCGCGGGTCCTCCGGCGTCGGCCTCACCGCTGCTGTTATGAAGGTTACACGCATGCACTACTAATATAGCTCACAATGTATTCATATAACACGCATACTCGCATGGACACGTAACACATGAAAAATATACCCACTTCACAAACACTTTGCTCATAATGATTTTAAACTTTCGCGACTTGTACACATATTTTAGTCGACAAACGGGACTTATTCGTTATATTATCTAGAGACAAGTCAATATCATATTGCTATGTTCTTATCATCACCTTCTCTTGGAAAACCATGAAAAAAATATGACATGTAACTCTTCACATCTTTCGATAAAGGTCTACTGCTCGACATTAGCCACACAGGAATCATTATGACATAAAAATATATAAAACCAGATCATTGAACATACACATCGTTTCCAGGACCCATTCACGGGCGAGATGATGTTGGAAGGCGGCGCGCTAGTGTTGGCTGACCAGGGCGTGTGCTGCATCGACGAGTTCGACAAGATGGCGGAGAACGACCGCACCGCCATACATGAGGTCATGGAACAGCAGACCATCAGTATTGCTAAGGTAACATACTTACAAAATATCTGACAACCCATATTTTTATAATAACTTTTCTGAGGATGATTCATACTTGAACGATATAATTTTCTCTCGCGTGTTCATTGGGATAGCCCGACTAGTTTCGAACCCAACCGGAGTCCTTAATTATGAGCTGATGCGGCAGTGAGGTCGCGAGTCAAACTATCCCGATAAAGACGCGGGAGAAAACCGTTATATCATTTAAATCTGACACCCGTATTTAAGAATGGAACTGAGCAAAATATTGCACTATTAGAGTAATAGACATTTAATTTTAGTGTGTGTTCAGTTATATACACTATCATAGTACATGACTGAAACATGGTGGCTACATTTACAAGCCTCTGTGGTTATTGTTCTACCTTCAATCTGCTGTCCATTAAGCGTCTGTCCCAATAAGCATTATACACGTTCCAATAAGCATTAACATTTATGTTTGCCAGGCGGGTATAATGACGTGCCTGAACGCGCGCGTGTCGATCCTGGCGGCGGCCAACCCCGCGTACGGGCGCTACAACCCCAAGCGCACCATCGAGCAGAACATACAGCTGCCCGCCGCGCTGCTCTCGCGGTTCGACCTGCTCTGGCTCATACAGGATAAGCCTAACCGGTAACATACACGTTTATCACCTAGTTGATTATTATCTATATCTTCATTATGTACTGCATGAACTATTGTAGGATTTTCCTGTTATCCTAAGACTTGATAATAAAAGTCTTTTAAATTACTGTATTATTCAAACTGACTAAAATTACTTGATATTAGTGAATGATAGATGAGATCGTGTGGTAAGATGTGCGGGTGATGACCGAAGACCGATGACCATTACTACAAAGTATATTGTAACAAAAATAATAGAAATGATGACGCGTGCATTTCACGCGGTTTCGCAATTATGACGAGTGTAATTCATACACCTATGTATGCAAGCTCGTGCTGGAACCTATAACCGATGACTTTTTCGTCTGTTTCTTACGTAGTAAATACAAAAAGCAAATGGTGTTATTTTTTTAATCACACTGGAACCGCGCAACTAGAGTCAGTAACGTTTTGAAAGTGCCTGAGGAGGTCTATTGGAAATAAAAACTTTTTGATTTTGATTTTGACACTGTTTACACTGTATTATATGTTACCCTCAGTGAGAAGGACTTGGAGCTGGCGAAGCACATAGCGTACGTGCACCAGCACTCTGCGCAGCCGCCGGGCGCCACGCGCGCGCTGCCCATGCGCCTCGTGCGCCGCTACGTGGCCCTCACCAAGCGCAAGCACCCCGCCGTGCCCACGCATCTCGCTGAGTACATCGTCTGTCAGTACTCACATCTAATCTCATTGAGAATGAATGATTTTAAACTTTCGCGACTTTTACACATATTTTAGACGACAAATGGGACTTATTCGCGATATAAAACGATATTTCTTTTCTCACGTGGTCACGGGTGGACCGATGTCATTAAAAATTCTGTTTTCTGTACTGTAAAATTATTATTATTTAAATTACTAGCCTGGACTGGACGAAGGCCTCCCTACTCTTCTTACACTTGTCTCTCTCAAGAGCCACGAGTGACCAGTTTGCCAAAAATTAATCCAGGTTATCCCTCTGCCTTGGTCTGCCTCGCTGACATTTATTATGTACTAGATTCCGCGCGCGGCTCCGCCCGCGTGGTGCGTTAACTCGCAATAAAAAGTAGCCTATGTCACTCAGTGGAGATGCGGCTTTTTAATGGTGAAAGAATTTTCAAAATCGGTTCAGTAGTTTCAGAGATTACCCATTACATACAAACTTACAAATTTTACCTCTTTATAATATTAGTATAGATAAGAGACCATTCGGTGGTTATTTTGCCCCATTGGTTTATTGGCATACAATAGACCTGCCCAGCCCAGTTCCACTTTAACTTGGCAGCTTTTTAATGTAAAAGAAAAGAAAATAGAATAATAATATGGCGTTTTTTACATTACATTGGTAAAAGCTGACATTGTTTCCCAATTTGTTACCATTTGACTATTTCAACAGTGAATTAACATCGCTTATGTTTCCAGCCTCATACGTGGAGCTTCGTCGTGAAGCAAGAAACGCTCGCGACGTGACGTTCACATCTGCGCGTAACTTGCTCGCTATACTACGCCTGTCCACCGCTCTTGCACGACTCAGGTATCTTAAGACATTATAATATCCAGCACTTACCTTAATTCATGACGAAACGCAAAATACTTCGCAGAAGTAAAGTGAAAGCTAAGCAATGCATTGATTTGTTTCTAGGCTCTCTGATGTGGTAGAAAAAGAAGACGTGTCTGAAGCTATCCGCTTAGTTGAGATGTCAAAACAATCTCTGTCGCCTGTCGACGAAAACGTGCAGAGGTATATTGAATCATCATTTTTACCATCTCTTTTGTATTAGTCTTACTAATTATTATATTAATTTTCCACACTCAATGCTCTCCTGGACTCCAAACCAGATTGTGATGTGTTTGCGGATGAGTGGAACGTGATCTTGACTGAATGCTTGGCGTATTGCGAGATGATTGCAAGCTAGAGATATGTTTTTGTTTTGCTCTTTTTTATACGTATATACATATTTTATGCTTGTCTTTATTTTTTCAATGTATAATTTTGTTTTCGTTCTTATTAGTGGAAGTGGTTACCCTTGATATTAATAATAAATAAATAAATATTGTTATGTACAGGGGTATAAGCTCTACGGACCGCATCTTCGCGATCGTGCGCGACCTGGCCGGCTCCAGCCAGACCGTCAAGATCGCTGACGTCATCGAGCGCTGCGTTGACAAGGGCTTCAAACCTGACCAGGTTAGATACACTTATTACTTGGTAATTGAAGCTGAAAACGACACCTATAATAAAGACTAGATAAATGTCAATTTTACAAACACCACATACATTTGAGATATTCGATCAACAAAATAACAAATTGATAATCCCTTTTATTCCATTATAGAATTTCTACAATATAAGTTCCCGAAATAATTGTATATTTAAGAATCATATGCATTTTACATGGCAGTAAGTTATGACTGAATCCTGGCAATCAGTGATTCACAATCTATTGACATTTGTAACACCTTTTATGTAACTATTCATTAGCAAATAAATCCTTTGTCGTAGACTTTGACATCATTGTAAAGACGAGCAGGACTATCTCTCATAGTAAAGTTTACTAGCCTATTGCTTGCTATTATCATTTCTAATACATACATGTTGTTTTAGGTGGACGCTTGTATCGAAGAGTATGAGAATCTGAACGTATGGCAGGTGAACCAAGTGCGGACCAAGATCACGTTCATGTAAACCCACCGACCACTGTACCGTACCTCTTAGTTGTAAGACCAGTGTGCCTGACAGACTAGATGTAAGCTGTATGACTGATGCGATTATGTTTTAATAATAAAGCTATTTTCATTATTCCGCATTTTTCATGGTTTTTCGCTGACTGAACGAAATATACAACGTTGATAAAAGCGAGAGGCATTAAATGAAACCACATATTCTGTATATCATTATAAGGCTACACAACAAAAATCAAATCAATGTAAGCAATAGTTTAGTCACAGGATATTTTTTTAGTTTTATTTTAGTTTGAACATGCTGTATCTTCCTGATTAGGTGACTAAGTTTTATAAGCATAGTTATCTAAGAGTCATTCACCGCAAAACAACAAAATTCACGCGACGTTGCCGCTCCGCATCGTAAGTTTGCAATACAAACAAGTGCACTATTACCAAATATTTCCTTAAAAGAAAGTAAAGATCACGGTCATCTCACTCTAATGTAATAAGCGTAACAGAAATAGAAATAGATCAGTCTGTTGCTATTGCGCGGGCGACGGCGGCGGTGACTCGGATAAGTAGGTCAAGGACACGATTTTTACATTGTTTAGTGCGAAGACGCGTCGCTTCCGGGGTGCACGTTACGCAATTAAGCACAAATTATTGTCGCTCACGCGTCCGGTTTTCAATATTCTCTAATATTGTTAAGTTTTTATTGTGATAGGACACCAAAATTCTTATTCCAAGATAGTGATTTATGTTGTGACAGGACAAGTTAGTTTAAGTTTAGTTGTATGTGCAGTTTTTAATAATTTTGTAAATTAGGTACGTAAGACATCCATAATGCCTCGTGCTACATACACTGCTTCAGAATACACTGCTTCAGAATACACTGACATGATTTTAATTTACGGGGAATCCCAAGGAAACGCGGCTCTAGCTCTGCGAACATACCGAGAAAGGTATGGAGACACCCGCACGTGCCCTAGGAACCCTCGCACCATAGTATTGGCAGTACAACGGGCACGGGAAAATAAACCATTAGTAGCGCATCAGGAGGGAGTACCACCGCAACAGATACCTACTGCACGCGAGCAACAAATTCTTGATTATTTTGATCGCAACCCTACATCGAGTCTGCATAGAGCCGCACGCCAGTTTAGAGTTTGCCATAGGACCGTACAAATTTTAAAAAGTTCAAACCCTTTTAACGAGGGATTTGCCAATCAGGCATACTTACTGTCAATGGATACTTGACAAAGTTACCGACGGCCGGAATTTTAGAACGAGAGTACATTTACACGCAATGGCATATGGAACCGACAAAATCTCAGATACTGGAGTGTGGAAAATCCACGCATGATTCGGGAGTCAGAGCATCAGTACCGCTTCTCTGTTAATGTGTGGGCTGGTATTCACAGAGACCAAATTATTGGCCCTGTTTTTATTGACGGCACCCTAAACGCGGCAAAATTTTTGGAAATATTATCCGGCCCCGTTGCTGAATATACCGACGAACTACCATTAGCCAATCATCGGAATTTATGGTACCAATTGGACGGAGCTCCCCCACATTCAGTGTTGTCTTCTAGAGAACGACTCACCGAAATGTTTGGACAGCAGTGGATTGGTCGATTTGGACCAGTACGATGGCCACCAAGGTCCCCGGATCTCACTCCGATGGACTTTTTTTTGTGGGGTTTTGTGAAAGGTGAAGTGTATGCAACAGACATGAATACCGTAGAGGAACTTAAAAACCGAATTATTTTAGCGTTTCATAAATTAAAAAAATCAACAAACAGAGATTTTATTGCACGATTAAATAACAATATTATACGTCGTTATAACTTGTGTATTAATGCAAACGGCGGACATTTCCAACAATTGAAGATTTAATGTGTAAGTATAACAATGAATTATTATTGTTTATTATGATCATTGATCATACTTTCCAACGATACCTACACCACTTGTTTACATTATCGTCTACATCAAACCCGGCCGCTCTGCTGTGTGTGATCCCGCCGCACGCGCTATGCGATAGGTACAAATGCGATGTTGCCGTTTTGTTACGCAGGTCACCGCACGTCAGTGTAAATTTTTATTAAGGGTGTTTACATTTTAAGTTAATAATTAAGCTATTTAAGTTCTTTGAAAAAAGTTTTTTCGTATACTTCTTGAAAACTTTTTTTTAATAGTTTCGGATTAGCAGTAGGCACTTATAGTATATGTGGTTTCATTTAATGCCTCTCGCTTTTATCAACGTTGTATATTATTATATAGGATTCGTTTTTGCTCGCGACTTCGCCCGCTCGATTGTCGGTCATAGCTGCAAAAATATTACCACTCTAACGCAGTCTGTTAAAAAGACGCCTATGTTAATTTAGGGTGTCATCTTTTCCATGACAATTTTTATCTAAATTGATCCAGCCGTTATAGTGTGAAAATAACAAACATCCATATTGACTTATCCATATTTCCGCGTTTATAATATTAAGTAGGATAGTGACGAACTAGTCCTTACTCTTTAAACTTCTGTCTTCACTAAGTAGCTACTTTGTATAAAAAAAAATGAATTACCTTTTAATTTTCGGCAGACAAAACCTTGCCTACTACTCCATTATTGAGTCAAATCTTCGGATTAACTCTGATAAGTACCCAGATACATAAATATGACATACCATATTCTTCCGTAACTACATTGCACAAATCCATTTACGTCAAACGTAATAAGCAAAATAAACATTCGTACGATATCGAGTAGATAAACTGAGATCAGGAATAACGGCGACTTATAATAATTTCCTCAATATAACATTGTTAGCAATCACCACAAATTCATTGCAATTACTCCCATAAACGGGAAACTTGTTTTTCCCGGTGCGCCCTTTTCCTGTTAAGACCGCTACAATAAGAAAGTGAGTAATAAATTTGTTTTTCCCTGGTTTTCTCTTATAGCAGTTATGTTTTGAAGGCCGATTAAGCTCAGCCCGCCCGATGCGATTGTCGCGACATTTTATTTATTACTAGCTGAGCCCCGGTTACATCCGCTTTCTGTGCTTTCCCGTAAGAGGTAATACCATCAAAATCTTATCCCTAGTTCTAGAGAATCGTTGCTTCATACCTTAAGTACATTTAAGTTTCTTTTTCCTGATTTACTCCTATGGTCGTAAAATCAATACATCAGAATAAAACAAATACTGTCGGCCAAGTTACGTATTAACATGAAATAAATGTTACGAACACATTCTCAAAAACGCAAACACAACGAACAAAGTCTATTAAAGTAAGAATAACACGAACTGCTAAACTCAACAATTTTAAAACGGTTCAAACAATCTATTTTGTTGTAGTTTCATTTTATTCAGCTGTTACTCACACATTCAGTTTTCATAATGTTGTGTTTACAAACGTCTGCACGCCGACTTTGCTCGCCCTCCAGACAGTTTCGTCTGTCTGCTATCGAGGTACGTTCAGAAGAATAACTTCGTGCGGTGACCTATAACACCAAAAGGTCGGATTTTGATATTTAGACAGGTATCTAGTAATCGTCGCTTAGTAAAATATCTACAACGTACTTCAATAACTTGATTATTTAAGTACTTTGTTAAACTCGTGTGGTTTCTCTTACAAAGGAGATTGTTTATTGAATAGCTCTTGGTGTTCAAGATTCTTCTAAAGTGCCACTCCAATTATATTAAAGAAGGACGGCTATCAGCTGCTGGAATATATTTCTATGCTCTACGAGGTCGCACAGTTGCTATGCCAAAAATGGTGAACCAATGGCATGCGACTTAATATTTTGGGCACGGGACCACGTCTATGATCTCAATAAATATTTTTGCAGAAAAATGCATGTTGATACGTCTAGGCTCGGCATCCCTATCCTATGCATTTGCAATTTCCAATCCCGGTTTTGCGGAGCGACGTTCAAACTTACCTAACTACAATCTACATGATATAAAAGATCGATCAGTAGTTAAGTGTGAAATGTAACAAATGTTTACTGAGAGTATATTTCAATTTAAACTTTTGATAATATCCCACAGAGTCAAACTTCTGTTGTCAAACGTTTATTTTAGTAGATATGTATTGGCTAAGTCTGGGCTTAGGGAGCTTACACATTGTAAGTAGCGGTGAAATTGAACTATTAAAAGTAAATAATCCTGGGGCTATGTTGTGTACAAACAGATTAAAATACAAGTATTTTTTCGAATGTGAAAACATTATTCTATACAAATTCATAATCATATCACACTCGGTTGTGTCGTGTGTAGCTTTTCACAAGGATTAATGAAAATGCGAACGTTTCACTTGATTTGAAATGGCACTTTGTTAAGATAGTTCCGAATGCCGAATCTTATCCATGTCTATAACTAGAAAATCCTAATAATATACGGCAGTAAACTGTGTTATATTTTAACCATGAGTCGTATTTTGATCATAATGTAAAAATGTTAATTATTGGTTATAATAATTTTCATGATAATTTCGTATTATTCACTGGCACAGACTTGTATTCAATGATTTTATGTTGGTGCTACGTTCTTGACCTGCAATTCAGCTGGACAGTTTGCGTCAGTGCATTTGCTTTGCTAATTTTTGCACAAGGATTTATTTTCACAACGTAGGTACTGTTTGTTGCATTAGGATCTTTCAGAACAATTTAATTTTACATTTACTAATCTCTTCTTTAAAATTCAGTTTGTATAATTAGCATAAAAACCTTCGTAACATTCACCCAAAGCAAAAAATCGTGTCGTACCTATAAGTCTAATACTTATAACTACTTACTAATTACATATAATTATCCGACTTCAAAACTTATTCAAGTGGTCTCATAAATAAGTATTCAATATTACGTGTCTAATAGCCAAGGTTTTCAATCTCCGCTACAATTTCAGCAATAAAAATCATAAACGAAACAAATAAATCATGTACAAACACTTTCCACGTACCGTTTCTGAAACTGTCAGAAACTACGCGCTTATTCAAAGTTGGGGAAAATATTTAACATCCGTGACTCGTGGTAACAAGAAAGAAATATTTAGGCGTGACGGGAATCAGGTCACGAACCCAAACGGATTACACACTCGCCTAGCGAGTAAACTTGAAGAGGAGCCTTTGGTGTGAGAAGAGATTGCAAAAGTTCAAAGGTGAAGAGTTTCGCCCGTCAGCCCGCGCCACCTGAAACCGGGACGCCTACACAGGGACGCACTCGACATACACAACGATATTTGTTAGTTTCGTTAAGAGTAGGGTGAAATAAACATTGATAGAATACAGTGACTAGCTTAGGTTTTCACCTAAGCCCGTTAGTCAGGAATGAAATAGAAAATATGATATGGATATTACAATATGTAGTCTAATTTATGTAAGTTGTGATATTTCAGTTTTATTTTCAGACCTCGGAAAAGCGACAAAATTTCAAATTATGACTTATTACTCCGCTTTTATCCCTCGTAAATTTATTTATAAATACAAAACAATGACAAAATACTGGGAAATATGAATAAATCTTCATTTATCCGTACTATCGATATTAAACAATGACTGTTATTTGAAACGGACAAGTCCATATAATTTTATCCTTTTATTTCGACCATCACTGTCTGTTTTTGTACAATTTTATATCAAAAATAACTATACATATATAACCCATAGTAGTTAATGTTATATTGTGCTTTTAACAATAGCATTTTATTTCTGGAATGGCTGTGATTTAAAATAATAGAATGTTACAGTTGAAATAAATGCCGTGTACAAATAACTAAAGTACGATAGAAACTATTTAGGAATTCTGTTGTTATTTCAATCAGCATACATCGGGCTAATAGGAATCAAACATATTCATGAATTTACGTATTTAAATGTAGGTAAAAACAAAACTGTTGGAACTTATTGCAAAATTATCATACCTGAGTATACCACAAAAATGGCAAACGTTTCCTTTTTCAGCAAACGTCAGGCGTATGCAAAACGTTATCTAGTTGATAAACTATTTCTCATAAAAGTAGCATAACGTCTGTTGAAAAAGTTCTGCAAAGGAAGGTAACGGAGGAAAATAAAGGAATCCACGAATTATTTACAGCAACCATTTGTTTAAATGTAAAAGGAAAGCAATTTAAAAGTTTTATGGGCCTGGCGTGGTCCCCAGCTGGCCCTGGCGCCGCCATGGAAGTTTTCTTTGATTCGAAGCTACTTCGGCGCTCCGTTTGCTACACCATTAAGGCCCATGGACTAGTGAGATTAATTACACCCTGTCTTTAGCTGAAAGCTTCTGAATAACGGATCAGCGAGTTTGTACTGAGAGCTCCGCGTTAAGCTTTTGTTTTGATCTTGTCGTTGGTCACACTGAAACACATCTTTTAATAACGTAATAGTCCATGTTTAATATTTATATGCTCTGAAAACATACTTGTATTACGTTCGACATTAATTTATTATTCGTCCAAAGTTTTGAATCTAGTCAAGGACGAATACGATATCAGTTCAGTATTTAAAAAATCAATAGTTTTTTAATTGTAAACAGAAAAGTTTTGTCCTGTTATTTAATTACCTTTTAAATATATTATTTTGTTCACCGTTCTGACAATAATTATGTATAATATGTATACGTAGGTACTAGAAAAACGCCCTACAGAATTGAAGGCCAAGGTCTTAAGTCCACAAAAATTATGAGAACAATGTAATGTGCCGATGACGTCTGAGCTGCCCTTTAACAATCACCAGACTTAGGCGGCCTAGTTTCTAGACGACAACTTAGAAGCTAAGTTTCAGTATTGATCAAACACTAAACATTCACTTTTTAAGTAGTCGTTGAGTCTTACATTGTCTCTGTCACTTTATAGACAAGGGTATAAAAAAGAAAGTGTAAATTTTTGAAATTTTCGGACAATGTTTTTGCTTCATGGAAGTATTAGTAATGTGTAGGTACGAAGTCGCGAGCAACATAACAACATCAAGTAACTTAAAATTGAGGATAGTCTGTTATAGTCAAAATATACTCATCTATATGTTCAATCTAATAACTATCTTTGTTTTATTTTAATAAGCTCTGTATTCACAGCTGATGAATAATCCTACTACAAATCCGAGTATTATAATATTCGGTTCTAATTTCATGATTAATTAATCATTCAGTTGATTTATGAAAAATATGACATGCGATAAAGTCAATGTTCTAACTGTAGCGAACTATTTCTTCACTTAATTGCAACAAATTGTCTTCGAAAGTTTGAAAGAACTCAAACAAGCGGCTGAAAATTAAAAGTATAAATAAATTGTAACGTGAAACAGAAAGGCTACAACTACTGTTACCTTTGTGGAAAAGAGACAACGCTATGCGCAGTGTAGAGCGCCGTCTCTTTCCCACGACGGCAACAGTCTTGTATTAAGAGGTGGTGATGGGCCCCCAGTCATTTCTCCAACGAGTGTTGAGCAGAGTTTGGCAATGATTAATGATGTTAGGAAAAACTTTTATTTTCCGCCCGTGAACATTTACACCTGCGGTGTCAGATACCTATCGTGCAGAAGCCACACGTCGGCAAAATGTGAACAATAATTACGGTAGAAATGGTAGCACACGATAATGGTCATACGATTTGGTAATTAGACAGCAACAATTTTTTGCTGTTTACATTCGCTAGCTTTGCTTATTCAGAATACGTAATACTGTATTGAATACCCTTCAACGGACGATGGATATACTTCAAAATCATGATTTGCCCTTTAGGGAAATATGATGGCTACTTATTCAGGGTTGTATTTCGAAAACGAATTTTGTTATTGTTTTCGTTTAGCTCGATAGGGGATTGATCGCCGACTTTTCGGTATAGCACCATCATTTATCATTCAAATGTTTCGGCCTTTATTCATTTCGGTACGCGCGAAAGCCTTTTTATTTGAAGAGTCAGTTTCAGCGCGGACTTATATAAATTATTCAATAATTTGATGGGCGGTAAAGGATCCCACATTTTATGAACGAAACTGCTTAATTTTTAGAGAGTTAATATTTCATTCCGTAGGGCTATGTGTAAGTTTGGAAGTAGTGCAGTGCTACTAAGTGTCTTGGGGTTACTAAAGGGAAAAGGGATTTTTTTGCATTACTTTTGTATCACCCAAAGTATTTATAATTTTATATTCTAGAAGGATGTATGTGTACGTGTTTAAATTGGGTGTAACAATGTTTTAGAGCCGTGTTAAAGCCAAGTCAAAAGGCATAACAACGTCACTATGAGTCATATTAGTGTTTAAATTTGACTAAAAGTCTTCCATCAAGTCTTTCACACCTCCACAATAGTTCACGAGACCTAGTTTCAATTACCAGTCCATTATAAGGTTATATATGTTTGTTTGAGTGACACAGTGGTACGCGGCGAGTTATAGTGCTATTGTTCAGTTCGTCTCGATCATATTTTACAGTGCTATAGTAATAATGTACGTGTAAGTCGCATTGTTATGTCTGGGTATCGTCGCTGCGGATGTTCTTTGTCACAAAGTGACGTGCACTCAATGTGTACTGCGTTGTATCCTAAGGTTAGGTTCAATTCTAAGAAGGTTGAATTGAATTCGTTACAATGTCAAATTCCATAATAAGGATGACGTCAATGGACATAACATCACCTCATAAATCCTATCGTTACTTTATAAATCAGAATTGAACGGCTGTGGAGCAGAGACGTTACTCCTTGTAGTGCGCTGTTCAGCTTTAGCTTCCTAAACGACAACTAAAAATTAGTGTCGTCAAGTTATCTAACAAATTTAAAACACCCCAAGTATCGTTATTATACAGAACCAAAATATTACTTTCAGAGTGTTGTCAATGCTCTAAGAATATACTACGAGTATCAAGTCTAACTGCTTGTAATTCATATCATATTGTACGTGTAAAACTTATACTGAGCAAGTTTATGAAACAAAGTCAGGTACATAGATTTACGTTGTTACCTGGCGTATTTTTAGGGTTCCGCACCCAAAGGGTAAATCAGAAACCTAATACTCAGCCTCCGCTGTCGGTCTGTCTGTTTGTCTGCCTTCAGGCTGTATCTCATGAACCGTAATAGCTAGAAAGTTACGATTTTTTTACAAATGATGTATTACCGTTGCCGCTATAACAACAAACACTAAAAATTAAAAAAAAATGTTAAGGAGGGGTTTAAAAACAATAAACGTGATTTTTCGTATTTTTGCTCAATATTAAAAACGGTAACGGGAAGACGTTTCAAACTTTCGCTGAGTATAGATGATAGTACGGAACCCTTCGTGCGCGAGTCCAACTCGCACTTGGCCGGTTTTTTACTCTTATTCGTCACTCCTCCCGTGTAGAGTACTCGTGACACACATTGTCGTAAGGTTACATGTCAACTCTATATAGGTCAGGAGGTCAGGTAAACAAACGCCTTTATAAAGAAAATGTGCAGATTGGGTTGACAGGAAATATGATACGTACATACAAGTAACGAGCGTATCGAGATCAATCGGTACGTAGACTTTTGACAGTTTTAATTTTGTTATGCAAAACTATTTATGAATAAATCAAACGAATGATACAAATACAAGTTTTTCAATTATTATGTAATCAGGTACCTATTACTAAACCATGCGAAATCTTATATTCTCAGAAAATGACACAAAGTATTTAAAACCAAGAACAATAAAATCGGAGGCGATTTGAATAAAAATGTGATATATCCCAACTTTATAAATAAAAGAGCGTCCTTTCATGTAGAAGGCTGGATCGCGACTGGCTGGAATGTGCCGCTGATCTCGATCAAGCGCCGTGCGCAGGCGCAGGCGGCATGACAGGGAAGTGGAGAAGGTCAGGTGAGGGTCAAGGTCGCTATGAAACAGAAGTATGTGCAATACAATGAGCTGAAAAGTCCTTTCTGTTTCGTTACCAATAAAAAGATCTTGGTTATAAACATGAGGTAAATTGTAATTAAATTGAAGTCTTGGCTTATAGGTACTTTATATAATAAAGAATTGATTGTTTTGCCAAATATTTTAAATAAAATAAAATAGCATCATGAAAAGTTGTGAAAACACCTTCTTAATTGTGAAAAGTGTTAGTAAGGATTAACTAATCCCTACTAATATGAATGTATTCCTTCTGTAGTTCCCAATCACCTGAGCGGGCTGTTCCCGGGGGACCTCGCGTCGCCCGCGCACATTCCTGCCGCCTTAGTCACACAACCGTTGGATTAATGATACTGTGTAGATATGCACAGAAGGGTGAGTCGGAGACGAGAATGAGGTTTAAATGGTTAATTAGAGAGAGGTTTCATTTTTTTAATCGTAAATGTTGTGTTGGATATGTTTTCGCTAAACTGATTCATATAATATTTGTTTCATGATTATTGACATGAAAATACTATTTTTAATTGTCTTTAGCAAGTGATTGTTTATTTACTAAGACTGATGAGCATAATCATAGTTACAAGAAATACACGATCCATTTTTTTTATCAACTTACACACGTAAACAAAAATTTATAAGCTCATTTTCTTTAGTTAATTATCTGATCTAGTAAAATATGATGTAGGGCCATTTTCCTAAATTACCTGTAGCTGGAAAGTAGTGGAAAGATGTTAAGTGTTAACCTTCTGTGTATCTCTCACAGCTGATCTGGCATCTTATAGAGATCTTATCCTCCTCGCCGGGCCGGGATAATTACACGCGTATGACGTCGCGATGATTTGTGGCGCCCTTCTCTGAACACCCCCCATTCAGAGCTGTAATGTTATGCTATTGTGGCGTTTTTATTGTGGAACGTAATTCATAGCATAAACGCCGTGTGAATATGTTCGGGTTCGAACTGTTTTCAAGGTATTTGGTGGTTGGGTTTTTGTATTTTTGTAATGTTGGAGGATTAGTAGCATTCGTATAGAGAAATTTGATTTAAAATCATGCGTTTATTTTTTTAATTGTTTGTGAAAAACAAACAGTACAACATTACATCTGAGTAAATGATATATCTCAAACTAAAGGTATATGTATGTCCACATCATATACAATTCAGATTATTGCACCAGAGACCATTTCAGGCAAGTAGTTTACTTTTCAACACAGATAGATATAGAAACCTTAGATTTAATTTGAGAGATAAAAAAGCACTGAAATGTAACTAAAATGGTCAGTACACGGGTACTTACCTATTATATTATACAGTTCCAGTATAAAGGTCACATTGCTTGACCTTCCTTAACCTTAGAATCTTCACACACCCCCTGTCTGCAGAACTCTCGGCCACTCTACATAAAACTAAAATTGCTAATTAATTTCTACGAGAGTCTAATTTACATTTTATAAACGACGTGCGCTAAAACCTGGCTTACCATTAGACTTGTCTGTGCGTCCTTAAGGGATCAACTTGCCTAGATACAACTATAAAAGAGGATTTAGCTAGACTTAGGCAAGTCATAAATGATAGACTGGTGGGTATAAGGGGAGCCGTAGGACTGTGAATATAGAGGTTATTACTTAAAAGTCATTATACTGTATACGCTAGACATATTTATTCTACGTCAAACAAGTAAAGAATGATTTAAATAAATAAAATAATCTTTATTTCGGATAAGCAACATCCATATGGGTTAGTAAACAAAAGAAAAACTTATACTTACCTATGCCAAGACACTTACTATGCTATCTATTTGGAGACCAAGTGATAGTTCAAAAAGCATCTTCATTATTTGATTTAAAAGAGTTTGTTCATAAACTAACACATCTGATTTCCCAGTGAAGTGATTTGTTTGTCTTCTTACTCTGCTTTCAATTTTTTTTGTCTTTAATTTTCCTGCTTCAAGTAACGTCTCTTTTTTGGTGTTTAAGCGCACAGATGAAAAGATTAATAGAACACTGTATGTCGGGAAAGTTAATATCATGAATAATTTCAATTCCTTGCAAAAATGATCATTGCCTAAAAACCTTTCATTATATTTCAAATTGATCTCTTTAAAATGTTCCCAAATAGAAGGATTACGTATTTACTACATAGTAGTTATTGATAATTGAATGTCATTAAATACTATGTATTTGCGTTTCTGTAGCTTAGAGACATACCGTTGACTCTAAATAATCGTAATATACACAAAATATAGAGGTATTGGCTCTATAGTATCATAGACATGTGTAGGCAACATCTCCAAATATTTATTTAAAAGAAAATCTCTTGTAATCCCCTGCGGCTCGGCTGTATAGAGATTTTCTCGTATCTTTGAACGCAAAAACGTAGCGTTGGTGATAAAAGTCTTTAATATTTGTCTTGTCTGGCCTAATCTTCAAACGAAAAGGTCAAAAAGAGTATGTTTTCTTTAAAAAATATGTTCTCATCAATCACTTTTATTTTATAAACATTTGCATGTTAATTAAAATAGCGGTGGTGATCAAGATTATTTATTTAATTGTTCGTGGGCCTCCAATAAAGCTGTACAACGCATTCAAAAAATAAAATTTTGTTCTACAAGCTAATTACTACATACTATAACTGGAGCTAGGTTTTGTAAGCAAATATACCTTAGATCTTAGTGGTAAGAACTCTTTTCTTAGTTTTCTCACAATCATAAGTTGCGTGCCAACTTTATCGTGCGTTGCTTACGTTTAGTACGGGGATCAGCTTGTCCCTGTATAATCTTATCGATACGCTTTATTACTGTTCCTATAAGATTTTTAGTAAACTTAACATTAATTTTATAAGAAAAATGAATAATCTTAAATATCGTGTATTCTACGAAGCATATTGTTTACTGCGTGTCATGTTTATACCGCCTGTAATTGCCGCTCGTGCACCTAATTAGTTTGTTAAACTTGTTGAATTCCAAACAAGAAACCAAGTTACTTTAGGGCAAATTGTGGCCGCGACCCCTAAGTAAATTCTTTGTTGTTTCACCACAAAATCAATCAACATTTCATTAATTAAGGGTTTCTTTCGGCGCGAGTTACATTCATCCAATTATAAAGTAGCCCTCGATGGATTAAAGAGGTTTCGGAGTTGTTTTAAAATCTTTATTAAATTGTTGACCGATTGTCTTCAAAATATCAGATGAATTTAAATTGACGTGAATAAAATCCGAAACGAGTTATTTAGCAATTCCAGATATCTTTATGAATATATTTTTCTCGCATCTTTTATTAAAACCCTCTCATTGCTAATACTTTATTCATAGTTACAATTTTCATAATCGCTTTGCAATTTGAAATATTCAATTGTTAAATAAATTTTATATGATACTGCTGACAAATATTTCTATGAAAATATCAAACTATTCCTCCAAGAAATACTTAATGTTTTCCCTATGATAACAAAACAGCTGTTACTGGGTGGTAAGAGAGACATTGTTACAATCGGAATCCAATACAATGCCTTAAATAAAGTAGCTCTTTGTTCAGCCTAACAACACGTCTTCATGAAATAGGCTTACAACACACTCGCGATTCAAAACCATTGTTTATTAAGGATACTGTATGTAAGTTTTAACATTAGTTTATTTGATAAGGGACTAAGTTGTATGCAAAATTAAGGTTACGCTTATAGGAATTAACATGGTAATACCAGATCTATAATATTAACCCTGTCAATCGAGACAAGATACTTCTTTCTTACATAATATATCTTCTACCTCAGCGACGTTAGACTTTTAGCCATAGAAACCTAGAAGACCAAAAGGAACAAGCAACGACCTATTTTATACTTAATGCTATTTTCTAATGCGTACAATACCGTTTTACAGATTCAAAATAACATTAGATGCCCAAGTGATGCCGTTGACAGCCTGCCTATGTGTCCGAATTTCTTTCGTCGTTGAGTGAGATATTAATGGCTGTTCACCTGACAATAGTGAAAACATTTGTTACTGCTAACTGACTGTTGCTATGCGGGTTACACGCCACATATCTTCGCCTTTTAAAAGGTCAGTTAGTAGTATCTGCGATTATGAAAAAAAATATTGTGCAGTTGAATTATGTATTTATAATAATATGATTTATTATTGGTACATTTTCGGTATTAATACCATGTAGTTGCTGTATCGCGGGGGTTTTCACAAATATTTAATTCACATGTCACAAAAACGACTCAGACTTTGCAGTTTTGTTTATTAATTTGTTCAACATCTATGTATACCCCGCTCGTATATATTTTCTTCAGTATCCACAACATTAATAACCCTGCAGTAAGTTTGAAAAAAAATAACAAATACTCTCAAATATACAATTGCGACTTAATTGTAGAGAGATACATAGTTTACTTATAAGCTGTAACAGTACATTCACTTATGTTGTAAGTGCATTATAGGCGATCGTGAATCGCTGCAGCACTTCTCTCACCTTGGGATATTCTCGTCTGTTCAGCTGCCGGTGCCACGCTGCCCACCCACTTCTCACCGTTTTTATTTCCTCGACTTTATTCTATCCTGGGGGTCTACCATCACCTACAGTAAGACTAATGCAGTTGTGGAAGTGAGACGGCACTCTACGGCGTGTAGAGCGCCATCTTGCTTCTACAACTATAGCAATCTTATATAGAGTGTTGGTGGTAGCCTCCCAGGTTTTATTTCACTGACACAGTTACGTTTCTCGTATTTTTTTGCAGTACAAAGGTTTTGTCGGCGTTTCTTTAACTTTTTCTTATTACTTCAGAAGTATTGAAATTATCTAGATGGCGTTTTAATGTTTTGTGTCTGGTGAGAGCGGTTTTTAAATTTGTTTTTATTCTCGGACCGTAAAAACTGTTGTACTTAGTCCTCTTTGAAGGAAAAGATGTTAAGTGTTTATTTAAAGTGTAAACTGGTTTTAACTTGTTATAAAAGGTTTATTCACTTAGAGCTTAACTGTTTATACCTTATGACGTAAGGTAAACCAAAATAAATATGTTGGTTTATAATTATTTGTATGAAACTCAAAAACAATTACTTTTACCTATTAAGTAATATTTTAATAAAGATAACAATATTTTACGATGCATGTGCGATAATGAGCTTTAATTATATTACGAACATGGTTAACTTTACCGATGCTCATTGTAATTAAATTCCCCACGAAATAACAACAGTTCTGTAGTGTTCTGTAGTGCTATTATTTATTTAACAGAACATTTAATTTACGTTGCAGTGTAAAAAGCGTTTCCATTCATTCACTAGAATGTGGAGTTCGTTTATAATGCATTGAATTCGATTAACATTCTTTCCGTTGTCAGAAATTGAAGCTTCGAGTAAGAATGATTAATTGGTTGGGAATAGTCGAGTAATCGAGTGATAGTGCGATAGCAGGTAATACCCGGCTACCTCTGTCTCTTACACTAAGACCTTTGTAAATGAGTAAGAGAGACGTCGCTCTACATTGCGTAGACAGCATCTCCCTTCCACAACTTCAATAGTTTTACTTTAAATTATGGTGGTAGGTCTAATGGTAAGGTTTAGGGTTGCCTGTGAAGGTTGTGAGTATTCATCGCCTCGTCAGGTGCTTTGTAGGTACGTGATGACGTAGCACGATGACGTGGGTAGTCGCAGATCCCACACGTCGTGCAGATGTAATTGGCAATAAAGGTTCATTTTATTTATTAACGAATCACTTTAGTTATTTGCTTGGATACGAAGGTTATGAGAACAACGTTAATTGGCGTTTGGTTAAATATTACGAATGAGGTTTATTACATTCGCTGGTTTTTTTAAGAAGCAGGTTTGTTCTTGAGTAACATTACTTGTAATTTTGAAAGTAAATGTGTAATTTTAACTTTAACTAATGTTAAATTCAGATTTACTTGGCAGAAGCAATTCGTTTACATATCCTGTTTGTAGCATAAATAATGTAACCATATGAAATAGCATTACATATTCATAAATCTGTCTGCGAGTAGTTAGAAACAAATTGAATTTAGCAATTCTCTGAAAGTAAAATCAGGTTCATATGATAACTTGAATTGAAATGTGTGCAATTAGTATTAGTTGGTATTAGGGTAAATATTCTGAAATGTACCGGTTGAACGGCTTGTTCAAATTACATCTATCGAAAACAGGCGACCTAAATAAAGTAATCCGCAAATTGTTATGAAATATGAAAAATAATACAGTTAGTTTGTTGCTATTATCTATGTTTTTATTACGGTTTTTATCTGCTTTTCAGCACCTCGTTAAATCTAAAATATTTGTGTGTCAACCCCTGACACGTATTGAGTACCGTGTAACGTGCCGTCTCCGGCGGCCGGCGGTCCGGTCCGGTTTATTTGTGAACATTATTCACGGTATCACCGGCCATTGTGCACAGACCGTGTTTTTTCTCCACACTTTTTTCTTTTTTTTTCCTAGTTTTAAAATGTTTTTGTGTGTGCCAGTGCTAATCGTTTAGACTTGTGTCGACACGACGAGACACGTTTCACGCGATTTAATGCCAGTATGTGGGAACCGTTTAATTAGATTACGATTTATAAGGAGTTTGTTTGGTGACAGGTGGAATTAGGTTTATGAAATTATATCTTTTCGCATTTATTACGAATATTTTATTGAAAATAATAAACTAGATTTATGTTTAACATTAGTAACTTAAGATATAATTAAATTTGGTGACAATATTTTTAATGTTTCATAGGTATACTTAGTTTAGATATTTATTAAAAAAAAAATCTAAAAGAACATATGTTGAATATTTATCTTAAACAGTAACGAACATTAAAATCAATGCAATCCATAAGTACATTACAGCGTAATTGTCCGGAGCGAGTCATTCACAAAGAATGCTGAATACATCTAAGGATGCGCCGGCGCACTCACATACAAAAGACATAAACGCACTCACGGAATGCCTCCGCTGCTCCCCAAGCTGCAACACTGAGAAGGATCGATATAATTTCCTGTTCTTTATTATTTATGCCATAAAAGCCTTCGCCCGCCAAAGTGCCTTGTATATTGTGCATGATAAATACAATAAAATTTAGAATGTGGCGCCTTCCGTTGACTAGAGGTACAAAAGTTTTTTCAGCGCGAAATATTTGTCAATAATAAATGAGACGTCCCTTTTATTACTGGTAACAGTGATGGCCGCGGCCGACTGTAGTTTGGGACTACGTCAATATATTAACGGCGCGAGGTTACGGTGTGGAGCAGAAGCTGAAGCGTTTTTGTGAAAACACCCAGATTTAACTTTTTTTTGAAAATGAATTGTTGCTCGTGTTCTGAAATTGTTATTCAATGAGCCTATTTCGGGGTAAATAAAAAAAATAGTGTGTACTATACAATGAATATAACATTATTGATTGAAAGTTATAGAGCAATTTCATGAAAATAAATATAATTAGACTCAATATCTACATAAAGTAAGGTACCTAGTTACTTACTTTCGTTCGTCTGATTTTATTTTACAGAATATATGAAAATAATAACATACTCAATGTAAGGATAGCCGACGTTATTCGAACCTAAAATACCCAATAATATATTACTTTCTGTTAATAGATCCAAAGCAACTTGTTACCTAGCTACCCGCTGCCGCTGTTGTCTGGCGCACGCAGGCCACCGGTCTCTTGCTAACAATGCGGGCGCGGCGGGCGGCGCGCGGCGACGCGGCCAAAGCCTCTCAATGAACGCCCTACCTGGATTATCTATCGGTGATAAATTACAAATATGCCATCTCCGCGCATTCATCATCCCAATGGGTCATTTCAGACGCCATACTATTGTCTAATAACTCAAAAAGTATTAAAAAACAACACAAATGTCTATGGTTTTGTATGCAGCGCTGGTCGCAGGCTCCATCCTTGACATTGGAAATTGTGGCCTTAAGAACATTTAATTGTTGTGCTCGGTATGCCCGGCATGCACGGCTCATTACACGCGTCCTCCCAGCCCCAGCCAGCAGCTCGCAGTCACCGGGAATGTAGATGGAAGATAAACTATTTATGATAGAGCTATCAGCTTTACGGCCCGACTCGTTGAATTGATACATTTGTAGTAATTAATTTCAATGAGTTTAGGGATGACAATTTTGTGAACATAAAATTGTTAATTATCTTGTTAAGTATCCTTTTATAGCTTGTTGACAACCTCTATTTTCCACTTAAGCCTTTCATCTTTTAATGGTTTAAAGTTAATATTCTAGAAAGTTTATCCGCAAGTGACTTTCAGACAAACAGGAAAAAGTGTTCCGAAACTCGCAAGTATTGTCAAAATGATTTCACGAACTGTTAGCTAGTTCTCGAGTAGTTCGGCTACCGTTCCAATATTGACACTGTAGCCGATTTCCATCACCATCAATCACAATTCAACTTGTTGTGCAAATATTTATTTACTATTGTGTTAGGTGATCTCCACACAGCGGCCGGCACACTAGTGGCGAGCGGCGGCGACGCTCGATAGCTGCGCGCGCAGCGCCGCAGCCCGGCACACAGCCCGCACGCCGAGCGACACTGTCTGCGACAAACAAACCGACATGCAAAACAACATTAACACCACACATCTTACACACACTTTTTGTTACATTTTATGGCCATAACAACTCCGACAATCACGGAAATACTATTTGATTCGACGATTCGTGCCAAAATCTACGATTCGAAACGCTAAAAGCAATGTTCTTCGATTAGCACTTTTATACAAATTTTACACGGCCTTACGTCATCGAGATAATCGAGTAAACGCTAAATTAATACCAGTTTGGGAATCCAAAAAGCTCGAGATTCGAGCAATTTTATTTCAGTTCTTAATTTAAAAGTTGTGCGGTGTGGTTGGCGGCGCGCGGTCAGTCCGGGAATGCGCACCGATGAGGGAGCACGTGTCGCGCTGTCCGCTCGACACGACGAACGCGCGCTCGCGAGTGTTTATTACAGAACTGACGCGATCCTTTTGAAAACTTTGTTTGAATAATTTGTGTTGGTTGTGAACATGAGGTGTTTTGTGGTGATTTTGTTGTTGGTGGCGTGTGCGAGGCTGTCGGCCGCCGCCGCCGGCGTCTCGTGCGCCCTCGCCGACGAGTTCCTCTCCAGGCACAACGTAACAGCTGATGATAACGACGTACCAGGTGCGGTTATATAAACACCTCCAGACCTTCGTGGGTAACCATGAAGCCTGTATCGCCAGTAGCACAAAACTTGCAGAGTTGTTGAAGCTTTCAGTGGAATCTAAAGTTTTTGAAGTTTATAGAAACTGTAGAAGTTTGACGGTTAAAGGGGATTTACGATACACATACAAACTCTATAGATACACTCGGGCTACGGGTTAACTTAACTCATTACTTTACGAGATTTATTGTCTTTATTCTTTTATCCTCCTGCTTGTTCTCGAAGATATTTCTTTTGATAACATTGGACGCTACATTTCTGTTTAACATAATATCGTTTTGTCTGTGGACATAAATAATTTATACCCGTCTGGTCTACATATTTATCAACTGTTCTATAATTAGTCGTGTCCGGAAGGTGTAGTTCATCATGTTGTAACTGATGACTCTACATACATAGTACAGTGTGCATATTAGATGGCACTTGCTTTGCTGGCGGTAGTATGGCGGTTGTGCCGGGTCCCCATGGTGTCGTTAGCCTGCGTTTTGCACGGAATTCCGGCTCCATCCCTCTCCCTTGCTCGGGATAAATCTCTCTCCCTTTGATTACCATACCATAGCTGTACTCTTTGTATGTGTAGTAATGTTCATTTTGTACGCTCTACATTTTGGTTTCAAAGAGCTTGAAACAATTATTTGCCGCGTGACAACGCTCTTTGCAAAAATATTATTTAGTACGAAGTTTAGACTATAACACTGATCGGTAAAGTATTTAAAATATTCGATTAATATCAAGTAGAAGTTAAGGCCAGATTGAGAACGAATAAGACTTCAGTATATATAAGAGGATTCATTTTGCAAATAAAACAAATATTTTAAAAATCTGGCCGCCAAAAACAGTCTCCTCGAAGTGGTCATTGATAAATCAATAATTATAATTCTTCCATAAATCATATTTTGAAATATTGAAATGATCCGGTATACCGCCTGCTTTGCCTGTAAACAGCGGCGGTTACTTGCAGTTATTACTGCGCCGTGATTAACTTGAACACAGGTTCTCAGCTCTAACTTAACAAGTTGCCAGCGTATTAGGGTTAAGTGTAAGACTTTAATTCCTTCGCGTGTTGCCTGCCTGTGTTGACTGAAGCAGTTTGGGGTTGATGCTATTTATTCAGTTCAAGTTGCTAGGTTCTTGTGGATTAATGTAGTTTGTTTAAATTAAACATTCGAATTTAGGAACTCTATAGCCTTCACAATAATACTCATATACGCAAGAGACGATCTACTACCTGTGTGGAAATCCCAAATCTCGTATTAATATCTGCATTTTCCTATGTTAGTGACAGTTTGACATAAGTTTCTAAAATCATGTCAGATATTCAAGCCAGTAAGCAAATTAAGCTTATGAAATATTTTTCCAATAAACTTGAAATTAGCAATTAGATTTGAAATTGTACTACGATGTGACACAATATCGTAAAAAAGCAACATTTGAAACAAGTTCATTATTTACGTGCGATTACGAGTTTTTATTCGACGTAAGTCCTTTCCGTAGTCTTTCTGGCTCGTATCCACACACCGCTGATAGTGTAGTGTACGCAATATGTAATAAAACAATACCATGAAAAAGTAATTGTCTTTGCCGCGTCTCGGCGAGATGCCAGGATACGAATTAAAAGATTGCAAGCTATAGACACGTGTACATTGATATATGTAAAGGTTTACGATTAGATAATCTGACTGGTGAGAGTTCACTTTGATTATAATTTTGATGGCATTATTAAAAACAATTCACACTTGCCGTCTAGTTAAAGGACATATTACAGCCGCATTTTTTTTTTTATTTTAAAGAACTATAATGCTACTAAAATATTATTTTAAATTATAAATCTAAATGTCAAAAATATGAACTGAATATCAGTAATATAGTAGCCAATTGAGATGTAATAGGTAGTAGCATTATCTATAATTGTACGAATGTTTATATGTTTGTGCGTGGTAGTGATTGTATCGCTCCTATGATTGCATGCTCATCAACAAATGATGTCAATACACAATATGTCCGTGCCTAGTTCTAAATCTACCGATCTAATCTGATTCACTAATAGAGTTCGTAGACGAGTTATATTTTTACAAGCGTTAATGGTGATCGATTTACTCAAATGTATGGAATTGACAAACTTTTTCGACAAGCCATGTGATTTTGACGTCTCTCTACATATGCGCCATTTGATGGTCGTTACCGCTTGTACAAGTCTTGCTTTAAATTCCCAGGAACAGCCCCTCAATCTATATAATATTTTACAATCGTTATGTATGGGAATGACATGTTGATTCGATAAATCACGTGACTAGACCTGTCATCCCCATACATTTGAGCGTTGTCTATGTCAGTTGGTAAGCCGGGCTGAATTATCAAAAAATATTCGTATAGAAAAATCATAGCTCGTATGGGGAACGTATATCTAAATGAAAACCTCCTTACTAATTACAATGTTTACGTATACATCTTATGATATCTAAGTTGATTCACGATGATTGAAATGTCCACTAAGTAACTGTATTTCTGATACCAACACTTCTGCTTAACCCGTCATCGTAGTCGTTATGTCTGATATTAAAAACGGTTAATAGAAACAAGGTTGATGACGTCACAGGCCTCAGACCGCAATAATGAGTGCTTATAAGAAATAATTCCATAATCACCACGCTTGCCAATCTGATTGATGATCGCAAGTTATTATTACCAAGGAGGATGCTACCGGTTAATACAAATACAAGCAATTTATGAAAAGAGGTTTTCATTGGCATTCCTTCGCTCAAAGAGGTTCTGTTCTAGTGCACAATGGTCTATGGCAGCTCTGCATTCATCGGTCCATCGCGTCATTTGCATACAACACGTCAATGCGAGCCCTCGTCTACTGCAGTAGCTACACATCAAACACGTGTCATATTACTCACACTGAATTTAAATTTATATTCCACATATTCCTAAATCGAATTTGTAAATCGTTGTTTTTTCTGTTCAAATTTTGAATTGATGCGAACCATTTTCATTTAAATTTTTTAAGGCATAACTTATTTCATTATGGCTTTGGGTTAGGTATTTTTAGTATTCTTGTTTTTATTGGAGTGGCCATTTAGCTGATGAGTCAACGCATAATAGTGACTTGTAGCACGCATTTAATATGATTGCGTAACAGTCCGTCATTGTTTTCATACATTGCGATCAATAAGTAATGTGTAACGGTTTTACATGCACTGCTAAATGCAATATTTTAATGAAAATGTTAATCCCTTTCTAAAGTCTTCTCGCAAGGGAATAATTATTGGCCGAAAATTTTCTTTTTTGTATGTTCGAAGAAACAAAAGATAAATGTCAGATTTGAATTTAGAATCTATACGTAATGGCAGTATCGTTATTACAATAACCGAGATAACTACTAGTTTACAACATATCATTATTATTGTTTATCTCTTAGCAACAAGTACGCTGTACTATGTCTAACGATATGTTCTCGTACTGATAATATCAATCTAAAGTTCGTACATTTACATACCTAACTCTGGAGAGCTAAAATCTAAGTATAAGATATTCTCAAAATTATATCAATCGTAACACCTTAAAGTGGTAAAACAGTATGATACTTAAAAGCAACTTAAAATTGATTATCGTTTAAGTAATCGACCATTAGTACAACATTCAGATAAGTAAAGATATGTCTCCGGTTGCCAAATGAAGTTGGAAGTTGTAAATTAATTTGTTTCCTCCACCTGTCATTTTATCTTTGGGCCCTGATAAAAACATCGTTACTGTCCACTTAGTCGTAAACATACATTACTCGACAAATATATTATACACTAGACTAGTTTAATATTAATTTATATCAGACAAATGTTTGCGTACCTCCTCCCATTAAAATCGGTTAAAAATAATGTACCTAGTATCAGTAAAATGACATTTAAAATTAAGTCGCAACTGAATGTAAGGTTATCTTATAATTAAACAAAAGTAACAATGTGCCAGCGATAAAATAAAAACAAAATGCTCCAGTGATTCATGAAACAATTTATGAAGAAAGCCAATTAAACGAATGAGTTTGAATAATAAACTTTATGGCAACTGAATGAAGCTGGCCACTAATACTGTAGCTCGGGGAAAATACGGTTTTTTTATGTTTTTTATTGTATTGTCTGGGAATTTCGGTTGATAAATTACATGGTGAGTAAAATATATGTTAACATTATGTAAAATTACTTACTTCACTCGCGCCAAACAAGCTTAGTTTAATTAAATTGCTGGCGGGTGTTGCTGATTTAATTTTGCAAACATGTTTTTGTGTCGCTCCTTAAATTTTATTGTTCGTTTATTTTTTTATAATTCTATGAAGAATCTCAAAAATCTGCTAATTAAAGTTAAGTGCATTGTGTAATGTAATGCCCATTGTTATAATTTATGACGTGTTTTAAGTAAACTTATTCATGTCGTCCGGAGCTGTAATGGGAAATGTTTAAGCGCATGTTTAAATAGCAATAATTAAGAGTCAGCTGTTGGCCACACGACACCGACCCTGAACCACGACCGGTCTGCATGAATGGAACAATAACACTTATTATAATCACACAGTATGTACATTATTTTTGCGCTACATTACATCGAGTCGCATGAGCTAAATGCGACGCCGATTCATAATGAATTCCGTACTCTGCAGACCGCAAGTCGGTACGTAATTTATTGGCCGATCACGTCGGTAAAAATAAAGCGAATTTACCTTTTGCGGCCTAACGAATAGGGGCACGCGACGATTTTTGAATATCGAACTTATCGAGTACCGATTCACGGCCTCGTAAAAGCTACTTAGGGGAAAGTCACGAAAAATTACGTGTCTGGGACGGAACCACTAGCGGGGTGCGGGGCGGCCGGGACGCCGGGGGGGGGGGAGGCGGGGTGAATGGCGGCGGGTAGGCTTTGTTGCTCGTGCTGGCATTCCTCGCCTGGGAACCGGGATCGCTGCGCCCCCCCCCCCGCTCGCGCCGCAGCTCGCCCGCACCGCACCTGCCCTCACCCCCCCGTTTGCATTCCTGCCCTCTCTCACTTTCATTGTTCCCGTCGGCGCGGGAGGTCGCCGCGCCGCGTACAAATAATGGAACCAGTCGTTTTAGTGGGGACGACTTGTTGGCTCACTCCAATAAACACGCCCGACCTGTCCATAAATGACATTTAGGGATACACTTGTTAATTTGGTCCGGCGCGGCGCTCGGCCCTCGGCGGTGCTCGGCCGCTAGCCGGTGACCCGCACCGCTCCTACTCACTCACTTGTAATTTAAGTCACGGCTGGTAGTTTTTGTTATCCAATTAACAAGAAACACTAATCATATGTTTGACAGTTAACGGTTTACGTTTAGTAGCGTCGTTCCCGGGCCGTGGGTGCAGGTGCGCGGGCGCATCCTAATGAAATCATCCCCCAATAACAATAATAGAGGTGGCCATTATGATTGTAATTTATCAGAAGGGTCCGAGGCGTTAGTCATCGTTGGTTGTTGCGCCGAATCTTGATTCATTTCGGATGCTCGGAATGCCATTGTGGGCGCCGCCATTACCTGCGCGCAGGTACACCCACGCCGCGCCCGCGCCGGACACTCCAGCGCTCTTGTTTATACGTTTTGACAAACTTTTGTGAGTTAAAAAGTGTTATTATCAACAAGGGTGGCACCCGCCTATTGTCCGCATTATCTTCGTAACACTTGTTTCCCTTTGTCTTCTCAGAATTCGCTTCTGCAGCGAGCGTATCGGTTCTGCTATAATACCCGTTAAATGGAATGAATTCACCGAATATGTTAAGAAGGTGAAATGATATCGGAAGTTGCGTCTTACAGCCATTTATCCTGAGCGCTTCCTGTGGGGGAACTCTTATTGTTATTCATGGGACATATATTATATTTCCCTCTGGCGTTACGTTAATGTGTTTTAATATTTACAGCTGTAATTTAAAAGTACTTGCTTAGTTAATAGCGTGATTATGAGCAATTAAGGCGTTAACAGCTTTTTTTATTGGACAACTGTCTAAACGGCCGAGTACAGTCGGCGGCGGAGAAAAGTCCCGATGTAGAATTTCAACGAGCATTCTTTGAATACATGTGTTGTTTGTTTATGTTATGACAGACCTGTCAATAAACTTTAAAATAATGAACAGTAATAACTTATTTCATTTCTTCATTATAAACAAAATTGTTTCTGTTTATTATAAACATGCACGCAGGTTGCATTTGACATTATTAGATTCAAAAATACCACACTCAAAAACTTTTTCTCTTTCAATCTAGATGTATAAAAATTATGAACTAATAAAAAAGGCTTCGAGTATTTAACATTTAAGTCTAAAACAGAATTGGGTAGAGCGAGCATCGATCGAGCTCTCCCAATGGAATTAATTAAAGCGCGATAAGACCGTGCTAATGATTCCCGCGTCTCCGGCATTTTGTATCTGTGGCCGGGTTATCGACAGTTCACTGTAAACTTACTCTTTACATACCGCGCGATGAATGCGCACTAAGGGGTATTTGCACGGTGGAATTATCTGCGGTATGCATGTGTCACGGTGGTTTGGTCCTTTGAAGGTATCTGGGGTTTGTCAGGTCTCTTTTATAAGCAGTGGCATTAAACGTCACGTTTTCATGGGACTGCTTTAAGAAGGATTATAATTCTGCATTGTTCATGTGTTATTTTTCAAAGCATTAAGATCAATACTTAGTATGATAAGGATTTCTTTTTAATCAACTAAATTGTAGAGTTTTTAGAGTCCAATTTCCTTTTGATATTACGAAGTGTGGTGTTGTGAAGCAATTTATTCTTCTTTTAATTACAATGGCTTTAACTTCTCCCGTTATCATTTTACTTAAGGGGACGTGAGAAACGGAAGTCCTAATAATATCAGTTAAAGATCTGCAAAAGAGCTCTTAAGCGAATTCTTTTAACACATTATAATTAATTTATAATATTAGTATATTAACCTTGGATAACGTGTGTTCCCTCAGTCATGGTGGTCATATGGAGAGTGATAAAATGTCACTTACGTGATTATGATTAATGCAGCGGTGGAGATGAAAATAAATTAATCAAAAGAGGAAAATCAATACAATTTGAATATAGTTACTTTCCAGAATATACTGAGGCATAAGGTTACATGCTTCAATTTACAAATACTGCTTTTAATCATTGACGTCGTCATACCATCGTGTAAATCACCCTTTAGTCTAAATAACACTCAATTCGTCCGTCACAAGCAGTCTGCCATGTGTGTTGTGACTGCTCACAAATATTTGTGAGACGCTACGTAAACTGGTTCCAATAAACTCAATCCTTATAAAATGTTAATCAGCTATTCATTAGTGTGGAAGCAATTAAAATGCCTAATAAATACGGTTATCAGACGATAATGGATGTTGTTAGGAAAGGTTAGGGGCGATTCCACCAGGTCTATCCTAGTAACTAAGTTCGATGTAACCGAGATTAAAACAATCAAATATTTATGCCCAAAATGCTATCAAGAAATTTATGGGTAAAGCATAATTATGTTGGTGAATAGCAAGCGTAACCTTTGAATTCAATTAAACGCAAGAACCGGGATGTAACTAATCACGTTTATTTTCACTCATGAAATCCGCCCTTAGTATCGATCGGTCCCTTAAGTTTAACCCTGTGAGTCATTGTGGTGACAGTAATCGGAGCCGAGAAGCCCGGGGCGGTAGATGTGAAACCGATAGTGTTCGGGTCACCACACCCGTGACCGATCCCGACCACCTGTTCCACTGGACAATTTGAATAGCTACAAATGTGGAAATTGGAAAAATGTACCCTGGAAATGCAGCTGTGGGCTATATGCGATAACTTATGAAAGAGTAATGTGGTTGGGTAACGGCCTTTTGATGTCGTTTCCTTTAGAATTGAGGACCGAAGCTAAAGGGTCGTGGTCCATGGATTTTTATTTGGCATAGCTTGGTTGCAGCTTAAATAGCTAGGTACTTAGTACTTATTGATGTTAATTCAATTCTGGATATTCTTTCTAATCTTTACGAAAGTTATGAGACATCTCAAAACACTGAGATGTTCCATTGAGTTTTCATGTTCCCTTTTATGCTGTTTACATGTATGTGTTTATTCAGAGAGTGTCGAATCGTCATTGGGTTCGAAGGTAAATTCAGTTGCTTTTATGTCAATGTGTGAAACATCAAATGTTTGTTGAACAGTCGTGTGTATGCGGTATGAATGTAACGTGAACCTTTAGATCCTGTACGTCCTGTTCATCACACAGTAATGTATGTTAGCACGCTTCAATTTGCTCGTGTCCGCTCTATTACAGATCATATTCCGTTGTTTCCAGCTAAATGATCGCTTGTTCAATGAACACGGCTCTGTTTCGGTTACCCCACATAACGTTTATTTTGAAACTCCTGATGTCATTCTCTAGAATATTGTTATAGCAATTTACTTTCATTGTGGTCTTATTTACCTCGAGCGACGGGCAATAATCCCCTTACCTGGGTGTTATGACTCATTTCGCAGTCTTACGTTCGACGTGACAAAAGCTCTCTTACTTTCCATTATGTTGTTACATAAAAGCACTTAAGATATTGTCAAGAATTTAAAAAACTTTATCACCTCAAACTGTAATAACGTATTGTGAATAACAAGTCCGCGCCTGCTTTGCTGCTCTCACAGTTTTTTCTAACATAATGAATAACACTACTGCTATTGTTTTATTTTATTCTTCATTTTTCGAGGAATGTGCGAATACATAAAGATTACAGAGATAACGTATTCTAGACATGATGGAATGTTTAAATGTGAAATAAAGGATCTCAAATATGAAGTGTTTAGGTTCGCACCCACGATTCCTGTAACCGGGTTATCTCAGACGAAAAATGAATTTCAATATCGTTCCCACGGCTCCGCGGGCTTGTTAAACGGGAGCTGTAGTTTTCGGTCGAATTCTTATCTTTAACGAGGTATGATGGCAAGTTCCGATGGTGCAGGAAGAGGGCCATTTCAGTGTCATGGATTAAATTAATCTAATCAAGCGATAAATTGAGTGACGGAGGGCCACGTCATATCTCGATGGCAAATCGCTCCCGGCGATCACTGCACCCTCCTGATCGCTTCTAGATATTGCTCTCGTCTCCAAGATCTCATGCTGTGATTCGTGTCGATTGAAGCCTAAACTGGGGCGTGATTAACTTGTTTATATGCTGTTGCTATTTGATGTGCATTAAAGGGATATGTTTGATGCTATGATATCATAGTCACAAATGTTACAATGTACACGTACGTAGCATGCAGCTTACTTAAATTACTTTGAAACTTGTAAATGACTTTTCATAATACAACGGCTTATTTAACACTTTCCCCGGGATGTAGACGTTAAAGCGTGAAGTAGAGACATAGGGGCGCAGCGCAGACTTAGAGTAACTCCAAGTTTCATAGGTTAGGTTACTTACTAATTAGATGCATTCCAACTTCTGGAAGTTTCCCTGAACTTAGTGCTAGAAGCTTGTAGTTATAATGTGCATACTCTCTTGCTTGGTATGAGGTCATATTTAAATAACACAGAGATAGATGAATGACGGCATCGCGTCGTAAATATGAATATTATTGTGGAAATAAATTTCCCACATCTCTTGGAGCACACATTAGTCCTTGAAGTATTTTTCTAATTCGCATATCCTCTTGCCTCGATGAGTCGTCGTTACTAAATTTATTGGTTCCACTGGTTCGAACTAGATAAAATAAAACAGTTTGGAAGTATCCTGACCAAACAGGATGTCACGTGGACTGATACATTGATTGAAGAGGTTTTGATACGATTTAAATAACACAACGGTTATGTTCAGTCAGACATTTTTGTATATCTTACATCTTAGCATTTATTTTGTTACTCTGAAGAATTCGTCGATAAAACGCGACGAGTTTAGGAATGAGATTCAGCAAAACATTTAACAAATCAAAATATTTTCTTTTTCCATTCCCTTGGACGTGCTTCAGTGAAATTCTTTGGATGTCTGTATGTGTTTCGATTTTGCCGTAGTCTTAAGCTCGCGTCCGTTGCGAGAACATAAAATATATTTAGCAGATCCGGCCGCGTCACGCCGGAGCACCACATGTCGGTGCCAAGTGCCGCGCTCTGAGCCCGGTGCTCAGGGTGAGGACGTAAGGATATCATTATACTAAGTGCTTTGTTAAATGGACACTCCCAACTTTCATCGAATCGTTAGGGAAACCTTGAAACAAAACAATTAATTACAGCCCTTTATCGACCACGGTATCTACAAATATAATTTATAATGATAAAATCTGAATAATCAAATATTAACTCCATCGTATGTAATTATTTCCATACTCGTATGAGTGTATGTTATTAATGTACGCATACATAATGGAGCACGACAGGTCACATGCCTTGTAAATCAGTGCGTGACAAGCCACTTCGTCTGATCGAATTGTCACTCGATATAATATTGCGATAACTCGAATACTTCGTTCCGATTGACTTCCCGATGCCAAACGATATCGATTCATGCTCTCTTTTGTTGGATTTTAGGTGGGGCGAGACCCTGAGTCAGCGATCGTACACTACGTCGCTTCAATATAAATTCTTAAAGTATTTCAATTTTACGTCTGCGATCTGGAAATATTTCCCACTTACTCGATTTTCTGTAGTATTGTAGTAATAAAGTTGTTTTTTATTTCTGCATTGCAATATGTTATTTTACATATTTCATAAAACGGACGTAATAGAGAAAACGTGCAGTCCTCGTGGGAAATCAAATTGAGTATACAGATACGGTACGCTTCTGTAGAATACAAAGCAGTGCTAAGATATGATTGTTGCGGACAACTAATCTGCAAGTATATTTATATCGCGGCAGTTAACGTGCGCCGTGATTTACGTGTGTGTGCCGGCGCGAGGCGCGGGACGAAATGCGGCTTGAATGCACATTACTTTCATCATTACTTACATTATTACACAGCGACGGCCCTATTTGGACACATTCGATTTGCACTTACGACTGGCTGCATAATTCCCAGAATTTATGGTAATTGATATGTGAGGAAGAGCGAGACGCCAGTCTAATATATATTTATGAGGAAAGTTGAAATAAATTCGAAATACGTCCAAGTTTTCACGAGTGAAGTGACAACACCAGTTCGGGGCGAATTTATGGGCGATCCTACGGTGGCCTAGTTCTTCCCGAGTGTCACCTTGACCTTACGGAGTTTCACAAATATTTGGCAGAGGGGAGCCGCGGCCAGCTGTGCCAGCCTAATATATTCCCCGAGTGTTCCACTTTCGTCACGTTGCAAGTGCTTTGAACTTCCCCTGTTCGCATGCATATACGACGATTTAATGTTTTTGAATGGCGCTGTTAAATAACATATTCATCAAATCAATGAGCGAGCGCTGCTTAATGAGGCTCGATTAAAACTGCCAACTAATAGAATATTTAATTCCCCGTAGGTTGAATTCGATAACGTTCGTAAAATGTTTTATGTAAATATACGTTTTGATGGCGGCAGCATATTTTGGTTGGGAGCAATCTGAGCCAGTTTGTTCCTTTCTTTTTGATTGCGCAGAGCGTCAAGTTAAAGTGTTTCGTTTAAAAAACTCTTCGTTGGAGTTTCCCATCGGCCAACATGTCATTTTTCGGTAAGCCGAGGCGGCGGCGTTCACAAGTTTTTGCTCTTATTCGGCTCTCTATAAAAGTTTCGCTTCACCGCTGAAGCCGTAACGAGTAACGACCTAACTATAAAGCTGTGCTCACACGCTCGCACTGGTTTAATTTTATGGTTTTTACGATTCCACGTAGGTGAATTCATTTTTTGTATGATTTGCAAAATTATATTTTAAATAGCTGTACAAGTCGTAGTGGATTTAGATAACACCTGTAAAAATAATAAAATTATTAGAAAAACAAAAATAGAGAAGCAACCAGCGTAAAGATGCTTATCGGAGACAAATTAATTTGTCTGGCATCTTAACTTAAATAGCATATTATGCAAAACGATGAAGTAAAAAAGCGACTTCAAATTCTCCATCCAAATTCTTGCGTCATGTGATTTTAAGAAAACAGGAGTGTTGTATAAATTCTTTACTACAAAACATTAAACATATAAAATGACATTCTATGGATAAAAGACAAACAATTTGTGTATAGACTGTGTATAAGACTAAATGATAAGGGATAGAGGCTTATTACCATTCTTAACGTATTAGATGCAGTTGCTGGAGTGAGACACTCCACACTATTGTTTTCACACCAGTCTGCAAGAGGTGATGGGAGGTCCCTAGAGCAAGAAAGACAGGAAGAAAGTCTTTGGAACCCCCTCCAGCTATAACGATCATTGTAATCTATTGCCCCCTTCCCCATCTTACTTACCGTAAGCTGATTTAAGATATTAATTTCACCGGAATAAGCCTAAAGACGTCGACAACTTAATTACCCATACTTTTTCCCTTTTCAATAAATTATCGAGCATTTTAGATTCAGCTAGTTAAATTTCACGGAAAATGGTAGAATAAATTGCTATTTTTTTTATTCGTCTCCTTTGATACTGATAAATTGTTTCAGTAGGTTCGTGGAAGTTTCATTTGCTTGTAAAGTAGGAATATTTTGTATAGATGTGTCCATTCCAACTGTGCAAATGTGTCCTTATATGGTTAGAACTTAATCTTAAAATCTTCGTTCAGCAAATAATGAGAAAATGACAAAGTAACGTATTTAGACGTCAAAATTCTGTCTTCGATACTTCCAAGAAAATCTGATCAACAACTTCAAAAATCACATCTGTAATATTAATAAGAGTTTAATATTCGTTTATCCTCATTCCGTACGGCCGGTACTGGGTGTACCTAAGTCTTGCCGCTCCAGTAACAATGCTAATGAGTCGTCTGCGCGCCGACAGATGTCGCCCCGAGCGCGCGACGCTAAAACAAACAGACAGACAACGCTGCTTCGCGTCTTATTATTCCCTTTTGTTTTAGCTTGTAGTATAGGTGTTTTTATATTAGGTCAGATTTCATTTAGGGAATCTTTGTAAGTAATATTGTATCTAGGACAATTTTATAAGATGTAGTCAAGAATCAGACTATGTTAAATGGCATTAAAGTAACATTTTGAAATTAGAAGAAGACGAAAAAAACTTGCATTTCTTTTGTAGTAAAAACATAACTCCTTTATCTTATAGAATCAAGAGAATGCTTTAATTTTCTAAGAAGGAAGAGAAGAGAAACAATTATTAATGTTATGAAACATTGGCTTTACTTTCAAAGTTATGACTGATCTGATAGAGTTACCTAAACGTTATTCCATTCTAAGACATTTTCTACGAGTAAATGTACAGCATCCTATTATATATGTACGTGCGTTATAATATTCATTCGGTATTCCCTGAATTGAGCGCTAGATAATGTTTGGTTGACGCAAACTCGGCAATTTTGTCGGTACAACATTCATTATAGATGTACCGCTAAGCCAACCAAAATGAGATTGATTGAACTTTCCCTGAATTTGGGTATAAATCACCGACTGTGCCACACAAGTTTTAATTGTATTACGTTGTATGGACTACGGTGTTTGGTTTATCCACTTTTAAGTACACTTATGTCTATTCTAATATTTGAAAGCTGAAAAAATCGTTAGGCTTAACGCGTAAAATGAAATTACTTTTGATCTAGATAGTATTGAGGCAGAAAGTATACAATTAACATAACGCTACCACCAATAGAAACTACAAACCGCGGGAGAACTCGCGAGGCTCAGCTAGTACAATAAATTTTCTCAAAAGCTTTTAGAAATCACATGATCTTTGTAAACCTCCACAAATAAATACCCACTTTATAAGGTTTTATAAAGGTACTTTTGCGTAACCAAGGAGGAGAACATTAATATGTAAAGACGCCGAGACGTCCTACGTTATGCATACGTTTTATAAATATTGAAGCGACCGGGACTATTCCTGCGTGTAATATTTATTATTTCTGCATAGAGAAAACACGTAGCAGATAGTTTTTACAAATTAAATTCCTACTGAAAACGTGAACAGAATTCTTAATGAAGTCCAGAAAGAAGGTCAGTTGTGTTCAAGAAATTTATAGTCAGTGCAAGAGACAGGAATGTTGAAAGCATTTGGTAATCGAAGGGCTGTTTGTTTAGCGAAAATGAAAGGTCACCGCATCAATCTTGGGCGCGGTGGAGGCCGCAGTGCGAGGCGCCGGCCGCCATCAATATCAATCAGTGTCTGCAGAAGGTCGCCTCCGGATTTCTGACTGGTGTTCCAGACGTTTCGTGACACGTCCTGATCGCCCATTGCTCCGCGACTTGTCTTTATGTAAATATAAACCGCTGGAGCATATCTTTCGGGCCACGGTTCGCTAGTCTCTTTGGAATCGTGCGGCTGAATCTGGGATGGGCTGTATCAGTATTGATTTAATTTATATTTCGATTCATACTTAATCATTTGAAGTTTTCAGCGCTTATGTTTCTCACATAGAGATAAGTACGGCTTGTGCAAATATTTCTCCCATGCATGTTCACGGTTGACCCTCGAGCTTAGGCCAAGCACTTAGCCGCAGCTAAACGAGTTGTATTTGTTGTTGTCGTCGTAATCTTCGCAATATAAATCATTGTAACTAAGCTTCACTGTAAACATATCTTCGCTTAGGTAATGTTTGTTAGTACAAACTGTTTTGCCCCTATCAGCATATCTTTAAACTAAGTCCTGGGATCTGAGATACAGCAATTACGTAGATCGGTTAGTTGTCGGTTAACACCCACGGGGTTATGGTCCATTTTCCTCACCCGTCCCTGCGGTGCACTCGTAGCCTCCGTGTGGGATGTGGCTTGTGTCCCACGGTCGACGGCGGCGACATCAAAGCGGCCCGCCTCATTTATAACGTTGACACGCGTTGATTTTGACGTATTTGGTTCGATCGTGTCTCACTTTTACACTACCGATGTACCTGCTCGAGCTCCGAGCCTGTTCTGTATTGTGTGTCAACTGTTAACGATCTGTTTGTGGAAAAAATAAACTGACATATCAACAGTCCGAACTGTCGGATATTGATTGCGGAAATTTAAATTTTATCTATGGGCCTTAAAGTAGATAAAATTGATTTCTTAAATTTATCTGTCAGAGCCAGATCTGGATGATTTTATGGCCGTCGACTACGAAATATATCAACGGCCCATTAGAATTTAAATATATCTCGAAAGGTCTTAACGTACACTAATTAACATGAATTAATATGATGATGAGGTAATGTATATGTAAGAGATTAATCGATTAGAATTAGAAATCGTGTAGTTAACGATTTTAAAACCATTCATTTTAAACCAATTTTCACACTGCGACGTGGCCTGAAAACTAACCATCACATTAACATACAATTAAAATTCTGTTAACTTTAGTAACTATACGAAATTAGTGGAACGGCTATAGTAGAGACACGGACAAAATAGTTATCTACAGTTTAAGAAATCTTTAAGAAAAACTCCAGCCTCTATACATGAACTTACGGACTCTAGAACAACGTCAATGAAAATCAACCTTATTACATTGCAATAAAATCTCCTCTGTAATAAATTTGACCAACGTGTGGTCACCTGTACTTTCAAGTAGAAATGAATGGAATTTCTATTAACCGAATTAATATTCAAGACATTTCGAGATACATTCGTTTTATCTAACAAATTTGTCACCATTAGCCGACATCGACTGTTTGTTACTAATAGGGGCGATGAGGAGTATTTTTAAGAAGTACGTTTTAGTAGCCGTGGAGTGTGTGGGTGGATTGAGGGCCCCGGCTCTGTTGCGACATGCACTATGTAACATTCAAAGCACGTTCCGAGTTATTACAAACGCTTGTTTGGGTGATCGCACTATTTTCAGCGTCTGTACACACAATTTTGACATGCTATCAAAGGCATTTTGAGAGCTAAGCGAAAAATACAGTTGAGGTTTGAGATAATAATAATTCCTATAAAAAAATCAGTGATACACTTACAGGAGAACGGTTCAACACATGTAAACTAATAAAAATCTGTCAGTATTTGTTATCCCGAGGGTGCGCTACAATATGAAAAACATTTCACTTTTAGAAACAATTTATATTCATATACAATTCAAAGACAACGTGTGAAATTTTTCTACTTTATTTTCATACATAATACATACCAAAAATCTAATCATATTTTCATACCACATCAAGCTGAAAAACTCAATACATTTTCAATTTTCAAGCTCACCCCGCAATCTGATAAAACCTCGCAATCCTCGTCCACTGCGCCTTAAGAACTCAGACATTACAATCAATATTTAGACGATAGCATTACGGGGCATTGACACGTCTCATACAATATATTTCATACAAGTTTTTTGTGTATTATATCAATCTATTGCCGGTTCCACATCCGCTTGATTGATTGACAAATCTCAAAGCTTATAAAAACATAACATGATCATGGTTATTGCGACTGTGGTAGGTAAAAACAAATATACTCAAAGGAGTATTTATCTATTTGTTTTTTTGACGAGTAAAAGAGACGGCGCTATCTGTTACTTTAGTACCATCCCACTCTAAAGTTAGCATTCGACAAATTGCCATTTAAAGTACGTTTAACAAATACTGTTTGCGATTAATATTCTCTGGGTTATACATGGTAAATATCGACAAGTTTAAATGTTCATTAGTGGTAATATGTTAAACGTATGGTAATTAGTCCGTCACTGCGAATTGAATTGTGCGCGAACAATATTATAAAACGTAGATTAGCGGCTGTTAAATGCTTTTGTGATTTTCAGTCGTATTGTTTGACACTTAAGTGTTAATGTATTTTGTCTATATGCTTTACTTTTTGCTTCGAAATTCGAATATTTTTTTTAGCTCTTTGACTGCTCAAGATGTAATTCAAGTCTTAATTTAAAAGTAAAACTCATTACAGTCAGACAAGATACGCGATCAAAGTCTGTAATGCCGCTTAGATCTCATGAAAAATCATAAGCTAGACCAGACTGCACAAAAAATAATGATAAATTTAACACAGTATGGTGCCATATTACGATACAACAAAAAGTCGCAGCTTATGTTTTTTTTTTTCAGATATAATGTCGCAATGTGTACAGTCGGTATGAAAAGTTCATAAATACAATCACATTTAATGAGTAGCTCAAAATTTTAGTAGTAAATGCAATTTTACATAATATATCGTAATTTAAACTGTCTTTATTAATTCTGTGTGTATATATGTTCTTTCATTAGGCTTTCTGTATCTTAACAAGATTAATCAATTATTGCAAATTTTTCATGTATTGTGTAAATATTTTTTGATGATGCTTGTACACATAAACGAATGGTTTCAATAAAAAAATTCATTACGAATGACAAACAGATGACCAAAAAGCCAGGATTTCAAAACCATTATGTATTACGTCATCGTAATTAAAAGCTTAATAGTGTCACATGAGCCGTGTGTTATCATATTTCAAATAGAGCGTATGAAACAAAACACTATTTGTTGATACAAAACATTTTTCCAAGGATATTAACCTGTCTGAAACATGCATCTGGAGTTGATGTAGTTATTTGCGAGGACAGACACGATAGTGTGGACACGACAACAGGATTACTTGTCTAGACAATGTTGTATTAACTTATGTAAAGTTGTCACACAATTGAAAAACTGACTTTTGTTTTCATGAAATCGATCTATAGTAATCTTATGTACCGTCATTTATAAGCATTGGCATGTTATGTGTGGTGTTTATGTATGGTTATTGGTGGACAGGTGTAATTGGTTTGTTATTGAGACAAGATTAGAACTTATTATAAAATAATAGGATAATTTTTAGTAGGTATTATTTTCTTTATTATTTGGTACCTATTAAGTTGAATTGAATATTTCTCAGATTAACCTGTTTTCAATACCTTTTCTATACGTCTTCATATAAAGCCTTCCTTTATTTTAATCGTGCTAACTCATACATCTACGTACATAGGCACGGATGGCGTAAAGTAGAACAACTATATAATACTACTAATACTATAGTTGTAAGGTATCAGAGACTTACATGGCACGGTATAAAAAGCTAATAAATCAATTAAAGCAAATTAGTTCGAAATCGCAATAAATTTTTAATGCAGAGCCATGTTTTAAGTTTATCTAGCTTCGATTGTCCCTAACAAATGAACTTCGATCGAACTTGGCCATTATAAAGTTTTCCGTGTTCTGAACTTGGCTCGCTCCTACTAATTATTGGGGTTCATGGTTTTTGTATGACAAACTGATTTACTGCTCTACTTCTGTAAATGTTTGGGTTCAATCGCGTTGTTAGCAGTAGTTATGAATTTATGGGCTTCGGTATCGAGAACTACGGAAAATATTTTTTTTTGCTTTCGACTTGACGTAGGTACTGTAATTGGGGGATACTGTAGTAAGGTACTGTTGGGATTAAACAAAAAATATTATCATGACACAATTTTTTTTGATATTCAAATAGTCACTAATACGTGTTTACATAGTTTTACTTTACTACACTTACCGCTTAAACACGCACGTAGCTCATATCTGCGGTAATATTCTACTGTAACTTCCTCCATTATGATAGTGATAGTTTTACTTCTCTTTACTATAAATATCTTTCTCATGCCCGTAAAAAACCAATCAACATTGCCTTATAAAAACTTCATGTTTAAACTACTTACTTTTTAACTCAAAGCTTATTAAGTTAAACGCTTTAAATCAGTTGCCTTAAACTTCGATATTCCAATGAAATTCTTTTGGCAAAAAACCCTCGTTCACAGTTTAAAAATTGTAGCGATATGAAACTTTAAATGGTGAATTATTCATAAAAACTGCAAACTTTAGAGGTCAACCAAAAGTTTCCTTTGATCGGCGAAAAGTTACGTTCAGGCTCAACTTTACACATAAATTAGGTGTTTACTAAAGCAATCTTCTTTGAAGGTATTTGTTTGGTAATCTTTACAAGTGTAATTTGTCAAAACTAATAAAATGTTTTGTTTTTTTCACAGGTAATAAATTTGGCTGATACAACTCTAATTAACGAACAAAAGGATTCGGTATTGTAATAAACTTTAATTTATTTAATGTAATTGTGAGATCAAAATATGAGTAATTATTCTGTGTATGAAAACGTTTTCCATTAATTTAATCAGTGAATACTGTCATGAAAAACGCTTTTCGGAACTCGTTAATTAATCATATTAAATGTTTTAATTTACATCTAAATATCCCCAGAAATATCATTTTCAAAATGAGAATTCAATGTGGCCAATACCAAAGGCTGATAAATTTGAATTTCGAATTGACAGACATTGCAACGAACTGTCACGTCAAAATGGATACGTTTTAAAAGTAAATTTGACTTACAAAACTAACGTGGCATTGCAGATAACAATTTATGGCAGCAGTCAAACGTTCTAATAAACTAATGTAACGTGAGAACCATTTATGGGCCATAGTGTCGCAATCATAGTCTCTGTAATAAAACTGTACGAAAATCGATATTTATTTACGAACTAATACTATTGTAGGCTTTACTGTTATTTTTTTCAATGGCAACCCACATTTGTTCTGTTTAGATTCTACGTATTGTTGTAAAAAAAAAAATGTGTTCATACGTATACAAATACTCGTCCTTTGATCATTGTTACCTACCGGAGATTTTTCCGGATTTGTTGTAGTTTCTATTTTAAAAGTAAAACCTACAAGTTAAAAAATAGTAATGGCCAGTAATTCCTTTGTAGTTTAATTACATTCCTTCCGTCTAGCAATGTTTAGACTATTGTACAATCCGAACTGGTACCTAAATTAAATTGGCAGTTTATAATAAATTTATTTAACACCAAATAATTTAGATGAAAATTTATGTGGCACTTAAATGGAAGTATTTCTACTGGTTGTTGGTTTAAATCGACTTGTAAATGATAATCGAATATCTGAATATCGTATCTGTTATTTGGTATCTGTTGTATCCGACAGCTGATCAGTTGTTTATCACGGCTGTATAAGCTGTATTGACTTTGCCATTTGCCACGGGCCCGCCGATACTCGCCATATTGCGAACACCACCGGTCTCAATTAGTACACGAATACATTACAGTTTTGGCGCAATTGATATTAATCACGAATTATCTGATATTGCAATGTTCGAAATACTGTTACATTGCACTTTTGCTGAAACCCGTAATAGGTTAATGATACGACGCAGATTGGTTATACAAACTTTGATTAACAGTTAATTACTAAATTACTAACAGCACGAAAGCTTGATAAATATGAGTAGTTCGTGATCGAAATTATACTATGATAACAAGGTTCATAATAATGTTATTAGAATTACAATGGTTACTCGATACCAGAGATTTGCTATCGAAATCAAATTATTTTAAGCTGAGCTCATAAATATTTCAGAAATTCCGCGGTTTCAGGATTTAAGCTCTCGAATAAATGTAGCAATGTTTTTGTGATCGGAAAATGCGAAAGTTATTTTATTCGATTACGCGATACTGTCACATGCGCTGAGGATTAGAGGTCGCGCCCACGTGACGCACCTACGCGGCCCTTCTATGGTCAGATTACTTACTATGGCCGCGGTTTAGCGAGGCCAACTTTCGGTGCGTTAATAAGATGTTTATTTATATAAAAAAAGTGGGCGACCAGAGTAATAACGTGTCGATACGACGTTAAGTAATTGTCGCCACCCACTGCATGCGTTAACCATGTTTCCCTCCGATGTTCAGATCATATTTCAAGCTTATAATCGAGTTCTCGATTAATCGTAAGAAATTAGGGTAAGACGCCTATATTTCACGGTTGTCAAATAGTGAACCGGTTACGGTTTAATACAGTGTAGCGTTAATAGAAATATCTGATCGAGAACTCGGGTATACCGATTAGCCTGTTTATCGATTAGCTGTAATTTACACTTACTGAAGCAAACTGTCAATACTCTAATGTATTCATAACTTGAATTATTTGCTCGTCGTATTCTATAGAAGTAAATTCCTTACTAGTCAATTTTAAACCACGATTATGATATCTTATACAACGCAAAAAAGCCTCTTAAGTTCATTAAACGCTTTAAGATAAAGATCTGACAATTTAGACAAATATTATGGTCTATTGATGGAGATATAGATAATATTTTTTACTCGATTAACCAAATATGAAACCAGCTTCAGACGGCTAATCGAGTGGGCTTGATATAAGCACGTCTGCACAACAGTGACACTGAAAACGTCTCTATTTGAAAGCACTAAGGTTCAGTTTTCGTTGGTCTATTAAAAGCAAATAAAAAACCGCGATAATTTTCGTTCGTGTCGCTTGATTCAAAGCTAGTTGTTCCAATACTTCGGAGCTCTTATAGCATCGAAGTGTTGAGTCCAAGTGACCTTTAGCGAGAATAGGTCGCCTAGCGATGGAACCCCGCCAATACTGGCCGAATGCTTTGAAGTAGTTGCAGGAAACCGTTTGTTATATCTATTTATTGTTGCCTCTTAAACATTAAAAATAAAAATGCAAATAGGTCAACGATCTTGCAACAGGTGTATAATGTACAGATTTTTTTTTTACTGACTTGTCGTTGAATTGCGCACAATGAGAATTGACGAGTCATAGAGTTTGAATATGAATAGAATGACGTCGATAAATTTGACAAGAGATGCAAAATGGCGTCTTTGTATACTCTAGTGGGACACTTGTCTGTGTGTCTAAGTACAATGGTTATGTAAATGTAACAATATATTAATCAACGTATTCAGGCGAAGGACCCTCTGTTTGTTTTGCGTTCGTCACTTGTTTGCGACATAAAAATATGGATCTTAATTATTCATTAAGTTTTAATTGTTTCTCAGAAGTGCAAGATGATTGCCAGTACATTATTATTTTATTTATTTAGACTGACATTTATTATTTTTGTATCACCATGTATGAGTTTGCGTAAGTTGTTTTTGTAACTTTATAAGCTGTTGCCTGCAATATTATTTAAAAATATCTTTATTTATGACTCATTAAATGCTGTACTTATTCGATATTCTTTTACGACGTAACTATAATTAACTCATTGTAAATATATGACATTTTACTTTTTAAATAATCTTATAAACAGTCAAGATGTAACTTAATTTTCGTGTAGACTGACAATTGATTTTTGATTTCTGTCCGATTTATTCTCAACACTACATACGCGTTGTATAACATATAATATACCGTCTGCTAGTTAAGTCATATTGCTAAAAGCTACGGTTTCTTCCTGCTCGATGCCCCTGGCTTGCTGCCAGCTCCCATTATGTCCACAGGTACCGACCGCTCGTTAGCACGTAACGATATCCTTCAAATTCGATGCGATACGAGTATACGACCAATTTCTGATTTACTTGATTAACGACAATTCAACTGACAATTTTTTAAAACAGGTGACTTGATGAATATATATAAATACACAAGAAAATCAGCCTGTAATATCTCATAGGTCGACCAATTCTTCTTTACTTAGTATCTGTGATGGGATACTAAGTAAAGAAGAATTGGTCGGAAGGTGAATAACAAATCTTGATTGTACGTAACTCAAAATTTGTACCTAATTTATCCAATTAATCTACACCTATTTAAAAATATGCTTAAATACGTGTACAAAATAGGTCAGACCAAAGAGATGATAGATGGTCGGTGTAAAATATGACAGGAGTAGGAAGTGAACGAGATGACGGTTGATAAAGATGAATGGAAGCTGCAGCCGCGCCGACGTGTTCAATGGAATAAGAGCATGAAATCATACACATAATTTGTATTAATAAAACTATGTTAGGTAGAAAGTGGTGATACTATTATTATATTACTGCTTTAGTTTATTTAGAGATATGGCCGACAATCGAAAAAAAATCGCTAAGAATAATTGTTGAAATGGTCTAATATTATCAACTCTCAGGAAAATAACTGAACTTGATTATAGGTATTTTACGTACCAAATGTCTAAAATACTTATTCAAATAGAGTATTTTTTGTACCACGTACGTCATACAAAAAGTGTATCGTAGACACTTTGCCGTCATTAAAAGTAATTCGACCGCCAGTGACGCATGCCACACACCCGGTAATACACGAGTCGTTTCTAATCCACATTATCCATGGACTAAGTATACAATGACGACTCACGGTGTTATGAAACAATGACCGTGTTAACATACGCTACAGTGTAGAGCAAACTTATTGGATTGTTCGATAGTTTACAATGTACATTATTAATAATAGTCGTGTCAAGCTGTGTTGTTTGAACAATGAGGATTACGTGGCTAGGATAGCATTTGTTTTGCATTTGTAGTAACTACATAATATTGTATTCTATTAAGTAATTATGTTGAACAAAGTAACTCGTCGGTCAATGATACCTAAGTACAGTTAACATGCAGAATGAGCCTGAGTTTATGTTAAAAGTTAAAATTCAAAAACTGTGTCTTTAGTTGTTAATCAATGATCGTTTTAGGATGTTCTATTGTATAATACCTGTAAGCCATCTAATTTAAAACAATAAATAAGACTCACTACAAATGCACTTTACACCAGCATTAAGTAGCTACCCACAACACCCATAAAAGCCATCGATAAGATACAGCACACCGATAAAGTTTGTCATTATCTCAGCTAGAATTAACATAATTCACTTCGCCAGTACCGTGATAAACTTTAGTGGCGGGGTGTACGTGCGGCGAATGCGGCGGCTTGCGAAACGTATTGTGTTGCATTCCTCGTGACCTTTCATATAGCATCCGCACAATTGATGCCACTGACACGATCACACGACTGCACAACTGTCCGCTAACAAATACATTTTGTAACTTTACTTTGGTCCAAGCGTCTGCGTCTCGTTTAACATTCCACGTACGAAACGAAGTGTGTTCCAAGTGATATTGTGTGTAAACGGTTATTGACCCTTTGACATGTATTTGCGAAAGAGAATGCAACATCCTGGCGCCTTTCTGCCTGCCTGTCGAACAGGGCAATAGAGGTCACAGTTTTACTGTGCATTTTAAACAAAACGTGTATTAAAATTTCTTAGAAAGGACAAAATCATTTAATTTGCTTTAAAAATAAATTCATGAGGTGCATATGAAAAATGTCTTATGTTTCACTAAGTAACACCAAAACATTTCTATATTATAAGACCAATCGGCTATCATGCTCATAATTACCCTGACCCCTGTCAACGGGCATATAATAGAGCAATCCCTCTCCCATAGAGTCGTGTATTGTGGATTAAGGCAAGGACACAACGCCGTCTAATCACCGCACCAACACGTAGAGATGAGTAACCCGTCTAGTGCGACCGGCACTTAACGTTTTCCTCGTGTTAAATTATCGCTGGTAGTACAGTTCGGAGAAAACAGCTGACAGAGCAAAGGTTGGTCTAGTCATTGCTAATCAGAAGATTTTTAATAAATACTAGCTGACCAGGCAGACTTCGTACTGCCCCAACGATAAATAAAAAAAAAGTCGCACCTTTTAAACCTTCCCTAGGCCTCCACGAACAATTCAAGACCAAGATGAGATAAATCCGTTCAGCCGTTCTCGAGTTTTAGCGAGACTAACACAAACAGCAATTGATTTTTATATATAAGATTAAGTTAAATTGCATGCTTAGAAAAAAACATACTTTTTCGATTTTTTTTGATTATGTTCGAGTGCTGTATGTACAGCCTGTTTACAAGTATAGATAAAATAATAAGCCAATTTAGATTAATTCAAATTAAAGAGCTTACAAAATAAACCGTCTAGAAAGAAATATGAACAGAAACTAATGAAAGTACCAAAAATGATTTATATTCATTCATAAAACAAAGATTGGAACTAGATACTAAGTCAGAATTTAATTTAGGACTTGGCTCGTTAGTAACGTTTAAATCTTTGCTTTTAATAACTAGCTGGTATAAATGTAGTTCGTTTCGTTCAGAAATAGTTCGGTATTGATTTAATTAACCATTCCGTCTAAAGCCTTGTCTTGTAGCTGCTCGGGAACAGGTGTCACTGGCGCGCTTGTTTCAGCTATTTGCATTTGAACTGTTACTTTTAATAGCTTAACATTGTACGAATAGACTTTAAAGTTTACATGTACAGTTTTTGAATAAACGACTGTCAGTTGTTTTTAATTTAAAAAGTATTCGGCCCCAGAAGAACGTCATTTAGACGTCATGTAGACGGTTAACGATGAAATAAACCGATGCATAAAAATACCACTGATCGCAGCTCTAAGTATAACGATATAATTCTAAACGATACACTTGTATAGTAATATGACAAATAAATAACTACGTAAATTTCTTACATATTTAGCTGGCAAACTTCCGCATTGATACGGAATAACAACAAACTTACTAAGTAGTTTATGATACCTAGGTATAAAAACTTTAACCTTTCTTTCAAAGTTTAATCAAAGTTGGGTTGTAAATAACGAGTATAAATGCAGTAAAAGGATTCAAAATGTCGGAAGATAGTCATAAAAATCACAAAGTAATCTAGGAAAGTAGTTTTATTTGAAAGCCGGGCCTCCGCGTAAGTTGTAAAAGATATTCCATCTTGCTTTGAGCAAATGCTTACCTAATATTAAAAAGAACTTTGAGATCTTTTGAGTGGTTCTAGAACAATACTTTTTTGTTATATCTAGGTTATATTTTTTGTATTACAATGTGATTTACTCATTTACTTTCTCGAGGTCTGGTTTCGAGATGAGTTGTGGGAATGTTCATTACATTTTTTAATAAAGGACTTACATTCTTTTTGTTAGCATGTCGATCAATGTAAGTCATATTTTCTTAGACCATTAACTACGCCAGTACTCAGACACGAGAGTAGAATTTAATTTGAAAAAGGGTCTTTTTTTCAAATAGTAGTAACTAACTATAAGTTTTCTTAAAGAAGTAGACTACTATTTCTTTAAGACTACTATCTACTACTACTATCTACTAGAATAATTGTTTTAGGCAATATTATAAGCTCGCATTTAAACAACAAAAGAGTCTTTTGTGTTAATTTGAAAAAAGTATTTTTGCGAATTGCGACCTACTTGTTAGAACAATGCTACGGATACCTCCGCAAAATAAAATATTCGCTGTAATTCCACTTTTTATCACCCGACTATGTTTGAAATAACTTTTGCATAATAAACGAGACCGGGTTATGTGTTCATTGTAGTTTTTGTTAGATAAATATGTTCTGTAGGTTAATTACACTGTCGGTATTATTTCATGGAGGAAACGCTTTGGCGTTATAAAAAGTCGCATGCATGGTAGACCGCGACATATCATAACAGTAGCTGAGAGATGCGATAGTCAACCTTATTGTCTAGGAAATAAAGGCGGAACAATGACAGTGTAACCACTGAAGATTGAATTTACAAGTAATTATTTTATTTCGAACACAATATTTAGGACGTTTCGGTTTTTTATTGAAGTGACATAGAATTATGATGAAAATATTGGCAAGCTTTATATGTATATGATGCTGTCTGTTATTATAAGACGTATATAGGTAGTTCATATGTGTTTTCAGGTTAACAAGTAATAAAAATAAGTGGCTGAGACATACGGAAGTACAGACAGACATGACGAATCTATAAGAGTTCCGTTTTTTTGCCATTTGGCTACGGAAACCTAACAATAATTTTAATTAGAAGTAATTCAGTATTTGTAAAAAAAAACAAAATATGTGATGGACGTTCGAATTTCGAATGCCCCGCGTCATCAGCCGGATCTAAACCACGCCCCCTTTTGTCATTCTTTTTTTGTTAACAAAGAATTCACAACAACATTAATATTCCAGCTCCATACTATGACTCTACCGTAACCTTAGCATTTACAAATTAGGCTTTATTTAGAGATAGATCCAGCGATCCGATAGCCTTACAAAGCTCGGGTCTGGTCTAGGCGTTACATAATAGGCTCGGTCTAAGGTCATCGCGTCATGCCTTCGTTAACTGGATAATGCGAACGACGACACAGGAAACAACTAGTTAGGGATAAATCCGGCCGCTTGCGATTTGGGTTACTAGAAGTTAAAGTGTAGAGCTACAAAGATCTTTTGGCACGTGGATGACATTAGCACAAGGGCGCTGGTGTGAATATTCGCAAGAAAAATCAACTCAACTGTTTGTCAAAGTTATAGTTTTTAGGTTTTCGTACCCAAAGGGTAAAACGGGACCATATAACTAAACCTCCGCTGTCTGTCTCCAGGCTGTATCTCATAAACTGTGTTAGCTATAAAGCTGATTTTTTTTACAAATGATTTATTTTTCTGTTGCTGCTATGACAACAACTAATAAAAATTAAAAAAAAGTCTTAAGGGGCGTCTAGAAACAATAAACATATATTTTTCGTATTTTTTTGCTCAATATTAAACGCGGTAACAGATAGACGCTTTTTCTATTGTAGATGATAGTACGGAACCCTTCGTGCGCGAATCCTACTCGCACTTGGCCGGTTTTTCATATATGACGGCATTAGTACCGATTACGGACACGTGCTAAAAGATCCTTGTTCAGCGGCTAGGGGTGTGACATGTCTGACACGCGATCGACTGATTTATGGTTTACTTCACACTAATATTGTGACGGTATTCTAATACGTTATTTATGGCCCACGATTTTTTGAATCGATTCTATCAGCAAGTTTAGGCATGATTATTGTTAGAAATCGATGTACAAAGCAGTATTTTCAAAGCAAAAGTGGTAAGCTATTTTTATAGTAATAATACATTTGTTCTTTTTTTACCTAAAGACATGAAACTAATTGCATAGACAATTTTGACGAATTAAAAAAAACCTGTGCCACAAATAATTTGTTTAGAAATAAACTATGCAGTGAAAAAACAATAAGTTTAATTACTCAAAAACACAATTAAAGCAACGCGAATAATAGTTGCAAGCAGGTTGATACACGTCCAACAATGTCATAAAAAAGAAACATCGGTGTAATAAATCGTGATTTAGCGAGGCAGGGTCGGCGGCCAGCGACCAGATGACTTGGAATAAGTCAGTGAGGTCACGATGACTCAGTGGCCGCCATTCCGACTGTCCGTCTGTGGGCACTCCCAGTCATTTAGCTGCGATGAAACTTTACTAGCGCTATAGAGATGTTGAGTATAAAAGGTATAAATCTAAATAGTCCGGCAGATTAGATGATAAGAAATATTAGACTGGTATTTCTACTCCTATAAAAATGGCGAACGTGGCAAAAATTGTAGCAAGATGACGTGACGTTACAATTCACATGAAAAAGGATTTTTTTTATTATACGTAAAGTGCTGTAATTTTAATAATTAGTAGGTCACCTTGCCAATGCAAGTAACCTAATATCATTTCTGTCTTTAGATACAGTCATAATACAAAGGACGTCTTGAATAGACGTTCTGTGTTCCTATTCGGGTGATTGCTGTTTACTTGCTTACGTCCCGTAACAGCTGAATGTTCGTCTTTCAACGTAATTGCCTTTATTACTACCTGCCTACAATGTTTAAGTGTATTTTGAAACCCATTGCAGTGCTGTAGTTAAAATTATTTAATGTCTATTTTAATGGTTGCATGTTGGTATTGTTTTAGAATGATGATGTAACATTCAGGATGTGAAATATGACTAAGTTCAAGAAAATATCTTTGGCGAAATATTTATATTTATTTGGACAAAATTAAGACGAAAAACATTACGACGGCTTTTATCTAAATACCTACACTACTATTCAAGGTTTGGCTGTAGAAAAAGTTGCTACTTACTTTATTCTCTTACAAAATTCCCAAACTCGCGAGAATAGCTTCAGTCTTTGCAAATTTTCCAATTATTCTATTCTTATTTTAGATTGTCCGTAGTCTGTAACATTTCTCAGTGCGACGAAGTTTCACAATTAGCACTTACAAGAAAATAGTTGGAGCTAGCAGTTACTACGTTTCCCGAGGAAAGTGTTGCGTAACGAACGAACTCTGCTGAGTGTCGCACTTATTTTTATTGTGGCAATTGGCACTCCACACACACTCGGACATGTGTGAAAAACTTTATAATAGACACTTTATTATAACACCCACTCTCCGCTAAGTCAGGAGGCGGGGCGTAGATCTCAAACTATCGATTTATAAACACACTGAACGATCTAACACATAATACTATATTGTTATTCTATTGTATCATTGTGATATTGGAGATAATATGATAATAAAAAGGTGTATTTATTTTCCAAATCGCCTCGGGTATCGCCGTTAGCTTTATTGCTCGGCCCACCTCGGTTGTTGCGTTGCAACATTGCGGCACTGTTTTTAAAGTCGCCGTAAACGCAGTAAGGAGCGGCAAATTTGATGGGATTGTATTGTTAGGCATACACATACATAAATGTATATTGCCGCCACACAATATTCTGAAGAGGTATTAAAGTGAATAGCACTATAAATTTTACACAAATAACTTATACGATGTTTAATGGAAATATTTTAAACGTGATCTAACACAAGGCTCGGCCTCTCCACAAACTCGATTTCTAACTTTATTAAGAAAGTTAATGTTTATTTACTTCGTTCATACAATTTTTTGTACTTTCCCAAGCTTTCTTCATTTGAAGTTAGTATAAATTGCCTTTCAGGGAAGTCTTAAAGTCTCCTATTTTACGTTTTCTCGAGTCAGGTGCGGAGGGTCGGCGCTAGGAGGGTGGATCTCATTAACATGCGGCCGGCGTCGTAAAACACTGATTTTATTAATTTAACTACAGCATTATGTCTGCACAAAGAATGGGACGCCCTTCACTAGCCGGCGAGCTTCTGTCGTCGAGTTATGAGAAGAGGGGAGAGCTATAAAAGCTTTGCCAATAAAAATCTATTTCAAACAATCAGGATAAGCAGTCGCCGTAATTGCCTGTAACTTCGACCGAGGAGATTTTATTATACGAACAAGTAGCAGTGACGATCTTCATTGCAAATTAGGAATAATAGAAACTTGACTTTAGCTTCACATGTAAAGTTACATGCATTTGAAATTCGATGTATTGTGCAAAGTTGCAACCGCTGCTAGCTCACAAGTTTCTCTAAAACAATATTAGCAATACACGCGAGGCTGTAGCTAATGAAACGTTACAGCGGATGCTGCGAAGACGCTACAATGAGTGTAGCGCGCGGCGCAAACAGCGGCGCAAACAGCGGGCACACTGTAATGGGTTTTATGCTAATGTCCTGCACTTGCGTGCGCGGGCCGGTGACACCGCCGACGAAACCAGGAGTTATTGCCATTTTGCTAATATTACTAACAAAGTATACTTATTTACATGTTCCTAAAATAACAGGAAAATATAACTTAACACGAAGCACTGTGAATAAATCATAAAATAAATAAATCACTTTTTTGTATTACGGAAAAAAGGAAGGCGCTTATAACTTTTTTGTTATTGTAGTGATATCTTTGCATATTTAAGTACTGTTTTTCTTACGATTAGTTACAAACAGCAAAAAGTGCTTAATCATGCGATCAATTTAAGTGTTAAGAAATATTTTATCAACATCTAGCTACTGGCACTTCTCCACGTGTCTATATAATTTACATTAAAATTAAATTGTCTGACTCCGTCATAGTTACTAACGTCAAACACTTCACAGAAACGTTACAATAATTTACACAACCTTTATCAAGCTAAAGCTTAGTTTCACAGAATTTTAAACAATTTCAACAAAGTGTGCTGTAATTTTAATAACTTTAATGATTGTTAAGTTAAAGTAAGCTCTCAGACTCGCAATAGAACACAGTTCGCTATAAACTCAGCATAATTTACGAATATTAAGTACCGAAGCGAATTCTAGTCTTAGTTATTTAACTATTTTAATTCAGTGAAAGGGCATTCGTTTAGCGTCGCACTTTAATATGCATAGTCTAGTTTGTTTGATAAACGAGCTTTTGAGACAGACAAAAGGCAATTACTGCTGTTACTAAGTCTTGAATGTCTGTAAAGCTGTATAGAACTGTGATCTTCGTATTGTCGAAGCGTAGCGCGAAGACTGAATGAAATTACAGCAGTAACTTTGGATGTATCTATCTGCATAGTAAACAGAGTATCTTTGTTGTGTAGAAGTAATGCGCAATTCATTTAACACATTAGTTTACTCGATTTAGCGTATTTAAACTATTGAAGCTTACATTTTCTTATCTCTAAAGCCTATTAGTTTCTTAGATCCAAAAAAGAAGTTGCTTTACATGCAATTAACGATTTGTGTATTTCAAAGACAGGTAAAAATACGTACATTTTATTATTCATAAAACAGACAATTTTTTTAACATACGTGCAATTGATCCATGTCATTTCGAACTAATTAAATAATATCATAAAACGACTGTGATCTGAAAACAAAAGTATATCCATTGATCTTTGAAATACATCTAATAAAGTCACAAGACGAATTCTGACTAAGCAAGTGAGCATGAATGTCATATAAATGCACATAAGCCGCACTAATCAGTAGTTAGGTCCACCCACGGCGGTGCATCAACCTCCTTCATTTGGCCCAATCATCTCACCCACAGCGATAATAATTAAACAAGTATCATTCCCGCAATCTTTTTATGCTAATCGCTTCATTTGTAAGATCAACGGGCCTTATTCGAAGAATTAATTCAGTTTTTAATGTATGGAAGTATATGAGTATGACTTTTGACCTTAAAGTAGTTTTGTGTATGGAATCAGTGGGAGGCTGGGATTAGCTGTTTAGTTTGAGAAGATTTGTTAATTAGCAGTTTCCTTTACTTTTATGAGGTGTTTGTGAAGAGGAAGATAAAATCTGACAGAGCTTTTATGTCTTTCTTTTCTTTTGAACAATTCGTGTACAATGTAATGGATCCATCGTGATTTGTCTGGCCAGTTCACAATACACCCGATATTATTGAGCGGATCGCAAATCATGATTGGCCTAGTTTAACGACTGACCCACGACGTATAGATTAAGGTTGTTCATAATTCGACACTTGTAGCAATGTTCTAGTATTAAGGGCTAGGCAAGGACTTAAGTTCTGCGTGTTTGGCGAGAAACGAATAAAACTAGCTCAATATAATATTTTTGGGCTAGGTCAGCGGTATATTTAATAACTGACCTACTATGATTAACGAGCAATCAATCTTGTTTGTCCCAGCCCTATATCTGGGCATAGACCTTTCACCTACTCTCCTTACTTTTTCGAAATTTACAGTCTGAAACAAAACGTTGATCGAAAGCAATTTCTTTCGCTGGCATGATTTAGTTACCTACATAAATATGTAAGCGAGTTTGTTTAGGTCACCGAAGGGCACTTGGAGTTCACGCCACAGGGGGCAATGACCCCGTCTGTCATCACTTTTATGAATGTTTCAGACTGCGATAAAACATTTTACAGGGCATTAAGTCTAGTGTTTTTATAAGCACCTTTTTAACATATTATTGTTATAAAATGAAGTTATGACGTTTAAATTGCTGCTATTATATAAAAATCATTGGGTTATGATAGTGCTTTTGTTTTTAAAACAAACAACAAACAATTTACAGAATAGTAAGTATTTCAGAACTATATTATTATTTTATGAAACACTCCGATTTAGTTATTTCATTTATTATAATTAAATATTGTTGGCATATTAACAGCGTACGTAACTATTGTTTACGTTGCTATGAATAAGTATTAAGTTATTTCCATTATAATAAGACTTCAGAACCGTTTCACATTCAAGTTTAGTGCCTGAGAGATTTTAGAAGCTAAATCCACGGTTTCGTTCATTACCGTGTACATTAATACATATTACTTGTTAATGAGCACCAAAGCTCCAAATACAATGTAAAGTGAGAAAGAATGTAGTTGGCGCGTGAATTAGGTCTCGTCATTATCTGCGCGCGATTTATATTCGCGAGCTGTGGGCTGTGCGAGGGCACGGCGGCTTATCCTTTGAATTAAATTAAAACAACCCTTGTCAGCCGCGCCGCATATTTCACAACACACGGCCTGACACCTCGGCGCAGGCCGCGCCGGCCCAGACCCCGGCATTAAGATAACTCACCCGAAGGAATTTTATGTAAATTAGCCTCATTTTTGTTTTGTTTTTATACATCTTTGCATACCTGCAGGCCACCGTGCGAATTCAGCTAATGAAGTAGGTTTTTTTCTGTGATTCCCAGGCGCCGCCGCCGCTGATCAACGTTTTAATTAAGTGTTAATAAAAGTGATTTATGCGGTTTATCGTATCGCTTCGAATTGTGTATTCATTATATCTCTTTTAAAAATAAACGGACAAATGAGTAAATTATTCGGAGGTGAAAAATTGTATAAATAAATGGCACCGACCGCCAATTAAAGACCCAGTGACTTGTTTAATGAATATTGCTGTACTACATTTATACGAATCAGTCAGTGATTACAATTTACAATAATCATCATTACAAACAATAAAATATATAATCACAGAACACTTACATTTATCATCTAAATTGTCTGTGACAAAAACAATTTGTGCGGTAATGGCTTCGCAATTATTAACAAAGGCCTGGCACTACAGGTCCGTTTTTAATCAATGTAAACAAATGAATGGCACAAAAAGTACCAGCGCACGTAGTGAGCGTGACAGGAAAAGCTGTGCGATTACATCGAGATGTGGATCGTATCCACTGTTCGTGGAAACTGTAATTATTATATTGTACCGAGCAGGACACAGCAGGTACGTAACTAGTACCTACCTATCTACTCTATTCTAGTGCATTTTTTAATCGATTTGGACTTTTTATCGAGTATTTTTTGCTGAGTGATATCATCGCCGAAAGAATCGATTTCAGCAATTCGTTTTTTCATGTCCTGTGATTTTTAAATAACACATTTAAATGTACCTGTATATGAAACTATATAGAATTTTTTTATTGAGTTAAATATAAAAGTGTGTAAACCCACTTTTTGACGTAGACAGGCAAACTACAGGAAATACCTTCTTGCATGACTGTGAGTTATGAGTGTTGTAATAACATTATTAACTGACAAGTACTCTGTAATGATATATTTATGTTTATTTAACTAATTCGTTATGTACTTAGAAGACCATTGCCTCTCAATGCTAACACGCAACGTAATTTAAGTCGTGTTTTTTACATTTTCATTATTACAATGTCCCGAAAAACAAGATTTGTGGTTTGACTATGTGTGTTCAAGATTAGTGTGGTCTATCTATCGCCTAATTACACTCATTGTTTACACCTTGATGCTCACTTCACTACTGTCGCCACGACAGTACCTACTAGTAAAGTCTCCGGTGACTTACAAGTGAGCAACGCTTTTGCATTAGCCTTTAAATAACTACTGTAAAGGTCCGAATGATTCCGGTGAAGCAGTGAAAGCCTGCGGTTAGGCTAAGTGCAGAAGACAGTAAAAAAACATCGAAATAGTGGCTTTTGTGTTTCTAGAACGGGTCGGTTACGATTGTGTTCTAAAACATTCGAATTTAATGGCACGTGCGTAATAATTTATGACGGGATTCCGTTATCAGAGTTAAGGGAAACTCGTGATTTCAATTTATAGAAAATTATCCTTAATGTTTGTTAGTTTAGTTCGAAACGAGTTTGAGAGGCTAAGATAACTTTTTCATTGGGTTCCTGTTTAATTTCATTTTAACTAAATCTTACTGTAGTTATAATCTTCTGATTACAAAATCACAGTACAGACAACTACACTTAACTAGGTATTATCTAAACTTATAGAAAATAATTATTTTCTGCTATTACGTCTATTCTTCAAGGTGTCTTAAAGCACGAAGTTACAATTTTAAATATAAATATACACAGAATTCAAATATTCATTATATTGATTTTGAAATATTATAATACTCGGCAGTTTAATTGAATACGCGAATTGTGTAATGGAGTGATGTGTAATGATGAACACGCGGTGCATCTGTATGTGTGCTAAGGTCACGCCGTCCTGCGCCTGCGCCGCTCCGCCAGACAACGTACGGACAGAGTGTTCACTCCTTATATCGTGGAACATAAAATTTGTTAAGAGTAAATTAGTATTACAGTAAAATGTAGAGGTATGGCGGCTAAACTTTGATGAAGACTTTTTATGTAGGTATACGATGCTTGTTTTGTAAAGAAACACAGGGCAGAAATTTCCTCTTAAAGAAAACATTCTTTTGACACATATACGTTTGTTTTCTATTGATAAAGACTGTGTACCTACGAATGAAAATGAACGTTTGATAGTATTAAATGCCAGTTATTAAAAAACTTAGATATACGGTCACATTGAGACATCTCCTCCTATTGAAAGTCGGTTAAAAAGGTTAAAAACTAAGCTGGTTTTCTGCTTGTAATACTTGATGCGCCGACGCTGAGTTACAACGTTTCTGCACGCATTCGTGCGTGCGCGCAGCTGTGCTCAGCAATTACACGCACCAAGATGTACACCACTTGGAAACGACATCTTTTTGTTGCTATTTTCAATGCTGTTACATGTTTATTTAAGTTATTCTAAGACTGTACTCTGTTAAGCTACACTAACCACTGGTTTCTCTAATGTTGATCATCACAAAAATTTGTTAATCGTTACTAAAATCTCTCTCCCTGTGATTGGTAAGTTTTATGGTCAACCAATCACAACCGTGGTCAGTAGATTTGACAGCATATCCAATTGTTTAGTCTTCCAGAAACTGGGGGCAAGACTCTGGTTTTAAGAGCGGTTTCGCGTTTAAATCTAGCTTAATCAATTTGAAATGAAGCTAAGTGGTGAAAATTGATGACTACACATTTTCGCGCCCTTTCTCTATGCTTTTAGCTGAATAGTTTCAGTCCAGTGTTCGTTAATTTTAATAATTATTTTAGTTTTAATTAAGGCTGTATAAACAATCGTTAATACATTGTATTAATTAAATTATTTACGTTTAATGAGAGCAAAATTTAAACAACCAGCACTGTTATCGTGATTAGAAATAATAACCATGTATGGAATTAAATCACAACTATATCTGATTAAGTTAATTACGTAAATTAATGAAACACAAAACAAGGAAAAAAAACAACCAAATTTTTCCTTAATTAAAATGTATATAACAAATTATTTTTGCATGTTTTCTAAAAGTACCTGATTTGTCTTAATGAGCATCCGCAACATAAAATTTGTGTTACACTCAGCTACAAATACAACACAAATACTAAAAAAATACAGGATTTGACTAAAGATACTTTTTGAATTTACCTTATATTATTGTAGGTGTCAAGAAACTTTGATCGAAGCTTGAATACGTACCTACCTACTCAATGGACATTTATTTTGTAATACTCAATATTTTGGTAGTCATTTGTTTTTGATAGTATCAATTTCAGAATAATATCGAAAAAGCTTTACAAGTACTTCAATATCAAAGTAATGTGAGAGAGAATGATTCATCAGTTTTTTGTTTATACACTTTGAAATTGAGTGGCAATGGGTTGTGCCAAAAAATGTAATTTAAACTTGGCCATTTCCTTTCACATGTCAGCTTCAAAGATATCGGAGTAACTTGTTATAAATGTGTTGACTGTATGATACTGGACTTCCTTTAAGTATTGCTATAGATTTTAAACTATTTATAACGCACAACTCTAATTGGTACTTGTAACATTTTTTTTAATTATCAGATATTCCATACAATGTTCAATATTTATGAGACAGAAAATATTTAGATTTTGCATAATAGTTTTTTATTTTATTTGAAAAGTATTGACTGCTTAACTTAACTACTTCATCGAGCAAAAAGATCTTCTTTTACTTATTAACTGATTATTAATCTAAATGGATATGTTAGGTCACTATCTATTATGTATAGGTAGGTAATATGCAGTCTATCATCAGGATATCGACACGCTACCGATGTTCGTTCCAGTATCGCTAACTCTTGGTAGGCGGGCGCTGCGTCCCTGATTGCCAATTAGCGGGGAGCACCAAATGAACAGTTTTGTTAGGTTTCAATTACTACCACTATCAATATCTATATAATAAACGTAGCCTTTTTTAGCGGATATATTAATAAACGTTCGTAAAAGTAGAATGATGTGTTCATGTGTGGAATTTGTTGTTGGACAGAAGTTGAATTTGCGTGTCATTAAAATATACGACATTTGCTCGTTAGAGTACAGTTGCATGTTTTGTAACTTTTTTAGCTTGCAATTCTATTTACTTTATTCTATAGAAATTTAGTCATACTACAAGCATACCTACATTCTATAGCTAAATAAAATACTTATCTACAAAATGTACTTAATATTTCTGCCGGAGAAAGTATTCCGAAATAAGTATTTTTGGCAAGCAAGCCTCATAAAAATGAATGTAAAGAGTCTTGTTTAAATACTTCCGTAATTCTCGACGGTCATCATTACGCCCCGTTTTTCATGTGAAATCATACCGTAAACGTTATGTAGAGAGCCCCTAAATATCTAAAGGAAAAGCAAGAGGTTTATATTCTTTTTACGAGCGGCCGGAGTGAGGTAATATCGGCTTTTGTTATAAAAAATGGGACTGCACAAATTGAAATTTGTGCTATCATACAATCCAGCAAATAGCAAAGACTCTAGAGATTTACGACGTTCCAAATTCAAAGGAGAATGTTTTCTTTTGTTTTCGGCTCGGATAACTATTTGTTAGAGATAGTTTGTATACTCTATGGTATAAAATAGAGATCTTAATGCCAACTTATGTATTTTGTAAGAAAAGTATTCTTTTGATGTTAAATTGCCTCTAATTCAAACATAATTAAAATGACCGTTTCTGACGAAATTCATATTTCGATAGGGAATCTACGTCGTATAGATATAAGGTACCTGTACTTGATGAGTGTAGGTATAACTCTTCATAAACAGTCAACAAAGGGCTAATTAATAAACACGAACATATCGTGATACGTAGTTATAATGAGTGGCGCGTCGCGCGGAGGATGATATCAATCAGACATAGCTAACATATTGCCCACTCTGAATATTTATTAGTAACCAGTGAGCACTGTATCATACTAGTAATACTAGTATTTTATTTAATACTATAACATTCTAGAATAACTAGTATCTTTACGGAAATATCTGGTTGTACACAATATCTACCTACCTTTCAATATGGCATCGTTCGAAAAAATATTCGGAATGAAACGTCATTATTTGACAAGAAACATTAGTTAACCTACCTAACACCTACCTATTAAGGCAGTTGGCATTGTGGAAGCTAGACGCCATAATACACAATGTAGAACGTCGCCTCTCTTTCGCCGTCAAGACGTCGATACGTAATAATAGTACCTAATATATTATATTTAGTTTTCTAATACATTTTGTCGTTCAACGCTGGCTGATTTTAATTTAGTTATAGATAAATAAAAGTACAGAACCGGTTAAATATACGTATAAAAGTTTATTACATACTCGGATAAACATAAACAAGTATGCAGTTGCGAGGAATACTAGGTGTGTTCATAATTATCACTTTATAGTAACAAGTTAAGATAATTGCCTGCTTTATAGTCACAAATTACGGCGAGTACCTACGCCATTATCTGAGTAATTACAACTGCGTTAAATACATTTGTTTGCGTCAAAGCAGAGTCGTTAATATGCTACAATTATGTACAAATTATCAAGCAACTTCGTTATGAATGTTAAGACGAAATCACAACTAGACTGTGTTTGTATATCATTCGTATGTAGAAAACGGTGGAATAAGACCGCTGCAGTTGTGGGAGAGGGACGTCGCTCTACGCCGTGTAGGTCTGTCTCACTTGCACATTGCAGCGCTCTTATTGTAATGTATGTGGTATCTCTCTTGAATTTCAAATATCGGCATCTAGAATAACCAAACTAGAAATCTGGAATAACAAATTGCTTATGTAAATAGGAAGGCAATACAAAGTAGCATTGCATGTACGGGATATTAAGCTAAAGCCCGCAGTCTTTGAAACTTTATGAAGATACCGTTTGGATTAGTTTTTGTATGTTTTTAAATTAAGATTTTAATAGTTTGGTATAATTTTTAATATTGAATTTATCTATAAATAAAGATTTCAATCACTTAGTACGATAAATTCAATGTGAGATTCCTGCGAAACTTTACTCTCGACTACACGAACGCAGTCACAAACAAAACAGAATCTACAAAAACAGGAAGGTTACTCTTTCTAATATAATAAACAAGAAAGAAAGTTAATTTGCTTGTTCGGTGATCCTTCACGTCATAACGGATTATCGGGTGCGGTACTTTTTGTGTTCCGATAGTTTCAGGGACGGGACAACTTTTCATCCCGGATCGCTTCAAAAAGTTTCCATTACTTTTTATCCGGGAAACGTGGACACAACATGTGTGTACGGATATTTTACATGGACAATGGGTTATTACGGTAACTTTTGTATTAAATCAGTTTTAAGAATCATTTTGTGAGAGCGAGCCGTGAGTAACGAAATAGACCTTATCTTGTTTATCTCACAGAGGTTACCTACCTAGAACGATTTGAGTCGAATATGTTCTAAGTTTTTTGGCATACAGTATTATATCCATGGGATGTAGACTAGTGAAACAATAGATGCGGGACTATGTGGTTCTTTTAAGAAGTGGACAACAATGTGTAAACGTTTCTGTACCAGCTGAGCAGTTTAATCAGGCCCGCAATCAACCAGAAATTGGAGAGCTCATAAATGCGCTAGGTTGCCAGGCAGCGGGAGAAAACTATATTGTTCGCCGTTAGCATACGCTTTGAACATAATAAGATCTAGTAACGCAACCTAACCTGTTTCTTCTTCTAAATCGTTACCCTATTGTTGAGAATTATGACTCCATAGACGGTCAATTCCCTGCTACATCCTACTAATATTATTAACGCTATAGTTTATAAGTGTTGATGGATATATGGATATTTGTTACTCTTTCACGCTCTAACATTTGGTATGAAGTTATCTGACATCCTGGATTGACACATAGATTATTTTTTAACCGACTGCAATTGAGGAGAGTAATGCTTTTGCAGCTTTAACTGAAGTTATGTGCACTAGCTAGTTTTAATAGCTACTACAGCGCAGGTATAATTTTGATCGTAATTTTCATACATTTAGCATCATTTGAATCCTAGTTTAAAGTCCTACAGCATACAGTACGTCACCCACGATGCGTACTGTCCTCATTGCGCGCCGGAACTGCGCGGAGTTTCCCGGAACCCCGGCTGACACCGGCCGCGCATCGCCGCGCCCTTTGATGTGCCGGATGCCCCCGTGCCCTGGGTGGCGAGGGGAGACCGAAAAACTTTGCATACATTGTAGAAATGCATAAATGTAGCTTTAGCAGATAAAAGTGAAATATGTTGGTATGTTTTGTTAAGTGTAAAGCTGATATAATATAAACATAAATATATTATAAAGTACACTATATAAGTGAACTTTATAGCTGATTAGAAAGGTACCTGATAGAAAAATATAGTTCATTCTAAAAAATAATTCCGGTCCTCTAATAAATCCTCTAATTAATTTTTATCATTTCCTAAACGTTCAATGGCTCTAGGTTAGCATTTTGTTTCTAAAGGTCATTCCTCTGGACCGAGACAAGGATTTCCGTAGGTTAAAAAAAACATGATGACGTAGTTTGTTTCCTGACGTCTTGACTCTCTTTGTGATTCTAAAGTACCTTTCTGGTTCTTTCACCCATAAGCATGACGGAATATAAGAATGTCACTGAAAACTCTTTGAAGTTTATTCATACTCAAGTGTTTCCCTCTTTCGAGATAAAAATAACTTCAAAAACGCCTGAAATATACATTTGCGTAAATAAATTCTTAGAAGCCAGTATATTGATGAATATGTTTTTATTATGTTTCGTTTAATCCTTCCTAAAAAAATCACATATGGTTTGAAAGATTTTTTCGGTAGCTATGAAAGTACTCGTATGTATTTCTATGAACTGTAAATAAAAAAAAGATTCCGACGAATTGAGAACCTTCTCCTTTTTTGAAGTCGGTTAAAAAGGTAAAACTTTTTCCTCGAAGTCAATTAATTTTCCGAAAAAATGTTCTTTGAACTTGTTTGGTAGTGTCTGCTTTCATTTTAATATACTGTCGATTACAGTAGACGTAATTGCGAATATTGTTGGATGTAGAGAGATATTCGCATCACTCGCTCCGTGCACGTATCGCTTCATGTGTTGTAAATAATTGATTTTTGACGCTCACTTATTCAGAAAAATATTACAATTGTTCTCGAGTATTCCCAGCAGTGTCAATTGTAATTGCGATATTAAGTATTTACGTTATATTAATTTTATAAACCTGAAGTATGTATGTACGTTTGTTTGAATTGAACGACGACGCAAATCTTAGAATTGTTCAATTTGGCACAATTTGGTCGTGTTTAGTAGTATAGTTATCAAGGCAGGCAAGGATATATAACATCACACTATGCTAAGTAAGAGTAGAAAAAACATGAGCGAAACCACGGGGCTTAGCTAGTCTTTGATATATACAGTCATTTTCTAGTTTCGTAGACCATAATGAGGTAACGAAATCTCATTCAAGCTTAATCTTTATTACGGTTAACGATATTCAAAGCGCTCGATGCTTTCATCAAATTATAATTATTATTTCCCTAATTATTGTAAACATTATTACTTTAACATAAATGCGTCTTTTATTTAAATGTAAATTGAATGTGACTTTTGATCTTTGAAGTCGTTTTCATGTTAGAAATCAGTGGGAGGCTGGGAAACTCTTGTCGACAGCTAGATCACCTGTTAATGAGTGTTTCATAATTACTAACCAGTCTGTAAATGGTCATAGAACTAATTAAAACCTTCTTGCTCCGCGGGGTGTAAGTTATAGCATAATAATATTGGAAAGGCATGACGGTAAGTGGCAAAAACCTCATTTTTGCTAACTGTAGAAAATAATCAATACTTAACTGTTTTATGGTAAAATATAAAATGGTAAGATTCTTGTAAATTACTCACAATCAATTTCTGAAATGTAAATTGTTTTACTTATCAGAGCGATTTCAAAATGTCATTCCCAAGCAGAAGGTTCGATAATAAACCATAGATAAATATACTTTTTAAATCCATTCTAAACCTTTCGAAGTGCCTTTACTCACCGTACTTAGCCCTAGAGTGAAGAGGTCGGGGTGATTGGCATGCGAAGAGGCTCGTCATGACGTCATCACGGCGCAATCACGGCTGCAGTGCCAACGAGCCGGCTTAAGGATGCAGGACACCTGTGCGATGGTGCAGCCGGCAATTTGGCACTTAAACATATAATACCTACCTACTAAGTGCGACAGAAACTGTACTAAACAAAAAATATCTACGTTTAAAAATAATATACCTACTAAGGCATTCAGCCTTATATGTATGTTAACTTAAATATAATTATTTCGTGCAGTGATATATAATTAGTCTAGTGGTATGGCCATTTGACTGCCAAGTCAAAGGTCGTAGGTTCAAATCCCAGCACGGGATGAATTTTCAAATTCATGTGTCGCAAAGTATTTATCACTTGCTATAAACGAAGAAAAACATCGAAAGGAAACCACCATACCTGAGATTTTTCAAAAGTGCGTTAATCGGACTTCAATTGTTTTAGAACGCTTAACATGTATTTTTGTGATGTAATTGAATCAGAAAAGTGTTTTCATGTAAATCCTATTTGAAATTTTAATGTTATGGTAAAATGACTCTTAAACCCCTTTATAAACAAAAATATATAAGTAATATAAGGGAGTATTTGCTGTAAGACGTTTCTTAGTAACACGTCAACTACAGATATGTCTTGTAATATCTGTAAAAATGTTCTTAGATATTAGCTCATCTATCATCGTTATCTCTTTGACATATTACCTAAGTACTGCGGGGTTCTTGAGTGGAAATAGCGTTTAAAGTTGTTTGGAAATTGTATCTTGGAAAACATTTCGGGTGCAAAAGTCTAGTCTTACGTTTTAATGCTATATGAAGGCAAGTTGGAAGTTCAAACTCATACTAATTTACAGTAATATGGGAATGTATTACATGTACGGTCATAATTATTTTGGGATTTGGAAAAGTGAAGAAAGCATACAGCGAGAACATCGAAATTTGTTATAAAATGTAGTCTAGAAAAGCCAACCTAAAAAGAGCAAGCATTTTGTTATATAAAACTTGTCTAAATATATTACGGAGTGTGTCTTTGCCTAGCTTTGGAAAACACACTCAATATACTAATTCATATAATTTAATGATTCTTACGTACAACGAGCCAATGACCTTCCTAATGAGTTTAGATAACAGTAGCCTCATAAATAATAATAGTAAATAAATGTTGTTATTAGTATTCGCGAGTATTCTACTATCTACAAAACTACTTTCTACTACTATCATATAAATATGACATAAACTCTCTATACAAGAGAGACGGCGCTCTACGCCATGTAAATCTCTGTCTGTAAGTTGTAAAAGCGTTGTGAAAGCCATGATTCCCTCACCTTACCAAAAAAAAAAAAAATTATACACCATCTCGGGGGAGGAAGCGAGTAGAGTCAGACTCTCACTGACTGAGCCTGAACACCCACATGCACACACGTGTTCCACATTTGGTCATTGCGTGGCAATTCATGCAGGACTATGGTAGTATAGTACGATACTTGCGTGCCTATCACCACCTTTTTTTTAATCATATTCGGGAGAGGGAGGGGAGTGAGATGTGTGTACACGGCGTAGAGCGGCATCTCTCTTCCACATATGTGTTATTGTTTTTTGAAGTTGTAATAATTATAACGTAGAAAAGAATAAGGTAAAGTACTCTGCCCTTCGATACGTAGCTCTCGTTTTATGACGCTGGCTGGATATAAATATATATTTATTGTTGACGTTGTCTTATCAGCTGCTTTTACGATCCATAGCTTACGGTCAATAGCTTTCTCTGTGACACACTGCCATTGTATCAAAGTCACTCGAATATGTACAGTGTCTGGATCCTGATATACATATATTCCAATTGAATATAATGTAATATTTTGGGCTTTTAAAAGATTAATCGACAGAAAAACTAAGTTTTTGATAAAAAGTTGATGCCATTAGAGAAGAAAAGTAATTAATTAGATATAATATATTATCTTTAATAATACGTAATTAATTATATATGTTAGTGCTTTCCTGGTATTAGAGTGTCGTATTATATCAGGCACACGTCACTCATTCTCGTTTGGAAACAATTTCGTGAAAGCTTTCTGCCTTACATCCTCGTACCTAGCACAAAGATGGCGCCTGTGCCTAAATTGATAAACGAAAATTGATTACTGCGTAAAGCTTCAACATAGTATAAGTACCGTAAAATATGTATATCGGGATGGTTTTTCTGGTAAAACATTGAAAATGACTTGTGCCTACTCTATCTCTATTACATTGGTATTATGGCTATGTTAGATACAAATTCATTTTGTAATTAAGTATGAACACACAGTAAGTCATATTTGTTTGGTACATTTTATCGAGTAGTAAAAATTACGAAAACGCTGTCAACAAGGCACTTTAAAAGTCTCCGTGACACATCAAATGCAAAAAATAATATCTAAAACGAAAACATGATTCATGTACTATTATGCGGCAGTCCAAAGACATGCATCGCGTTGGTGACGTAACAGAAAACGCTCGGGAAACTCTTAGTTTTATAAATAAACGTAAACTTTCATGTTCATTCACTAAATTATTTCGGGAACTCGTCGAATGCTCGTAATGGCTGCCCACGGCTAAACGATGGTGATTATTTCTGTCCTCCAGCCAAAATTGACATTGACACACCATTGTTGCTGTGAAACATTCAATTCTGTAGATTATGTTAGTTCTGTATATTGCAAGTCCTGTTCCTATTTGAGATTATGCTAAGGTAATGTTACGTTGCTTGGGCCCTCTGAACTTCTGATGTTGGTACTCCTCCTCCTTATAAGATAGGTTATGTTAGCAATTTTTTGTGAAATATATGTAAAATTCGATCACGGTTGATATGATCAGGCTAGATTAGACTAGATGTACTTAATTTTGTTTTATTTATTCCTATCTGTGGATAGTCCATATTCAAAAACTAACAGCTACTATTTTAAATTTTTGCTAAACACCATGTATAAAAACTGTCGTCTAATCTGCAATACACTTATCCCGCCATATCGATGTCGAGGACACCCGGGATGCAATGCTATTAGCCAGTTTCATTTCGGTAATGCCTCTTAGCTACCTTTTGTTCGTGTCGAGACATTCTTCTTCCTTTGACGTCCGAGGGAAGTTTTCCATTGAGAGACGTATTCATTTAAACCGTACCCGAAGAAAGCGGGCTGAGGTAATGGAATAAATATTTTCTATATAAGGAGATATTAATGAAAATATTTTTAATATGCTTCTAATTTTATCTCATTCAATGATGGATGTAAATAGAAAACAAATAATTGCAAGCTTTTGTATCGTTTTTATCTAATTTGACCAAGCTGCTACATTAGACAACATCGTCAGTAAGATTAGATTAAAATTTGCAAAGCCTGTTAAGTTTATCTGCGTACTTAATATGGTGTCTTAAATAATATCGAATTAACTAAAACGTAGATACTCAATAATCTCTACAACTTTATATCTAACGATATAATGGCAGTAATTATACTACTATATATTACTTTCATGTGCCATATTCCTACAAATATAAAATATTCTATTCTATCCAATTCGCATTCAACTTTCACAAAAAGGCCAAAATTGTTGCCACTCGGTCCTCGGCCTTAGAGGCCGCACTAATAGACATCTGCAAGTCATTTGAGAGCATCATTACGTTGGGAGCAGGCCCTCACAATGCCGCCCTTGAAACAACGCCAGCCTGCAATGACAGTTGTAAATGATCCGCCCGAGAAATGATTCCGATTCTCGAAGAACAAATTGTGTGTCGCAAACGCCCGTTTCCCGGATATATTTATATAAGTTTCACGTGTTTTTCGTCGTAATATCTGTTAGTTTTTTTTGCCTTTGAGATGTATTTTTTTGCTGTAAAATATTAGCAGTTGAACTATGAAGTTTTAATAGGGATGATGACAGGGTACGAAAAGTGAAAATCTAATTGTCCGTTAGATGGATAATTAAAAATTATTGGACATGTATTTTTTCGTTTATCTGAACTAATACAATTACAAAGATTAGCTGCTTTAAAGTTTAGGAGAAGGAGCTCGTGACATAACGTATTAGCAAAATTTGTAAGCTAAAGTGTCATCACGTGTAACTTTCATTGACTGTTCTTTTGTCAATTTTTGTTTGTGGGACAAAAGAAAAAATAGGTATCCAATATTATTCATTAAACTGTCTGACAGGACATAAGTTGTCATCATCCCTATTAGACTTGCTCGAATAGGTTTACATTGTTTATAATATGTCGTGTCTTAACAGACTTTACCTCCAAGGACATTAATTACCAATCAACAAAGTAGGATCTAACAAAATCAATGCAACAATGACAATTATCTACAATTACGCCAGTGAACGACAATTTAATTCGCAATGACGAATCGCAATGAATTATGATCGCGTATGGCGGCAAATAACATAATAATTGCTTCATAATTGTTGCCGATTACCTATTAATCCTAGTTTTATTAACGGAATATGTTTATAATCGAACTGCATCAGTTTAATGGAAGTTCCTACGTACACATTATGTCATTTTAGATAAGTTCTAAAAAAAGAAGTTCTCTCGAAGTTTGTAGAGCCTGTAGCGACGTATCTATTTGTAACGATGTTGGCTGCAGTACTGCTGATAACGTTGTAGTTTTGTTTTATAATATGTTAGATAGTAGGCGAATGTTTTAGTTAAACTTGTTTCTAAAGATGCAGACAAATGCTTTTGAAATTGAAGGCCACAACATCAAAACTTGCATGAATGTTATATGAACAGAATATCGTATGTCAAATCCACCTCTCTTAAAACCTTATATTTTAGCTGTTTTATATCAAGAATGAATGAATATCTTTTTAATATTATCTGTCATAAATGTGCCAAGAAATGAGCATAACGAAGTTAGGTCTCACATGAATAAATAACAATATGGAACATTCACTCCAAATAATGAAACAAAATGGAATAAAACTCCTTTACTAATATGATTCACATGCATTTTAAATCAGGAACATCATCAAAAATCTGTTTTGCGGCTATAAAGTTGGTGTTCGAACCACAAAAACGTAAGTTAAATCATAACATTAGCAATACAATGTCTCTGATGGCAGATAACGCCCGAAATTCGTACGTTTCGATACAAAGCGGTAATGTCATAAATATTTACGTACAACCTTATAGAGTTGTTATTATGAAAATGTAAGCTCTTTGGTTATTTATACAGTGCTTATGTGTTTATGTAGATAATTTGCAGGTTTCTTACATTGTCGTAAAAACTTGTACACTTATGTAGGTAAAAGGAAAATGGAATACTAAGGATTACTAACCTTTACAATTATTCGACTGGTAACTAAAATAATCTACATTTTTTGTCAAAACGGAAAAGCGCTCGGTAATCTTAACGATGGATTAAGGATTTTTACTTGTGAGGTATCAGTAGACGCATCAAAATTGTAAGGACTAAGGTACATTCTTTGGCTTGAAAAGTTTAATGCTTTTCAAGAACCTCACTATTCCTACATCATCTTGAACTAATGATAAACAAACATTAAAACACACAATCATGAATACGCGCGCATACATTTACCACAACTTAGGAATCCCTTGGGGAGACGAGGGTCAATAATATTTTACGTACATTAATTGCTGGATACTCCAACTCCTGCTATTAACACACTCGGCGGTAATATTTTGTTAGAACAACTAAAGAATTAGGATTGTTTGCTAACTGTTATTACTCCTTCGGGACATGGCTAGTATTCACGGTCACTCTTTTGAATAAGGCTGTTTCAAGCCCCTAGTATGGCAAACGTATCAACCCGATGCATTTGATTGTTTTTAAACGAAAAATAGCGTAGCGTTGCTGTGGACGCTGGCCAGTGTAATCGTGTCGATCACGAAGGGCTATTCTGTAGCCAATTTGAATAACTCACCTTTGAATTTCATTAAATTTCGTCTCATTTTAGATTTTATTTGCTAACATATAAACATTAAAAACAAGTCGTATTATATTTTTAATGTGTTCATTCTTTAATAAGTTCTACCTTTATAAGCATACCTAAGTACTTTGCATATGCAGAGCTTGTATATCCTAGTCGCCACTTAACACGAAAAGAGGTTCAGTCCTTCTAACATTATTATTGTAATTACAACCAGCACTGCATCATTTCCTTTAACCGCTAAACAATCGTAACTTTCGCTGTCGCTACCTGCAGCGGACAGTTCGCCATTTACCGCGCTTCCTCTGTTTGTCTTGTAACCCTGGCGCCATGCCAGTGCGCTTTCTCTTTCCCCTTTGAAACGTCACTAACAGATATTCACACGCTGCCTATTGATTTTCATATCAATAAACCTTGAAAAGCATTCATTTGAAACTCAGTTGAAATAGCTGACTAACATTTTGAATATTTATTGGATGAATATTTTGTCTCTTTCACTCATTAATTAACTAGTTGAACCATTCAACTGCACATTAAAATACCTAATACATGCCAATAATTTCACTTCTACCTCAGCCACTTTTGCGGCTCAAGAACTCAAGTTTAAATTACCATTAATTCGAAAAGAAGAAGTTATTCCGTAGTTTTACTAATGACAAGAAATGCAGTACAAGCCTAGATGGCGCCACGGTGTTAAGCTAACGAAAGTAGTTCAAGATTTGTGAGCAATGCGGCATAGAGCACTTGTCTATTTAGTTAGGAGCGTGGGAACTAAACACGTGGCCTGCTACTAACGCCGAGTTCCTCTGCAGTGTCATAAAGCTTAGGTAAAATAGAGTTAGAAGAAATAGACACATTAAGTCTTCTTGTATTTAAATAAGGAAGGAAATTATTCCGGTACCGTAAAGTATTCATTGTTTTCCATTAATCAAGATTTTTTGCTGAAGAATAATGAATTTACAAATTTTTGAGCGGACAAAAACAGCGGATCTCGAAGGTTTTCACAATATTTGCTGTTTTAGTTCTCCATAAAGTTTTTTGATATCGTCTATAGATTCCCAATATTTACTTCTCCATATTCGCGTCTTAAATATGACAAACCCTTCATTATCGTATTCGTCCTGGCAATATTATCACTTAGCATTCACAATTCATGCGAATGTTGCGCGCATATTAATTTAATGCACTTATAAATAATGCAGGAATAAACGCAATGGTCGTGTTCATTTGTTTGTTTACTGGAATCCACTTTGATATGCGTTTGACGTTTATTCTTATGAACTTCTCTTTCCTTACGATGTCACCGACTTGTCTGTTTTTTTTTTATCAGAAAACATAGTTTAGGCTGAAACTTGCTTTTTCTTATATTTCGTAAGCCAGCAAAATCTTATCCAAATCAATTAGCTGTATAAGTTGAAGTATTAAACAAACACCATACGAGAAGACATTTCAATTTTTATTTATTTATTAGTATTGATTTACGCAGAACTAGAAAGTTCCTGATGAAAGTTTAGTGTCGTTCTCGGAACTTGAGGCATCTTAGCGCATTATAGTATTGTGTAGAGGTGTGTATTGTCACGTACGAGCGAACTAAGGAGATACGGTTGACTTAACTGAGCAAATATATATAGTTCTGTATTCTCTAACTCTGTGCGTTAGTACATGTTTGAATAAGGCAGTGGCCCGTAGGTAGGATATATTTCTCTGAGAACTAACGATGATTGAATTGCTGACCTGTCGAAAAGAAATGTATTTCTCATAGATTCATGAGCCAAGTCCATGAACAGTAGTAAACGCTGAACATGAGGTGTACCGCTCGCTCGTCTGCCACTGCAACCAATCGAAAAGAACATATTTTTAATTAACATTATTTTCTTACTTCCTTTCTTATTTTTTTTCTACTCTACAGCAGAGCAAAGGATCACTACTCTCTTTCCATCTCTCTTAGTCCAGGTTATTGCGAATTTAGGTTTAGTTAAGAGAGTCAAGCTCGTCCGGCCGTGGTGACCTTTGTCATTTCGCGGTGTCCGTTATTATTAATTTAAGAGCTTATCTCTTGTCGGTATTGATCTCCCCATTTCTCTCTACTTCTTAGTGCCCACTCTTGTGTGTCACATGTCTCGATCACCACCTTCTCTTTGCCATTTAGAGGTTTTTGTATTAAAAAAACAATTGTTCTATTTAACAGGACTTTCCCCTTGCTAAGTCTATTAAGGACTACAGTATCCGATACTCAAGTAATCCGTCACCAGTCATGCAGCGTTTGAACCCGACACGTTACTGTCCACGTGGCTTCGTGTCAACACCCTCCCGCAACGCTCGAGTTCCTGCCGTTGTTTGCAAACGTTTCTACAATAAGAGAAAAATGACTCTAAAGAATACAGGGTTAAATGCGTTGTTGTAAACCAATTAAAACTTTATTACAAATGTGTTAAAGTTTAGTTTCGATATTTGTGATCTTGAGGTGTGTCTCTATACGATGTCTTGTATAGTTCATAGTTTTCCTGTATCGTGTATGCAGTACAAACACAAATCGTAAACAGAAACAGGATGTATTAATGTCAGTCATTTATGTTATTGGTAGTTTAAAGGTGCGATCATTGCGCAAAATACCAAATGTATCGATTCAGGGCTGTCACAGTTCTCCTTTTTGTACCATTTATTCCTCGGAGATATAAAACCTTTTACGTACACACAATAATGTGCTGTACTAAAAGTCACATCTACGGACAATTTGGTGTAAAAATTAAAACAAAAGGCTCCCGCTTATTAACGAAAGTCTTTCATTCGCTTCCATTAAAAGACAAAGGGAGATATGAATGACGTCACGAAAGGAAAGTTTAATGACTGCAGAGGTTAATGACGGACGTATACGAACAGGTAGATTGAAGCGTACCTCGTAATTGAAAATCGATTCGTACCTTCCAAGGAACGTAAAATGGTTTTATTTTATTGGCCCGCCACTTATACGGGACTTGAAGACGGATCTTACGATATATTACTGTTACTTAGACGAATTACGTAAAAGATGTTAAGGTTTCCATTAATTTAAATAATGTACGTGGGATTCTTAATACTCAGTCAACCCATTTATCGATCAGTATTGCAAACATGCGTAAATAAAAATAATAAATCTTTATTTATATCCTTGCATTGTAACGTGTCTGGGTTAAAAAAGTGTTGGGAATTACCGATAAATTAGGCGGCGGACGAAACCGGTCAGGCTTAGACGTGATGTTTTTCAAACCTATATTCGAAACTGTGAATAATTAAATCAAACATTCAAAAAAGGATAACAACCAAAAAATAAAGTGTTTTTTGGCAATTCATCTGATGCCGCGGATTGCAAAGAACTCCATAGTATTGAGGTTTTAATTATTCCAATTATAAAGCTCCAATTCACATAAGAATAACTTTATTAAAAACATATTGCGAATTCGAAATCAAACCTTGGTACACTTGTAAGTTTCCTATATTCGTCAATTTAAGCACTAATGCATCCCTGTGTCTCTGCATCTACCTACTCCGACAGTTTTTATACCTACTTCATATACTAAGGCCTCACAAATATTATAAAATGAATTAATGTAATTACCGACATAAAGTTCTTAGTGTTTAACCAAGAAATATGAAACTATGTAGATCAAGCAAGACCCACGTTTCCTATTTGCGTTGCAACTTCGAGAATTATGGATGCGATTTCTAAATAATTTGCATATTCTGAACGTTAGACATTAATACGGAATGTGCATGACTGAACATTGAATGTTTTATGCCCTCCCGGTCACTTGAACGAAGCTGTTACTTGATTAGTTCAGCTATTATTCAAGATCCGACCGTCTCGCCATTCAAGGAGGCTTTTGACAAACAATAATGACATTTATTTCCGTTGATAAAAGGGGTGATTTCCCGTGACAAGTATTTGAAATAAATAAAAGATATTTGCAATATGAGATGGAAATAGTTTTAGTTAACGGTTCCCTCGTAATGTTTCCTGTTATGGGACAGGCATAATAACTTTATTTTAAGACGTTATGTTTCTTCTGGTTAGTGTCCTGATCCTTTTAGCAATAATTTTAAATTTCGACAAATTAAGCATAATATGAAGTTTTATGAGTCAGAAAACTAGTTACCCCACCTAGGTGTCTATTTCCAGCCTCAAAATTGAATATTATTTAAGCATATAAAATGAATCCCACATTAAATCTAGTTTTACATCTAAACAGATATCAAACGCGATCCGGTTCAGTCGTTTCGGTGATAGAGTACCGCGTAATGCACATTCGGAGTATTTTGCATTGAATTTAGTAAAATACCGTGACTGGTAATAACACAGCTCTGTATGTTTCGCATGCCTTTGTTGTATTCCCATTACAATACGTAATAACCACGTTAAAAACAGAATTCGCTGATTAAGTTGGATCATTGTTTGGTTTTAATTACAGGCCCGTCGGGGTAAATAGGTACTGCGAGCGAATTATATCGATTGTCCGGTGTCCGGCCGGCGCGGCGACCGGCAGTCCGGGCCGCGTCCGGCGGGCGGCAGGCGGCGGCTGGACTTTGTATACAGATTACTCGGAGATTTGTTGTGTACTCACCCGCTTCTACCACCGTAAATTATTAACGATCCAAATTCACTGTTTGTTTATCAATAAATCATTTGCTACTGAAACAAATGCCGGTCGGAGAATCGATAGATTACGAATTATATCTCAGTCGGTTTTGTAGTTTGTATTTATAGCCAAGTTTGCAAGTTTCCATTCTCATTTTGTTTAACCGCCGTCTCTCCCAGAGCACGTGCAAAAACATGTTGAGTTCATAAATTGAGATGCTGCGCCCGTTGGTGACGCGACTTAAGTTTAATTTTGCATAATTCAGCTGTAAAGTGTTATTAGTGAGTTCGCGCGCCGCCGCCGCCGCGTCTGCTGCACACAAAGAGGCAACTAAGTAGAAAATCGGATGTCTGTGGCGACCGTAACCTGATCCGCAATCACAACTAATTTAACTCAATCAACGAACGACAGCCCTTGACTGAAACATGATTACCGTTCATTAAACCAGTCGGGGCTTTATAACTTGATATCTACTTGATCGCGACGACGATAAAGAGCTTTTAATGAACGTCTGGATAACGTTTGTAGATATAATACAGATAAAAGTATCGTTGACACAAACAACAAATGTTAATTGATACAACACTTGTTATACACACTTATATAGTCCTAGTGGCACTGGAGCTAGAGCCTCTCAAACAATTATGATTTGCACTAGAGAATTATTCGTGCTGCGCGGTCGGCCACGCGGTAATCACGAGTGCACTAGATTTGATTGGGCGAAAATTGTTCGCGAATGCACTCTCGAAATAGGGCAATCCACCCGCAGAGACAATTGAAATAAAACGTCAGTGCAGCCGGAACGGGCGATTGTAAAAAGCTGCAACTGAATCTAGCGCCGCGCTAAATTAAATCTTATTACAATTTTGCAAAGTTCGTTTTAGCAGCGGCACGAGGCGCGATGATGTCATTTCAGCTCGCGGGTCAAGCGCCTACTTCGTACCGCAGGTTTTTCTTTTTGTTCCCGCCGTGAAGAGTTTTATTTTAAATCTGTAGCTCTAACGAACCGAGCTCTTGTTGCATGCGACGGGGCCGCGCGTGCAGCTGTCATTTTAACCGTATTAATCGTTATCACTTCTCATCACAATACACCCTCGGAAAGCCTTTTTCTCCGCAGTTTTATTAATTGTAAAGTGTGTAGTATATGCGGGTGATATGCGGCGGTGGGTGCGGCCGCGGCGGTCGCATTGTGTTCTTATGCCGCATACATTAGCGTGCATTCTCACGAACGGAACCCGTTCCTTGGCTCGGCTGCGCTCTCTATCTTGTTGTTCCTTTACAAATCTGCGTGCCTCGTACCGCTTAGTTGACTTTTTTGCGCAGTCCGACGTAAAAAACTGCGCCTTGTATCGAACATGCCGCGAAGTCTGGTTGCCATGCGCGCCGTATTAAGTATTAAAATATCGTTTATATTGTCCGTCGTTCAATTAGAAGAAGTAAATGTTAAATTCACTGAAATGACAGCAATAACTGTCGTGTTGCGTTTTATTATAGAAAGTTCGCCGCAGCGATGTTAAAATTTATGGTTCCATTGTCAATAGGAGCGGTGCCCGGCGACGTGCAATAAAACAAGTTGCGGAGTTAGTTCGCTTGATACATTCGCGCTAATTGTACTGCAATCACATCGCGTGTGTTAACTTTATAAGTTACAACGTGCTAAGAAACATGTGCAAACGTTCTCGAAATAATTTAATGTGTGCGCGGCGGGGTAACGACACGGGGCGTGCTCTGACGCTAATTTCGCATGCGGCACCGACACGGCGCGGCGCGAACGCATATAACTCGACCAATTTAGATCTGAGCGCGGCATGCCCTGCGCCGCGCGCCGCCGCCACCGCCGCCACTCGCCGCGAGCCATACAGTCTGCCCCGAGCCGCGTCTGTACGTCCGCAGCTCAGCGATTGACTTGTGTAACTCTTAAGTACTCTTAACTAATATTTACTTTCTTATTTTCCAGGTAATTGACAAAACATGTGAAGTTATCGCCAGCTAATGATAATGACGCGTTTTATGCCCGCGTCGTAAAGTAAGTGACAAAGTTATCCTTAAGCTCGTCTTAAAATATGACAGCGAAATTTTTTTTAACGTAAATAAATTCAGAACACTAAAGTTTATCTTCATAAAACACAGCGCATATCAAGCGTATTACTTATTCTATTAAAACACGATATACATACAAAAACTTTGAGTAACTCAAATAACTTTATGAACTCTGATATCCATACTCAAACTACTCCACGAACAAACAAAAGTAGTTCCACAACAACACACATTAACAATTGTGAATGCACGTTATTTAAAGTGCCGGCGCCATAACATCTCTTACGAACAAATACCGTAAAACGAATATACGTGTCGCTCGGGGATTTAATTAAGAGGCCTTAAGTGGTGTAATTAAAGGTACCGCGGGAGGCCTCGGTATGGCCTCAGTGTGGCCTCCGAAACCCGCGGCCTGGCCTGGGCCTCGCCACCTGCGGCCCGTATAAGGAGAGCTATTTGTCGTATTTCAGACATTTTTGCCGCACACGCGTCAAAAAGTTAATTAAGATTCTTTGTTACCTATTTTGAATGAATGAGTGGTCAATGTGTAAAGTGGTGAATGTATTGATTAGCAGTGCTAATTTATTTTTTATTTTTCGTAAGGCTTAATATGTTGCATGGTATAATAAACACTAAACCACTTTTGGGTAAGTCTAGATAAACCTGAAGTCATTCTGCAGTACTTTCTTTTAGATTTTACAATACACAATTTTGGTACTTTGAGCAGTACGAGAGTATAAATCACATAACCATTGGCTGCCTTAGAGAAATACTTGACTCAAGAAAAGCATCGTAACTTTGCAACGCCGACTGATAGAAAACAAACGGAATGTCCTACATTTGCCGTGAGCTTTAAACCTTAAATTCAGAACCTTCTTGTAGAATCTAAAGTAGGAGCACATTCAACGAATCTACATAAAGTTACATCACAAGCCTGATTGTTTCGGCTCTACGTTACAAGTAGTCGTAGCGTCGTAGTCCGTAGCCGCTCGTAGCCGCTACGATCGATGGCAGAGAAACAATTTTTCATTACAACGTGGGTATCTCGTATGTATTGAGTTTGTTTACTGTATTTGTTTTACGGCCTATAAGGGATGATGGACGACCGAAATGAATCCGTAGCCGGTGATATTGCATTGTATATTGATAAAAAGATTTATTCGTTTAACTTTTGTGCTGAAAGCTCTTGACCGATTCATTTTGGATTGCCTTTCTTGCTAGCGAGATAATATAATGAATAGTCAAATGAAAAAGATCGCGATTACGCCTTATCAGTATTTTAACCAACTACAAAAAAAGAGAATTTAATATCATTTAACCGTATATTTTCGTTCGTAAATTTCTAAAAATGGGGTAGTATACTCTACCGTATATTTTAGTTAGTTTTGTTCTAAGTTTCCATAAAAGATATCTACGGAGAGTAAATATCTGTCTTGACTGTTCGGCCTGCGTCGCCGGCGTATCAAGACTTATGTACAAGACGTTCGATACGAGCCTTTGTTGCTCCTCGCCTAGAACATTGTATAGCGCCGTCTGACTTATACAGATACTTCTTGTAATACTTTGTTCAATTGTTATAGAAGAAAGTTTTACGGCAGCTATGTCATACTCAAAGAAAACGTTAGGTAAGAACAATAAAGAAGTTATTTTATGTTTTTTCGGTAATTTTTTAACCCATTCAATCTCGGGTTAATTGGACTCAACCCTCGAGGGTATTTTAGTTCTTCGTTTTGTCGAAGAGGGCAATTTGCAAGGGAATTTTCTAGCTCTGTAATATACACTAGAAAAGCTAACACGCTAACATTTATCACGTGATTAAATTTCTAAAAAAGACGTAACTCTACAAAATAACCACTATGACTCAGGTATAACCAATAACACTGAATAAATAATATTCAGAAAGCCAGAAAACAGTCAGATTGTCGTAAGACTTCCCCATTATTGGCGCAAAGTACGCAAAGTAACGAAATTGTTAAATTTTCTCCACTTAATACAATTATGAGTGCTGGGGCTTCGTAATCCTATTAAACCTTGGTATATACTTACAATAACGACGCTTTACTACCGAATTATATTAATTGGTGTCTTAGTATTACTTCAGTCGAAGGTTAGAAGGCAACTCAAATTATATTTGATGTTTATGAGTTATTAGATGACTTGTCTAATGTTCTTGGTTGTTCTGATTCGTAAATCATGACATTGAAATTTTTGAATGATTGGTAAAATAAGCCTTGATTTTAATTAATTTTCTTGTTTAGTATCAGGATTAAGTAAATAGTGTTTGATAAATAAATTGCTACAATATAAATATTATTATATCAATTATTCAATCTGTGATTTATCAAAACAGCGAAGTTTTTTCGCTACTTTCACTTTACTCCAAAAATCGTTCAATATTACAAACGAAAAAGTTTTTCTCTCTGTTACAAAAGTTTACACCCTTCTACCTATCCCTATCGGTCCTAGATACAAGGTAGCACAAATTGATATTTTAATATCACCATCATACATCGTCCGCACGTAATATATTAGGGCACTACCGCGATTGCCTGTCACTACCCCACTACCCCGGCGTAATAACGGCCCATCTTGTTACCGCGCTACGCTATCGACAAAAATCATTTTCAGACGACAGGCATTTTTAAATTGTTTTTGCAGCGTGATAGTCTGTTAGCAAATTGAGGTGTAACGACAGAATTTTAATGTACACATTACATTTTTTTACTGAAATAAGATAGAGATAGATACTGAAATAAGATACTTTCTTATTTAGAGAGATGATTGCCTATTTTATTGTTTTCTGAATGATTCTTGTATGATATTGCAGCTAGAATATTTGTATCAAAGCTTGAATCAAAACAGACGTCTAAGGCCTAACAACTGCGTTCAATCAGTTGACAGCTTAATTTAACATGCAGTGAATACCTTATTACTTATGTGAACATAAAACATACTGCAACATGAAATCACAAATCATGTAATACATTCTAAATATCAAAAGCGACATCATAAAATGATATTTCCACTGCATTTCCCCGTCATTTGCATAATCCAAGGCAAATGTGACCGGCAAAGCGAAATATATAGGGTGATCTAATATTCATAAGCAGTTTAACACTCGTGTTAAATTGCCCTGTAGTGTGGGATAACCAACTTTCAGCGCCGGTCACACCTGTACCTACCAACACGACAGTTGTGCAAGCGAGATGGCGATACACAATGTAGAGCGGCGTCTCGCTCCCACAATAGGAATAATGTTACTTTAAGAGGAGAGGATGTGGAAGGTCACACCTGGAGTTAGGCGGAGTTGGAAACTAAGTGAAAATTACCCGCGCTGGTTACCGGGTTAGCCGCTCATTGTTTTAATATTATTTGAAAGTATTTTAGTAGGTACTGGTTTATTTTCTGTTATGTTCCCGCGTTTAAGCTTATTGTAAATGAAAATAAGCAGTAAATTTTTGTAATGTACTTGTAACATTATTTGATAATCCTTTTTATATTAGTCAAACATCAAATCTAGTTGGAGGTAGAGTCGAACGATAAAGATGATTTTTTAAATACTTAATCAACAAAATAATCTTCGCTTGTTTCTTGAAATTTAAGAAAAAAGTATTTTTCTTCATAAAACAGTCAATAATAAACCTCTTTTCACATTTAAAATGAATTATAAAACTCTTTCAATCGAATGTAAATAAAAACACACTCAAAGTGAACGAGTGAATGTATGAGGGCTAAAAAGGTGTGAAGTGTGCTGGAACTCTGGATAGCCCGTAGATAGGTTCCACTCTACTTTTTACCATTCAGCTTTGGAAGCTTTCAGCGTACCGTGAAAGTCCAATTAAAATGTGTCAACTGGCTTTTTTACTGGCGTACGTATGTGAGAGTAATGCGTGTTAAGTATTATTATTTAGTATTTTATGGCTAATATTCGCTTGTGAAAGTTATGTAGTAGTATGTAGCTAGCCTAGCCTAGTATGTCTAGCTTAGTATGTGCTTATGTGTGTATTAATCGAAATTTCTCTCTTGTAATAAACATTTAATTGCAAAGATAAAACGTGCTCATTATTCCTCGTATTTATTATTTCAAACTGGCAACATTCCAATACCTATATTTACGAGTAGGCTTGTCTTTATTCATTGTTTATGAATTTGCAAAATTACATTTCAGACTAAATTGTATTTTAAATTAAAATTATAATTTATACCTTGAAAAGTAAACCTAGGACTGTAAAACTACCCGAGAGCCTCATTTATTTTCCGAAAATTATGTGCAAACAGCTTTTATATTATGTTAGATATTCCGTACTACCGTGTAGTTTATAGTACCGTATTCAGATGTTATACCTATTAGTAAAATGATGAACGCTTTGTTCGCAGCTTCCATATCTTGTATAACACGTAACACGTATCTCGCTTCACTGATATTCCAATATCCAAGGGAGACACTTCCTTCATATTTTCTCCTCTATTTGCTCCGATTTTCTTTTCTCCTCAATGTATGAGTCTCGACTTTATAAATTCTGAAAGAGATGTGAAGTAAATTAAAAACACGTGTAAGATATGGGTGATTTCATTTTCCTCTTTGATATTAATATTTTTCTTGTTAAAGGAAAATTTATTGCCTGTGTTCGTAGAATTTTTGATAAACAAAACTTGTTCTTTTGATACCTTGGGTCCATGCTCTTTAGAAAATATTGTGACTGTTATGAATAATATCATAAAGACGAAATTTTGTCAGTAAGGATGGATAGATTGTTGTTACTTTTTCACGCTCAAACGGATAAAGTTTGGTAGGAAGTTATCTGATAACCTGGATGGATAAACACATAGGCTTAGGATTTTTAACCGACTTTATCAGAGGGATGTAATGTTTTGCAGCTAGTATTAAATAAAGATAAAGTTACTTTGTTTATTTAATACTGAGGAATTCTCCCGTTTTGTTTTGATTTTACGTTCCTGACCATTTTGTAGTTTCAAAGATCGTAAAACAATATTGACACGGCGATCGGTAGAATCTTTTACACAACATCGTAATAATATTTACAGAAATAGCATGTTGTTTGTTCAAATACACTTCGTATTGGTATTCTATGAAAGCAAGCTAAGTTGTTTACATGGTTTAAGAATATAAGTATCTTAAATAAAGTTTATTCTGTTTACTTTTATTATTTCAACGGTTTATCTTACTTAGATACCTTTTTGAGCAAAACAAATACAAAAACTTAAATACACTTCTAGGCAAAAGGAAAGCATGAAATTTTTATTTTGCAAATTACTTATTTTCTCTATTACATTTGTGATTAAGACTTTTTCCACCATCTTTGGATTTGCTTCTTGAAGCATAAGTTATACAAATATTTATTCGTGAAATATAACTCGTGTGTAATATAACTCCAAGTTTCAACAAAACATGGAACTCGTATTAAAGAGTTATTTGAACCTTGTGTTATTTGACACTGTTTCTGTATTACGCGTGATTCTTTTAACAAAAGATATATTTTACGATTATTGCAGTGATATTGATATTTATTTATATTTATGTACAGTAATTTAAGATACATGATATGATCATCATCATCATTTCAGACCGGATTTCACCCATTGTTGTCGTCCCTGATTCCGGTGACCAGTCCTTTACCACCATTCGGTCTATGCTCGACTTTACGACTTTCCGTATGTCTAGCCAGAAATACGAAAATCCGTAAACATAGAATCGAGCCAATGGAATGGTGTCCTGACCCAATGCCATGTGAAAGAAGCGCACTGTAATACTTGTAATTTGGTTTTGTAAGTAAAGAAGAAACGTGCAAAAAACGTTACCTCGGAAGTTATTCACTATTTACCTTCACAGTTAGTTAAACACTCAAAAACTAGTAATGCATAATTGAATTAAAAAACAAGACGTCATTAATGATAAAACCAATGTCCTTAAAGTGTTAAAAGCAATATACAAAGGTGATAAACACCCAACTGTTTCATATATGCACCGTATTCCACCGCCATGTATCCTGCCGGCCTCACCTGTATTAATTTCCCGCTAATATGTAGGTCGCCTGCACGCCTTGCCGGTATTACTTTCCGTACTTTATCACGTCCATTGTATGTATGAGGTCAGCGTTGTCTTTGAGGTCACCTATCTAGAGAGCAGGGTATTCCAATTTAATCTGCTGACACTACAGTTTATCTGTGTAGGAAAGTCTTTAAATACGAGGTTTACGCTTATATTAAGGAACTAGTTAGAAGTGGTTGATATGTTTGGTTTAGTTTTCACTGGTTTACGGAAGCGCTGGTTAATCTATAATATTGGCGATGGCGACTATGTAGGTTCATGCCATGTAGTCCTATGACGTACTCATGATTTATTGTATGCTGAAGCTTTAGGTAAACTTTTTTGTGATTTGACCATATATCATAGCTGAATAATGTTCGTCATAGTTTATTAAATTTGAATATCTTATTCCAATTTTCCGTGTTCAATGCACCTGTTTCGAAGACTTCAAATTCACCTGATTCAGCAAACTTGCTTAATATTCTACTTATCACCGTATTGCCGAGTTCCCTCTGAACCGTCTGATCGTGACACTAATACAAACAGCGCGAACTGTCTGTCATCGTGACGTCACGAGCCAACCTGTTCAGACCAGCCCTTACTTCCGATATGTAATGCGATCGTAACGAGATCGCTTATCGTCTGCCAGCACGGCAACACCAGGCCACACCGTAGCTCAAACCTTACAAACAATAACCAACCATCCATCAATAAGAATACAGGTTGTATTCCCTTGAATAGTTTACCGGTAAGCGCATTACTTGAAATTATAGTGTATGGATTAGGCTCGCGTGTTTTGTTTCCCGATGGTTTATTGTCTTGATCAGTGTTGTTGATATAGCATGAGAATGGCTGCGATGCATGTTTCAATGCTAATCATAAAACTTTTTGTGTACTTCGCGGTTTATGAGTATTCTATTTATAGGAACGTTCTGAAGCCGATTTTCTTGATATGTTTATTGGAATGTGTGCGATTTTTGTTTTCGCATGTTTCATGTTATTTTGTAATTCGGCTTCAGAACTTTTACTTGAACAGAATATAAACAGCTAGTTTCATTTATTCTATTTAGTAAAGCTTTACTGTACTTGTTTCTTGAGTAGCAAACTTTCAGTATCAACAATCGATCTAAAATTCCTAGATCGGATTTGACTTATCGTAGTGTAAGGTCGATGGAATACAAAAATAAATGTCTAGACATCTCGCGTCAATCTCAAAATATCTTTCAGCAGCCGAATAAGGCTATTTTCTAGTCTATAAACAACCCAAGAATCAGAAGACTATAACTAAACAGTCCCACTCGTACGATGGAATAGGTCTGTATCCAATGTTGTCAAACCCTAAATACATCTCTTAAATTATTACCCAAATAGTTCGTTTAAATTACCATAATAGTACAATCACGAAGCAAAACGATATCATTATATCTAATTTATTCCGTTTGATACAGAAATACAGATGTACGCAAAATTAATTGGCACATCGAGTTGTGATTATCGTAGTTTGGCGGAGGCACAGCTAATGCTAATATCACTCCCAAACAGTTCCACACACATTGACACGACACACATATGTATCCAATTGACTCGTCAACCAATTACCGTTGGTCCCTAATGCGGGAATGATGGTTAGGTGATGCGGGTCTAGCTAAACTTGATATGTGATTAGGGTTAGTCGGCGTAATGAAATCTATCTGCTAATAACAGAGCTATCTTGTCCAGAGATCTGTCCGATCTTGTTCTAATAGCTAACTGTTAGTATAATCTTAGGCTGCCTCTAATGTGCTTGATTGACTGCTCGTGAGTTAATGGTGGGCTAATGATATAATAATTATGAGACTTTATAAGTAAGTGCGGTGTTGGCGTTAGCTGTGCGTATTAAAATGTGAACAAGATTTTACAGCTTGAGGGCTAGTTAGATTTATTACACGTATTATAGGAAATGATGCAGAGAAATTGCACGTTAGAAAACTGCTTTTTCTTTAGCACTCTGCTCTATTCCGAATCATTTGTAGTAATCCTAAAACGTGCAATTATTTAAGTTGTTTCACGATTCATCTTATCATCTCTTACTTTCTTTTACCATTTTCACAATAGCTATCTATCTATCTTTACAAATAGACTTCACATCAAATTTTCAGGTCGGCTCTATAAAGTCTTATTTTCGCCTAGAACAATAACTTAGTATTAGGCTCAAGGCCTGAGCAGGCCCGATTCGTAGTCCGTGTAAATGATTGTTTATTATCACTTAGATCGCGATCTGTGAGCCTCGGTATCGGCACCCGAGACCTCCCTGTGATTTGTGAATTAGGGACGCACCAAACGATCGAATTGTAGGTCTAGGAATTACTTGTTTTGTTTTTTTTTTACATTTTACTTTAATGTAAAATTGGTTTCACAAAAAAACAAATATTATTGAACATATTTTTTTTCTATATTTAATTTAACAATAAAGAGTCGTAAAAAAATTACCTATCATTTCTTGATCATTGATTTCATCATCATCATCCCAGCCCTTTTATCGTTCGTTTTCGGACGTACCTAGGTCTCGTTTAAAGCTTTCCACGTCACGGTAAACTTATAAGAATATATATTTTTTTTTTACAACTGATACTTACCTATACACATAATTATAATTAAAAGGTGCCTGACTAGTGCCTACATAAGGATTTATTCATACTCTTGGAATAGTTAAGTGAGTGTGCGTTCTGCTAGGTAAATTACTTAGGGAAATAAAATAACGGTACAGTTTAATAAAGGTCTGGATATATGTTGTGTAAGTGATACGTATGTAAGTTATATCATCAGTAAGGGCAAGGTCAAGTTCTGCGGGTCGTAGAGTGCGTATTACAGTTGACTGATATGGCTTGACATGTCGAGTACATTTGTTTTAGGGTTTTTTAGCTAACAAAGTAAGCTTAGATAGATCTCAATATTTGTCTGTAGGTACAGATTATAATAATCTTGCATTTAACACAGTCCCCGCATCCACTATACATACATAACTTGTTTACTCTTTATAATTTAGACTAATAACTTTTAATAATAATAATAATAACTTTTTTTTTGCCCAGCAGTGGGACACTATAGGCTATGAAAATAATAATAATAAAAAGATAACTTATTACAAAATTTGTGTGATAAAAATGTTGTAGGTAGCTGACTTCTAGGGTAAACACGTAGGCTACGTTTTGATACCCGATGTCCACACGGGCGATGCCAAAAGCAAAAGCTAGTCATCATCTTCCTGCCCTTATCCCATTTCACTTGGGGTCGGCGCAACACGTCTTCTAGACGTGTTGCTTAAAGATTTGGCTATGGTTTTATAGTCGGCCGCCTGCCTGACACTAACCCTCTTTGGGAATGCGTTTGTTGATGGCTTACCCGCCAGCATTCGGGTGACCCAAGGTGCTTGGTACAGTGCACTGGGTCTTAAGGTCCATTAGTCGCCTTTTACGACACCCAGTGGAGGATATGGGGTGGTGCTATTCTTAATATCCGGACAACACACGGATAAAAAGCAAAAGCTAGTATAGCACAATATACCGCAATACATAGGAACATTATAAAATATCTTAATAATCCAGACGGCGGATTGGTCAACATACCTGCTTTACAAACAAGTCGTGCTTACTCTAACGTCTGCCCTGAAGGAAACATGGATTTTGTGAAAACGTAAATATTTGCTCATGCATGATTAGTCAGGCAAAGGAATAAAGAACGATTCGCTTCGAAAGTTTGAAAATACCTACACTATTTTTGGTAAAGTAAATGTTACCAGGCTTAAAATCAACTTACTTAATATTTTGTTTAAAATAACAGATTATACATCTCACTGCATTTTAATACCGGGAAGGCAATTTCTGTTTTCATATTGAAAACCGGAGCCAAATTATTTAATACGACTATGTTTAATTTCCGAATGCAACGTCTATTTACAATTTCCGAACAGCAAAATTCAATTACTGTTTAAATCGAATTAAATTTCGCGCTGCAATCACGCTTCCGACCACAGACTAAACAACTATTTTATTTTTTTAGCATCAGGAACTTAGTATACAGCCAGTGTTGATAGTTTAACACCTACATTTACACATTTCTGGATACATTAGAAGCGTGGTAACAGATGGTGCCTCGCGTGCGTAAACTTAATCATTGTTTTTGCTATTTCAAACTCGCCACGCCGCTTTATATGGTGCTAGGCAATAAGCTCGCCGCCATTACTATTTGCATATGTGTAAAAATATACATAATTTATTGTTTAGTGTTATAGACCTCATAAAGTGTGATACCTATATGTAAAATTAAAGTTACGTTTTTGTAGGAGCGGCTACTATTTAAAAACCAGTGTTTATTTTTTTTATAGTTAAAACGGTACTTAAGTTCAAAGGTATCAACTAAAAAGTATTCTATTGTTTAGGTCATGACACTGAACAAAAGAAAAAAAAACAGTGTACCCAAGCACACTCTACCCAATTCGGCTAGACAGTAAGCCAACAAATAAATTGTGTACCGTATTTCGTACAGTAGGTACTTATATTATAGTAACAAAAGGGCTACAGTGTTCGGCTGAAGGACAGCTCTTAACGAACTCATACAATTTGAGAGGAGTAAAAAGTTGCGGATGCCACCATTATTTATGAAACAATTTTGTTTTCGAATTTGGAACTGTATATGACGTCATTTAGTTTTGTGAGTGGCATTATTTTAAATCAAATAGTTATCACTCAATACATCAGTAAGGTGTTATAAATTGTCAGCCATCACTATTCATTACGCAACGTACTTTAGTAACTAAACAGGTAGGTACCAATGGTAATTATTCAGTTATTTAAATTGATATGATCCTTAGAATCACAGTTTACCTATGCGAAGATTATCGTTAATTATCGGTAAAACTGTTTGCATGATAAAATATTCCTTGTGGCAGATAGTCGGCGTCAATTATACTAATAGCTAGCCTGCACGTGATTTTAGCCTTTTAGCCTAGTTAAATAGCGTTTAGAATCGTTTAAAGTATTTACTGTGTATTATTCAGCGTTGCAGTATACGATTACCGCATTGCAATTTCGCAATGGCGTCCGTTCTAAAGAGTGGAAAAGCATGCAAGCACCGATAATACGAAGATATAATTTTATTCGCACGAAAGATTTGAAACCTTGACTTTTAGCGAAATGTGAGGCTCTGTTCATAGTAAGTGCTTTCTTGTGCAGGATAATAAAAAGTTGAAATATTGCCCTAGGCTTACCCATTACCGTGAACTATTACTGCGGGGCCTGTAATCACGATTTAATTTATGTTTTTTACATTATACCGTACATTGGAAATTCTTATTACTTTGCTAATAAAGTAATACATTTTCATATAAATGACTTTATTACATTGTGTAACAGAAACCATACTAAACAAAAATTATCTAAATATTCAAGTATGTATATTATTTTTATAATTAGCCGAATTGTAATAAAATCGAAGGTTGGTATGTCAGTTCCAACGTGACGTGGCCATTAGAGCATGTGTAAGGTATTAAACAAAAAATGACAAGTGAATATAACATTTTATGAAACAAAAGCATAACAGAATATTAATTCTGTATTACCGGATACTTGGTTTGGCAAATATTGTCGATCGCTATCGTACACAACTATCTACTTATTACAAATATAACTACGTACCTATTTCCTTTTTTTTAATTGGATATATTAAAAAAAAGGAAGTCTACATACCTACACGTACGAGTCTATAATAAAAACTCCCTGCTTATTTTAATGATACTTTTTGGTTACTAAAATTTTATTACAATATATTTATGATTTTATATATAAAGCCTATAATAGTAATAAACATTCTATGAGCTGTTAATATTTAGTGAGCTCCGTAATTGAAGGAGCGGCCTGCATACGAATGAGATGGCATGTTGTAAGGTATTCTTATGCCAGTCCTAGTCTATTCCTTACATATTCCTTGTATTGAACGTTGATATTTATTACCAGGTGTCTGTTGTATGAAATACTTTAGCAATTTAATTTAATCAATAGAAGAAAGGATTTTTAATTTAAATTTTAAAAAGATATTCAATTTCTTCAATAGTTTTGTTATTGTCCAAAAGCCCTTACTCAATGGGCTTAGGGCAATAGTAGATGTCTATATCATGTAACTATACTTAAATCATTCTGAAATTAGTGTGCTTATTCAGTCAAATAAAGTAATCAAACATAGCTCGATACACAGCTGTGTGCGGTAATGTTATGCTAAGTTAAAATTAGTGGTAAACAAAATATTATTGAAGTGCACAAATAAGCGCTCGCTTGCACCGGTTAACACCGCCGTGTTGATATTTACCACTCCCGCTGAGAGACCGAACACACGCCACTAGTACCATTCACCGCATACAACTCTATACACACTGTTTCAACTTACGAGTATAACTCTATATTACGACATTAATTTCACAAACAAAAAAAAACATAAAATAAAACCTTTTTCAATATTTTTCATCAATAGTTATGAACAAAACAAGTACAAAAAAGGTTTTATTCCAATAAAATTCGAGTTTTAAATACTGGCCAGTTTGATTTCAGAAGCAATTAAAAATTCCGCGAGCAAAAAAAGAAAAAACTGAAATTCCCGCCGAATTTTCAACGCAGTAGTGAAAAATAAAAAATACATTTTACATAACTCGACCGAAAACTGAGGTTCTAACGAAAATTACAGTGCTTCAAAAAAATAAAATTACTTCATTTCTCGCGTGGAAAAGTCCACGAGGGAGCAGTAGTAAGTGTTTCCACATTTAATGAGCGCCATATTTATTTATCGTTATTTCTGGGTGTTGCCGGCTTCCCTCTTTGCTCTTCACACTATCATTAACTAGATGGTATACAAACATTTGGGTAATAAAGTCTTCGCGCCAAACATTTGTACGTAGTTAAAGGGCATTCGTTAGCTGGTGCTGTTGGTAGTTTAGATTTTATGCGAGCGTTTTAGTAACTGCGAACGTTGTGCGATATTCGCAAATGCATTTTTAAATGTGATGTTGAACTTTTGCCGTAGTATTTATAACCTAGCGTTATTTGTAGAATTAGATAAAGTCATTGACTAGTATTTACTTCGGCTGACTCTAAAATACGGTACATAATTTACAAACAAGTTTTAATGGACCTGTGCCATGTTAAGCTGATTAATTTAAGTAAATTTCCTACTTCATTAACGTTAATGTTATAAAAAAATCTGCAATTAATGTGTAGTATCTCTTTCACGTTGCGTTACACAGAGATAGTTTTTATGTACAGATTAAATTACATTCTACAGAACTCAAATAACAATTAAGGCTAATTTGCATACGTCGATACCCTTCCCTCCTTCCCTCCGCGCGTCGGTACGGTGCAGTTGAGGTCAATTTCGCTCCTGAGATTATTTACGTTTGTGGTGTTCTGTGTTTGAATCCCGGCTCGTGAATTGTTCCCAGTTGTGTGGTATTGTGTTCATCGTGTACGGTTTGTAGTTGATTGCGTTAAATTTCCTATTTGTGATTAATTATTCAACATAATCATTCGGTAAGTCATTTTTATTTCTTTTTCTAAGTTGAGGGTAGCGTTATTTATTTGCGCGGCCGCGGGCCGGTGTTAATACTCGTTGGCGTCTTATTTATTTGTTATATTTTGAACAATAGCATTAAATTATATATTAAATTAAATAAAACATGTCGGTTTATAACGACGACCCGCCTGATCGCGGCGGGAGCGCTTTTAGTAGGAGTCATATGACATCGAGGTCACCACCTTGCGCGACGTCTAAGCGCTTATTTAGTGAGATATCACCGTCGAACATCTCACCCGATTTATCTAAGCGGCTGCAGCGGTCTGCTTCTAATGAACAAAATGAGTCGGTCTTAGACACCAGCAACGCGAGCTGCGCTGACTATTGCGATTTAGTCGGCGAGGCCTCGACCTATCTGTCAAGAATTAATGACCTTGTCAACGATCAAGGCTCGCGTATAAACATTGCGAATAAGTCAGCCATTATGGATATGACTCAGCGTATAACGGCTATCGTTTCTTTGTTAGCGATTAAATCCTCATGTAACGAGACAAAATTAGTTAATACTCAGCGTGAATTAGACACTATTAAAGCCAATCCGATATCTCAATCCCGTAGCGAGACTAAAACCGATTCGTACGCGGATAAATTAAAACTACGTTTGCCGCAAGCCGTCCCACCGGTGCAATCGCGCGCTCCGCTGCCGTGTGTAGTTGCATACCCGACCGAGGAACGCTCTGCCGACTTCGCGACGTCATCGGCTACGAAGCAGGCGCTGATGAGTGTGATTAAGCCGAGTGACGACGGCTTTCAAATAGTAGGCGTTAAAAAGGTTAAAAAGTCAGGTGTTATATTGCGCGTCGCGAATGAAAAGCAAGTGCAAAAACTAAAATCTTTTGCAGCAATAAAATCAGCCGGTTTGCGCTTAGAAAAGCCAAAAGGTCGTCAACCGCGTATTTTAATTAAAGATGTTCCTGCGTCTATGGACGACAAAACTTTCCTTTGCGCTTTGTATCGTCAAAATATCAAGGACGAACTGAAAATTAGCGAAGACGAATTCATTAAAAATACTCGTGTAATTCGAAGGCGTGCGGTAAACAACGGGCGTAAATGGATAGGCATAGAAATTGACGCCGCGATACGTCAACATCTCGTAGCCACCAAGGAGAAATTGTTTATTGACTGGGCTCCTTGTCGTTTTGTAGATGATTTAGAATTGGTGCGTTGCAATCACTGTCAAGAATACGGTCACGTCAGGAAGTATTGCACTAGTAAAACTCCCACCTGTGCCAACTGCTCTCAAGCGCATGAGACGACGGACTGCTCTGAGAAGGACAAGCCTGAGTTTAAACCAACCTGTGTAGCGTGTAAACGTTATAAAAAACCGTGTGACCATCGTTGCGGGTCTCAGGATTGTCCGACTTATAAGATCAAACTTGAACAGCTGATCCTAAGCACCAATTACTAAAATACATGGATAGGCTTAAAATAGGGCAGTTAAATCTCCACAACGATAGAGTAGCAACGTCGGAACTTGAACAACTTATATTAGAACATAAATTAAACGTTGTCTTAATCCAAGAGCAATATCAAAATGCTAGCCTGCGTAATAAAGTCGTGCAACTGGATAGCAAGGCACGAGCCGGAATATACGTTTCGCGTTCAAGTAACGTCACGGTAACTTCGATGCAAGACCTTATGACGTCACACTGTGCCGTAGCGGAGGTTTCATCTGCGTCTTATAAGATCTACGTCGTGAGCTGTTATTTTCAATACTCTGACCCTGTTGCCCCTCACATACACCATCTTCGCCATGTCCTGCGGTCGCTTGCCGGCAGCAAGATCATAATTGGCGCCGACGTTAATGCGTCGTCATCCTTGTGGTATGGCAAAGTTAGGGCTACCGATACTGATCGACGGTGCGCTGTCGAAGATTTCATCGCTGAGATGAATCTATCAATTCATAACACCCCTGATGCACCACCTACTTTTTGCAGCCAAATGGGCGAATCTTCTATTGACGTCACACTATCGAGTGCAGACGTCCGCTTAGATAGATGGCGCGTATTGCCAGACGCGTCTTGTAGTGATCACCGTCTGATTGTGTACGAATTTGCTTCGGAAGCGCCGCGAGGTTCTCATGGTAATGTCGTCAAGGGCGACTATAGATATAAAACCAAGAACGCTGATTGGGACTTCTTCCGCTCATTTTTCGCATGTCATGCCAAAGACTTCTCTCGGGACGGCCTGTCAGCGGAAGAAAGTGCTGAAGTGTTATCAGAGACTTTCACTTACTGTGCTGATGTAGCCATTGGTCGCGGATCTATGACCAATATACACAGATGTGACTGGTGGAGCGGCTTCCTCACTGAACAGCGTAAAGTATATCGTAAATCGCGTAGAAAACTTAATCGTCTTAGGAAACGTAAAATAACCGGAGACGTGTTCGTTGTTGCTTTGACTTCTTTTCGAATAGCTCGGTCGCGTTATAGAGCTGCCATTGAAAAATCAAAGGGAAACTTATTGCGTAAAGTAGTCGAAAAACTAGATAGGGAGGGTCCGTGGTCTCCTCTATACCACGAGTTCAAAGCCAACAGATCAGTAAATCTGGCTTTTATACATAACATCAAAATTAATAATATGCACACCGCCGGGATAGAAGAGACCACGGAAGTACTTCTAAACTCGCTCATACCGGACGATCATCAAGGCGCCGACGACGACTATCACCAGCAAATAAGAACTTTCGCTGCCGATATTCCTACATCTCCAATGTCAGACCTTCCATCTGCTGCCGAGTTTATCAATGTTGTTAGATCACTGTCTCTTAATAAAGCCTCCGGGGAAGACAAAATCTCTAACAGGATGATAAAGGAGGCATGCAAGGTATCGGGCGATTGTATTTTAACGGTGTTTAATAAATGTATTGCTGAAGGCGTTTTCCCTCGATTATGGCGTCAAGGCTTTATTAAAATTATTCCAAAAAGTGGCGATAAGGCGCCAGATGACCCTAAGTCTTATCGACCTATTACCCTGTTACCATCTTTGGGTAAATTACTTGAGCGCCTTATCGTCCCACGATTACTTCCGGACGGACCAAAATTTCACAAAAATCAATTCGGATTTACGATAGGAAAATCAACAATAGACGCGGCTATCTCGGTCAGAAGGCAGGTGTACTCGTCAGACGAGAACTACGTTTTGGGTATCTTCTTGGATATCTCCGGTGCCTTCGACAACGCATGGTGGCCAATGATACTTCTTAAATTAAAATCACGCGGCTGTTACCGTAACATCTATCAGCTTATTTACTCCTATTTCTTACATGGCTCAGCTAAACTAAAACTTGGTCATCATTCTGTGTCGAAGGCATTGACCTTGGGATGCCCTCAAGGATCGGTGTTAGGCCCTTATTTATGGAACTTAGGGTTTGATGATTTCCTCGCGATACCTCTACCGCACGGCTGCTCACTTACGGGTTACGCGGACGATGGCCTTCTGCTTATTAAATCTAATACTCGTGCCGGGCTTGAAAATTTAGCCGATACAAGCTTGCGTTTAATTTCTAGTTGGGGTAAACGAAACCGTCTGACTTTTGCACCTCACAAAACATTTCAATTACTTCTCAAAGGAAATCTAAAATCGTCGCCTAGCATTAAATTTGATGGTATAACAGTTAAAAAACGAAATAGTGTTTGTTATCTCGGCCTTGTTTTAGAGAGGAACTTTACATTCATTGAACATATCAAAACAATCGGAGAAAAAGCAAAAAATAACTTTTATGCTTTGACAAGGATTTCCACGTCAACCTGGGGGCTTTCCTTTAACACCTTGAAAATCGTCTACGGGGCTACGTACCTGGGATGCATTTGTTACGGGTCGCCTGTTTGGGCTGATAGGGCCACAATAGGCGCGGCACGACGTAAGCTACTTCAAAGTCAACGGTTGGCGTTGATTTTCTTGTGTAAAGCCTATCGGACTGTTAGTACTGAAGCCTTGCCCGTCTTGGCAGGTGTTTTACCGGTTGACCTCGAAATACAGCGTCGCGCGGCTATGTATTATTCAACCAGAGAATTTTTGAAAAACGATTTTTTAACCCTTCGCGAACGTAATAGGATCGATAGATTATTTAAACCGCAAACAGATGTTTCCGAGGAACTGATGGTGGAATGGCAGGTTAGATGGGAAACGTCTATTAAGGGCCGTCATCTTTACCAGTTTTTTCCATCCGTTCATGAGCGGCTGGAGAAGACTTGGATAGAGATTGACCATTGTGTAGCCCAGTTCCTTACGGGACATGGTAACTTTAAAAGCAAATTATTTTCATTTAAACTTGTCGTTTCACCATTGTGTCAGTGTTCGACAGCGAACAGTGAATATGAGCAAAGTGCACATCATATTCTGTGGGAGTGTGGTCTTTGGCATGACGAACGTAACGCTTTACTAGATAGTTTGCAACCGACATCCGGTGTTGTTTACTATGAGGATCTTGTTGCCACCAGAGCAAATTTCCGTGCTTTCAGACGCTTTTGCCATACCTACTATTGGAATCAAAATAACAGCTCCTAAAATCATAGGACCCATTTAATTTGTAAATTTAAATACGTGGTGCCTGGCAACTGGGCCTAACTCAGTTGTGAAATCTCTATTCCTTGCTAATATTAGCTATTTCATTTTGTCTCCCGCTTGCAATGGAGGGAAGTGGAACATATATTTTTCCTACTCCTCCTTTTTTACTATTTCTGATTAATTTCGTTGCGGGTTCCAAGACAGTCAATCATTTCCCCTGGGACACACCGAGCTTCACTGTTTCGGTGGTATTCGTTGGTCTCATTGTAGATCCTGGCTTACAGGAGTTGCAATGACGGGCATGGTGGGCTAGTCCCAAAAAAAAAAAAAAAAAATACGTCGATACCCTGTCATATTAATAACGGTTTCATGTTTTATTATCACAAAAAGTGCTTGTCTCTGCGAATGCAACACTATATTTTTATCTAGACTAGTTCTTCATTCATTAAAAATTTAAATATTTTATAGCTTTTTGCCACACCTGTGAATGGCCAACTGTTTCTTACATTGACACTTCAAATAAAAAATTAGAGATAGAGCGGACATGCGGTCATTTAATAATCGTAAAAAGAATTAATAGCGGATGTTGTTGATGTAACTTTTTAATTTTATCGCGTTGAGACAATTGGCCGGAATATTCATGAGCTAAAACGGTATTGGAGATGACCCACGGCCGACTGTGTCAACAGATTGCGTGGTAAAGGTAGACTACGTAACTGGTTGAATGCCAAAATACACCAAGCGATTAAGGAAACGTCGGCCTGATAAAAAAAACGTATTTTTATCTACGATATTTATGACTATTATAACCTATTGGTAACCTCTACTTCCTTAGGTCTAAATAATAATTGAACGTTTATCAAAAGCTATAAATAAAGTAAGTAAAGCAGTAAATATTTAACTTCTGATTTTTTACTTAAATATTTTACACAATTCGTAGTTTTTAGACGTATTCACTTAACTTGTTAGTAAACGTTTTATTTCTTCTGAGAACGATAAACGCCGGACGCATTTCTCATCTCATTCTCACAGTTTTTTTACACACCGGATGACGGGTTAATGCACAACTAATAAAGACCTATCTACAATATAAAATTGATTCGACGCATAAAAACTTTCATCGTACACATGTAAACACAATTATTGAGATAACTATAGCCGTAGGTCATACAAATTATATAATTTACGGTTCATCTTGATAGACGGCGAGGAAACGTGCTGCAGACGTTTTTATTTTAACACAGTGATGTTTATTATATGTAGTCTAAAGTACTGTTCACACCTAGCGGAGCGCGTGTAAGTGGACGGAAGCGCATGGAAGCGCAGCGGTACGTGCGGCGCGCATACACTCACTCACGGATGCGCTCAGGCTAAAATAGCCATGTGTTATGCGGAGGGCTTCGGAACAGTCACACGCGTCGTTAAACCAAAGAGCACTCAAAGATAGCACGTATTTGCAAGTCTAAATTCACCCGTTCATCATAATGCCTAATTATCTTTTGATCCCTTTTATGACGTCATAAACTTTGCGATTCTGCTCGCGTCACCACACAGGACTAACGTTAATAATGCCTATTAACTCGAGGTAGATTATAATTTTGTTACCTGTTGTTACTCAAAGTAATCCTACTTTTTACCACCACTTAAACATTCAAGAATGATTGATAGAGCGGTCGTTCTAAACTAAGGCAGCAATTTACTGAGACAACTTTATTACCTATCTATTTGCCGTAAATGTGGCATTAGATTTATGACTCAACTGAACTGTACTTACAGCGGACCACTGTTTAGGTAACCGCCAGTAGTTGTACTGCAAACAACGCATTGAGAAATGTAGAAGATGTAATTGCATCAGTAAATATTCAATTATTTATTGTGGCCGTATAGTCTTGTTAGAGAAATATATAACACGTTTTCGTAGCGGTTATAATCATTTATCAACAGCATGTAATAATAACGAATGTAGGTGTTTCATACTGATGTTGGAGTCTCATTATTTATCCAATTTATGTAATAGGTTAGTTGTGGGTGATCTGTGCGCGGCAGGCCCCGCTCCGTCTGGTAGCGCGGCCTTGCTCCGCCCGCCACAGCTGCCGGCTCCTATACTAATACCAAACATTACATAAGCTATAATATAGAACTACATTGCCCCGGCTTAGGAAACTTGCAATTATGTTCGTTTTACGGTAGTACAGATACGGTTTATTGCCGATATATATTCGAATAACTGTTGCTTATATCAGTTACAATCTTAATCTGTATTCATTTAAATCTTATTACATTTGAGTTGTGTCTATTGTGTTAGGATAAAATTTTTGTACAAAGCCCGTTCGAGGAACGGCATACAGTCAAGGTTTTGACGAGAGCTAAATAAAAAAAAGCTTGTCTGTGGTATTCAGTCTTTGTGCGCTCTCGTCTAGCTGTCACACAACAATGCGCCCGGCGCAGCCTTGAACCTGCGCCGACGGCCATCGCTCTCTACACGACATTGTGCCAAATGTAATTCAATACATATTTATGTATAAATTATCTACGTTGAACACTTCTGACGACTCAGCCAGTTAAAACCGTTGTCAACACTAAAATGTCATTTTCTAATTTGGATCAAATCCAAAACGAATTATTGTTATCTAAATGGCTAGTATTTCGCAGGAAATAGTATTTATATAGTTCATTAAAAGGTAATTAATGTCGAAAGTGTTGACACATTGCTGTTATTAAGTAGTTCAATAAAAAATAAGAATTTTATATTTATTTTAGCGGAGAAACATTTACAGTCCAAATGATTGTTCTTAAAAATTATGCAAGAATTCCAGTTTTACTCATTTATGTTTAGGTTTTTTTTTTCATTTGTGGCTTCATGTTATCAGCACATAATTATATTGAACGTGTAAGATCCTTAACTGTTACTAAACGTTCTAGCAACTAGTATTATATTTTATTACACATAATTAGGACAACAAGTAATACATTCAAGATTTTAGTTGCTACAAACGACCGCTAGTCACACGATGCAATAAAATCCGAAATTATTGAAGTAATCTAAAACGAAATTGCTCTCCTACATTCCTACCAGCATTTAGGTACTGAGTTCTATTTTCTTTATGTAATGTTTTTACTCATATAAATACGTTGACATACCAGAGATGACTAGACGACAATTTTTACGTCCGTACAGTCGGCACCGCATGGACGCTGACATTATAACTTTGACTGAGCTTTATTCTTAAGTAATAAGGTTGATATTCGCGCTTCCGTTTTACTAATGGTTTGTGGTTAACTGTACAATGGCCAGCCTAGTGTTGGACCACGTCCAAAGGGAACGGTTGAAATATCTCGCGAGTGGTCTCACGCGACAGTTTCAAACTGGTCCCGATCGCTCTCTCGTCACTTCGATATTACCATTATTTATAATTCGACATTCTAGTTAAATAAAATAGCCTTTTTACCGCACTTTGAAAATACAAATATCTACGGTTTATTGAAAATACTTTGCAGTTCACGGTATTTGTAATGTAGGACGTAGACAAGGGGTCTTTGTCCTGCGATGACATGACAACCTAAAGCGAAAATAGAATTACTAGAACTGGGTAATATCGATCATATTTCCTCACTGCTTTATGTTTTCACGATTTATACGTGCATTTGGAATTTTATAGAATAAATCTATCTAAATATTTTCCGTAGATTGAAAGTTCACTTTAATTGGTTGTGTATTTTCGAGATATGCCGTATAAAAATATAGTCATATCATGACATTTTGAACTAAACTACGAGTAGTAGGTACTTTGAAATATTTATTCGTTAATATAAACGAGTTTCAGGTAAACCTAGGGTTTGTTGAACGCAAAAGTAAAAGTAAATACGACTGGTTACTCTACCTCAACTTAACTTGTTAATTAAACACTAGAATGTATCTGGAAAGCAAATCTATAAAGTATTAAAATTACGGTCCTAAACTTCATTATAAATTACTCAATATACAATTTTAAGTTTAGTTTACGAATAAATGCGATCTATTAATTGTGCAGTTCTGACCGTCTTACACTACAGGTCAAGTACATTAGTATTTTTTTTCGTTAAATTCAAAAGAAGGGTGGGTTTCAAATCTGTTAGTCTGGTTTTGAAGTCAAATTAAATAAAGTAAAAAAGGTTTATTGCATAAACTTCTACAACTTAACAGTTTGTCTTACGTAGAGACCTTCTTGTAAATTATTCTGTTTTAATCAATTATTTGTGCAAGAACTTAGGCTACAATATTCAACTCAACAAAAACCTAACTTAATAAAACGCTATCCGATATATCGACACGTTGATTACTTCTAATTTCCTAGGCTTCCAAGAAGCTTTCGTCACTTGTTTGCAATGTTAATGTGGGAAGTTAGCAGCCGACGCCGACGTATCGATGCCGGCATGACTGACTGCTATGATTAAGTTATTCTGTTTCAACCTGAAACTCATGTAGGAATCAAAATACACCGTACCTACTAGAATATACACATAGAGATTGAAATATACACACATAAGTAACTGGTTGTATTTGGGTATATGTCATAAAATTTAAACTAAAAAACCTACATTATTAGGAATTCACAGAACTGTTTTGGACATGGTAATTGTTACATCATAAGTACGTGTAAACATTTGTATGATTAATTGGTATTGTCTTTAAATGAAGTAAACCTGCAATTTCTATACAAAAAAGTTGCCATACAAATTTTAATTAATTACGAGTAATTTACATAACAATGTTAAGTTTAATTGTATCTTGCAATTTCTTGTAGTCGACGAGTTAGTTAACAGTCTAAGTGATTACAGAGAGTGTTTCTGAGTGTATTACGCGGAGTGTACCCTCATCACAGGCGACACCTGTCAGCCGACCTCAATCCACGACAATTTACCTTTGACCTCATATTAAATAGTAATTGGAAATGAAGCACTTCTTCAGACCAGCCCTTTGTAACTGAGGTTTTTGTAGAATACACTTTGTAAGCCATTTGTCTAGGTTGTCCGTTCTTAAGAGAATTTGTGTATAAAGGTTGATGTTTTATTAAAAAATAATGTGAAAATGTAGTAAGAAAACCTAAAAACTTTAGGTTGACTAAAACAGTAAAAAGGAAAAAGTTTATTTTACGTAGATAAATAAGATTCCACGAAATTATTCTGTCCTCTAACGTCTATTTTGTATTCATATTAATTTTAACCTCGGTATTCAATATTTCAAACATTTTACAAACGGAGTACTTTTAAAAGGGGATTAATTAAATAAAAGCCCGGCGCTACGCAGTGTGTTTAAAAAAACGAATTAAACCTAAACTTTTTCGAGGAATGCTTCAAATTGTTTGGGAATAAATAAAATTGAGGCAGGCGAACACAAGCGCCCCTTTGCCAATCCAATTATTTCGGAAATGAATTCTTTATCGATAAAATTAATTAAGACTAATAAATCTGCCATTTGGTATCTTTTCATTACAATAACTCATAATTATTAGGGTCACGAGGTCACCTTTGTTAATCATAATTATAAAATATTATATTACAGTTGAAGGTTGAACCTTAGCTGTTTTGTGGGAATCTTTTGCGCGATATTTACGCTCAAAATCATGTGTTTTTTCACATATAGCAAAATTACGTTCTGTAATAGTTTACCGTAAGCTTTTGAAATATTCAGCTACTAGCAAAAACGTGTTTTAGTCAATATTTGTAACAATGATTCAATTGAAACGTGTTTGATTGTCACAGAACATGTTATAGACAAACATGCTTATTTCTTTACAACACAAAACTCGTAAAACAAGTTTGTATTCACACGTTTCAAAACTTATTTGTACACACAGTACATACTCGGCTAAAACAATTTTATAATGTTTTTTTTCTCTTTCCTAGGTCCAATATGCGGTGGCCAATGCTGTGGCAGGGGTCGTGAAATTCAAGTGAAGTCAACGCTGCGTCGGTCAGCTGAAGGCAGTATGACTGTCTCCACGAAGAGAACTGCTGAACTGCTTCTGTCTACCAAGAGATCGTTACAAGGTATGGTATTAGTATATCGTATTAGTATTATGTATTTATGGAGTTTCTGGCCGGTTCTTCTTCATAAGAATGACATTTTGGAACCGCGCAACTAGAGTCAGTAACGTTTTGAAAGTGAAAAGGCCTAGGTACTCGAAATGAAAACCTTTTAATTTTGACTGTTTATTTTATTTTATTTTCCAATATTCACGAAGTCCATGTATTTTAATGGGAAAACAATAAATACATGGTTAATAGTAAATTTAAGAATACGGATTAAGGAAGTACGTATATCAATAAATAAAGTTTGAAATAAACGGAAACGTGATACAGGATACCTATTAAGTACCCATGCCATTCATCAGAATTCGGTTAGCCTGGAAACCCATTTCAATATTAATATCGGCTGCTAACACCCAAGTAAAATTCATTCATATTATGTGTAGAAATTTCAAAATAAAATTTCATACTCTAGAAAATATCAGATACGTTCCATTCGGTTTTATGTTCTTGTCTTGCGATTCAAAAGCAAGAATTCGATATACGCGACTTTATTATTCTCTGAAATCTAAACCATAGTCGACACTAAAGTCTTGATTAAACGGACGGCCTGGATACGCTCTGGTTGTTGAGCAAATCATCAATATTGAACGTCAGTTGCGAGATCAAAGTGGTTCACTATACAGTGTACCTACTGCAGGCTGTAGGTAGGTATATAGCTACAGTGAAATATATTCTGCGTATCGGTGCCATTGTATGCAATGCAGGTATTTGTAGCCATTTGATCATGTTCTAAATACAGCATGGATAAAGCTAATTAGACATTTTTGTATAGGTAGATACGTTAAACGTATCCTTTTATAGCTGATGTATTTTCATTATTTTGATTTATGTATTGGTCAATGAAGGATAATTTCGTGAAACACTAAAGAACTAATTTTACTGACATAGTGTTGAATTATAAGTAATTCTATATTTTTATTATAATTAAAGAGATAATTACTTTCCTGAACATGCGCGTTCGAGGTATAACTGAGAGAGAGCTTGAGATGTAAAAGGTTCTGTCGATAGCTCCTCTTAAATAACTTCAATTGTAAGTGATTCCTTTGTGATGATAGGATAAGCCAATCAGCTTTCATACTGACTTACCCAAGCCGCGCCCAGCGGACCGACAAAATATTGTAGTATAACATTTGTAAGAAAGGCTCGTATGCACCATTTGCTTTTAATTAATTCGTAGCTAGCGTACGTTCGTAATCAGGCTTACTTGTGAGGCATCTTTTTATCTTAATTGAATCTCATCTGTAGGCCTAGCACGCTCTACCGTGATTAGCCGGCTCATAGATTTTGTCGCCTGTCAAGCCTGTTTTACACCCCACTGTGTTCCTTAATAACACGGTTTTTAATTTGCGAATTTGTGACGTTTTTCGGCTAAGCTTGTAGAAAATTACGTCCAACCTTCGTCGTAAATTAAAATTATTTTGCGGCCAAGTACAAGGTTTTTTTGACTACTATACCTTGGTAATAATGGTCAAAGATCAATGATCAATGACCATTAAATATTTTGCAAGGTATGCGGAATATGCATGCATAAGCGTTGCATTATGCTTTGTGCTTACCGATGTTAAAGTCCAACTATTTGACTCCTCATAATATAAGCATGAAACAAGCTTTAAAAATAGCTTGTATTCATTTATAAATTGTATACGTGCATTATACAATAAACACTATCTGTAGCTTCATTGTGCTGCCGGTATAAAAGGAGACGTTATTGAAAGACGAGCGCATAGAGATATGTTTATTGTGTCAGTGCCAAAGATCAATCGATTACAATAAGCAGATGCGGCACATCTTATAGCATAGACTCGGGCCTACCGCAAGCCGTGGCCACCAAACCCGGTGTGGCCGCTGCACGTATAACAATAAATACGGGCGCAGGGCGGGCGCCGCGCCGCGTGTTAGCCGCCACTCGGGAGCTTCAACAATACTTGTTTAACAAACACTCCCAAAGCGCCGGCAAATTACCCACTTTGTGTGCTCAGACCCTTATACGGTTATTAACACACGAGCACCTCCAAAACAACTAATATAAATAAATAATACGTTTTTATAGCCAAGTTGTATCTTTTCGATGCGTAATTCGATAAATACGAGAATCAATTGAAATAAAATTAATTTTATTAATTTCCTGTATGTTCCACCTCCTTAATTGCCTCTGGTCATTCGCACTTCGAAACTTGTTCTGCAATTATGCCGAGTAGACGATACGATAGTTAAAAGTTACGATTATATTCGAATTGATAATATTTAAACGGCATAAACAAAATTAGATAAAAAGATTTATAGCGTATAATGAAATATAAAAATGTGCCGACACGATATCAGAATATTTTTGATATAAAACGATTTTATTTAGTTAAACTTTGTTTGCCATAAGAAGTAATCACTGACGCTATTAAGTCGCTGCGGTACTTCGTGAACTAGTCGTTAGCAAAGTGTTAAATAAATATGAAATGAGTTTTCCAGCGAGGGGCACAGAAACTCGCTTGTTCAACGAATATTAACATGATTAAATTACTAGATGTGCAACATGCTTACATTATTAAGGCCAGTAATTTAGACGTGATTTAGTATTTCATTGATACCCAGGAATAGGTAAACAGAATAATAGACCAAAGGACATCCCTAGTAGGTACTTGATGTGCAATCTGAGTGGGTAAACTGAACGTGGCACTTGTGCCATCTGTGTATCAACCACACTAACACCCGATATTGCCGGAGGGTGCACAGAGGCGCAGAGCAAACATCAATGTTGAATAGTTAAATGTTACCTCGTTTCTTCCCTTTTAATATTCTAGCTCATAAGGCATTCAAAAACGTGATATCTACATTCGAATGCAATGCCTATTAAGTTTCTAAAGAATCTAACTTAGTGTATAGTTTTCAAAGTTCCAGCCAGAACTGGCTATATTTGTCAAATAACTAACGATTTTGGCCTTTACAAAACCAATTTAATGCAAATATCTATTAAATGTCTTACGATTTACTACAGCGGCCATAAATAAATACTGTATCTTAAAAGGACAATTTAATACTGAGACATTTAGGCGGGTTCGGCCTAGCTGTGACCTAGTGAAACAAATGGCATCGTAGCAGTACATCTATCTAGTGCTAAGCATTGACTACGACGAGACAACCAGAATTTATCACTGCTTAACTCGCACGCGAACATAATATATGACCCGGTTAAATAACGTATGTTGCGAACAAAACCAATACCAGCCGACGCACATAGATTAACGATAACGTCTTGCAATACGAATTCATTTGTTATTTATATTCCCGCAGTATGAATATTAAGCTCTTAGATCTTCTGAAATAGACTTCAAGGCTTATTTACCTGTGAGTACACTTCAAAAGATTCTCATCTACATGAGTGGTGAGCGTCATTATTATCTTAAAATATAATATTGGGTGCGACGACCCCGGGACTAACAAGTATGAAACAATGAGTCCCAACCCCTGCTCCTGAGAGGAAATAATCAGAGTGTGCTTCACGCGGAGGGTTCCCTTTATACCATTGTTCAGCGACTGCCTAAGGGCCTCGGGGACCACACGCACGGACCCTCATTAGAGCACTAAAATAATTTACCTTTGTGCTTTATAAAGGTACCGCACATTAACGTTAATACAGACCATTTAATATTAATAGAGTTCTCATTAACAGCTCTAGTCCCAACGCTTTGGTTATTCGGAACAATAAATTCCATCGGATCACTAACGTAGGTACAAGTAACCCTTCTCTCCGCACTATTCACCATGGAGTGTGGACCCTCCACCGTATTACTTCCATTTATTCTGTTTTGTTTGAGGAAATTGGGCTTCGGTCGGGACTTGGATGATACATAGCTACCGACGGATATAAGCGCCGCTCTACAATATGAAATTTCCTTGAACGTATTTTCTATAGAGTGGAACACCTTGAATATATTGAGTTTGTAGATTCTATCTACCTGCATTATGAGACGAGACCTGAACATAAATTGAGGAAACATTTTCCGAATGTGATGTCATTTAGATTTAGGATGATTTGTAACACCATAAACAAACAATACATTGGAAATTCCGGTAAATAAACATTATGACCAGCTTTTAAAATAAATCAATAGACAGATTCAAAAGGACAACTAGTCTCTAGCAGAGAACAAAACTAAGTCTCTGAGGCAAATGAATGGTGATAAAACTGAGATATAAATTTTCTTTCATAAGCTATTCTAGTCCCTTTTCTATTTACTTACTCACGTCTCAAATCCTGTCTAAATTACAGATACCCTGGCGTCTCATTACTACAGTCAGTTCTGCTTTTCACCAGACGAAATTGCTTAAAACGCAAAAAAACTCGGCTCTCTGAGTTCATTTGTTGAATCGTTGAAACAACCTCTGTAGAATTTACATAACTAAGTAATTAGTCCACTCTGCACAGTCTATTCACACTTTGAGTTGCGCTACACTGTAATGCAATTTATGATTCTTTAACTAAATGACTTTGAAGTGTGACTGTTAAGTGAGGGCGGTAAAAATGACATGAATTTGATGAAAACCTTCATAGCGAGGGGAGAGTGCGAGGTAGCCTCGGTTTATAGTAAATTAGTTTAGATTTGTTTGCTAATGGAAAACAATCGTAAAAAAATATAAAATCTTTATGAATTTTCACGTTTTCAGACGCGTTTTATATTATCATGTTATTGTAACTATTTTGCGAAAAAGAAATATATACCTAGTGTATTGTCGGGCCGTAGATCATTTACGCATTAATTAATCATTTTTACAGCAATCTTTTTATTACAACTGTTTATTGAAACTATCCAGTCTTACAGTAGCTTTTCTCCTTATTTTTCGAACCTTGATTTGGTTGAGGGTTGAGTAAAATTTAGCAAGTTTTGCGGCGTTCCAAAAGGCATCGGGAGGTCTCCCTCTGAAAAGACGAATGGCACCTATTATTTATATCGCAATCGCCGAACCGTAACAAAGTAATAAAATTAAACAGAAGTACCACTTACCAAAAATAAATAGCCACCAAACCCCATTGCAATAACATGTAATATACCTACAATTTACCCTGAAATTCTTTTTACCATTTAATTGGTTTGTAGTTAAACCGTCTGTTGAAATAATTTATGAATACTAATTAATAGCCACTGTAAAACTTTCAGCTCTTGCCACAGGATTCATCAACATAGATTTAAAAACCAAATGAACTAACCACGGAAAGTCAATTTCGATTTCAATTATGCTTTACAAGTTCCTTCGACGTGTTTTATGCATAATAGTTATTGGAATCAAATGAAGCTACGACAGATTAAATTTGCACTATTTATAGACTTATTTTTTATTGCAGTTATTTTTTTTTAACTCGGTTGTACTTATGTGAAAATGAAATACCTATTTTTTGCCGATTTTCCACATAGCTAATGAAACTTTAGGGAGTTTTAAAAATACGAAAAAAAAAAACAAAAAAAATGTAAAGTATCATATAAAACTTTTTAAACCTAAAGTTTTCTTTCCAACTGGTCTAACTGTTCGGTCCTGGTATGAACCAACCTTCTGAATTCTTTTCGTAGTTTTGCCGTTTTGCCGTTTCCCATTCCGATACACTCAATGCGAGGGATTTATTCCCGAGCTCTGTGAACTGTCATCAATCCCCTATTGTGCAGGTGAAAATACCGAGAGCTCCTTTAATGTCCTGTCTATAGTAGCTGATGAGGAAATCAATGGAGCGAAACGTTTATTATGCCCATCTACTTGAAGAACATTTCTGTATTTATTACTGGAACACTTCATTCAGTTATCTTCCAAAAGGAAATGTTTTTCTGTTATAATCTCACCTTTAGGATTTTCATTTAAATTCTATACACTTATAATCTAAATCAAATCGTAGCACCAAGTACTTTATAATCATAACAAGGAACTATGTATTTACCTACCTACTTACTGTCTCTTTATAACAAACCACTGCGGTATTTCACTGCGGCATAATCCAGGAGGATTTATTATTATTACAATTATAATGAATCCTTAAAGAGAAGGCTTCACATTAAAGGTATATCTACGAGTACGTCGTAAACGCCGTCGGCTAAAAAGCTTTTCGTCAAGCCTCATAGATCAAAGGCGCTTTTCATCCTTCACGTACACACATAAATGTGAGCACAGTTTGAGTTTACACGCATAACACGCCCGTTTGGATTTACTCTTAGTAGCATTCTGGTGATAAAGACGCGAGTTATTTAATTAAAAAATATCTCGCTGCTATCTGTATTGGCCGGATAACGTCCTCCTTGAGAACCAAAGAAATTTATAAGTATATATGTGGGCAGGAATGCAGCGAGGCGTTGATCCCGTCGCTCGGCCCTGCATTCCTCGGAGATAACACTAGATATACTTAGCAGGTGCCACAAACTATGAAACCAAATACTCCGGGGATGTTTGCCCGACAACTAAGCGTATTTACAGAGCCTCTGTAAACATTACGTTTAATTTATTGTACACAAATATTACGTAAGTTAAATGTATCCGAATTTGGGTAAGACGCCATTCAAACTCGACTACCCTTGAAGGTTTCAGTTACACATTATTACATTATTATATAACTTCGTTTGATAATTGTTTTGTCAATCATACCTAAATTAATTTGGGTTTCAAAGGGTTGCACGCATGATCTTAATTATTTTGAAATGTTTTGTTACCTAAGTAACCGTCTGTTTTGTCCTCAGATCACCTAACGGGCTTATCGCACCAGTCGCAGAACAAGACAGCGACGTTGTTCACGCAGCTGTACCGCGGGCACGCGACGCGGACGGTGCAGCCGCTGGCGGCGCTGTACGACGACATCCGCATCGTGCTGCGGTCGAACGAAGCCGACATCTCCACCGAGAACCTTGGAGCTGGTCCACCCAAGGACCTCGCCGCTAGTGCCAAGAAGTTCTTCAGGGAGATATTTCCCGTCGCCTATCATAACGTACTCAAATTAGACTCGAAACAATTCTCCCCTGAATACGAAGTGTGTTTGAAGTACGCGTATGATGCTGTCCAGCCATTTGGAGACGTCCCGCAACAGGTGAGCAAAACTCGTACCAGTTTTGAAATGTTATATCCCGCTTAAATCTTCCCATTCATCCCTAAGGATGTCGCGCTTAGTCTCATATGAGCGCCAAAAATACCAACATATGCGGGCGAAATACGTTTCTTAATAATATGGAGAGCCACGCGACGCCAGGTAACATTAAAATTTAAACTGAAGGTTTTCGTTCATTAAAAGTGATGGTACGTTACTCCTTTTACTTAACTGCTGGCACGCGGCTTAATTGGGTTAACCCGGAGATTACATGAATTAACCTGTGCCATGTAGTGTCATATTCGTAAAGAAAGGGGATGACAACGTTTTATTTTCATCTTTATTTCTTAGGACGAGTGGCATTAACAAAAATTTTTATGTTCGACTTTAGAGCTCTTAGAACTTTATTTTCATTTCTATATTCGAATTGTTCTTTTTTATTTCACGTTACTAGAGATAAATATTCATACTATATTTCTCTCAATAAAAATAGACTTTTACAAATATATGCAATAATTTAATTCTAAAATTGGCAGGTCTCAATAACATTAGTTAATACATGATCATAGTAAATACAGCATAGAAAAGTGATATCAATTTCAGAGTTGTATCGCAATAAATAGTCTCGCTGCATAATTCATGAAATGCTTATCTACATCTTGTTGGAGATATAACCGTACTTATGAGAGTAACAACCAAAATGTCCGTCAGCCGCTGCAATCAAGAAATCTTTATTTAAGTTGTAGCTTAATCATAATTGTAGGTTTGTTTTTATGACTGTTTTAAGATTGTCAGTCTAGTATGTTGCATTAACAACTAAATTGTTAACAGCATTATCACTTAAACGTTTTTTTAAACAGATTTACATCTTTATATTTCATTACATATAAATAAATAGTTACTATTATCTTTACTTTATCCACGTTTGCATGGGTTGCAATGTAATAATTGGTGGTTGCGAACATCCAGACATTTACTAATTGTCTGGCTCCACCTGATTTGCAAGGTAGCTGTGAGCCTCGATCCTCGCCGTGTAACTAATAGCCCTCTGTACGCGACGGTACCGTTGCCCAACCGACCTGCACAGTGGCTATTTAACTACAATTCCATTTATCACAGAGGCACAGGACAAAGCCCAGTGTTTCATAATAAGTATAATGAACGCTCTTGCGACATGCCACAGAGTTGTCACGACGTTGAGGCCCTTTTACAATTGCATTCACATATCCTTTATTTTAGCAGTTTATGCTAAATTATTTACCAATACCGGAAATTTCTGTACCATCTCTCAGACTAGCGTGTTGCAAAATAGTTGAATACCATTTCTTGAACTTTAACTTCACAAAGCTCCCCATTATTTCATACAGTTACCCAGTTGGCATGACTATTTTCTGCCGTGTGTATTTTGCTGTGGTAAATTGTGTTTTTTCTAAGCTAAATACGTTGACTAAAGTTTGTAAAAACGTTAAACTGGAGCATGCGGACAAATGCAAGTCATGCAAAGGACATGAAAAGCGGGCGTGCGGAACCGCGATAACACTCACTCTGTATAAAACCACTTCTAGATTTTTACGTCTATTTACATAAGGAGGTTAAGACCTCGCCAGTGTTGGTGGTCATTACTTAACCCGTAAAATTGGGTTTATTTACATAAATTTTGTCGTTCCACCGGTGCCAACGCCGACGCTTTAAAATAATAAATCATTTTCTGAGTAATATTCTGCGTTCCTACCGCTTTTCTGTCGTTCCAGTATTAGTTAGAAACATGTTTTCTTTTAGATTCTTTGATATATTTATAATCATCGTTACACCGGACTTATGGGTTGATAGGCTAAATTAATCTCTTATGACCATAACATGACACTTTTATAGGTGACATGATTTATTCATTGCTCGCGGTGCCTGCGGCGCTATTTTAAAATTCATCATCTTTGTAGATTACGAAATTAGCTGTACGAGTACGATGCTTGTAAACATTAGGCTTAGAAAGTTTACAAATATATGATGGGGTATATTGTCAACAGTTGGGCACGTCTCTGTCGCGGTCGTTGGAGGCGGCGCGTGCGTTGCTGCAGATGCTAGCGGTGGGTGCGGACGCGCTGGCGGCGGCGGAGCGCGTGGTGGCGGGCGGCGCCGAGGACTGCGCCGACCGCCTCCTGCGCGCCGCCGGCTGCGCGCGCTGCCACGGACACGACGCACGACCCTGCAGGCACTACTGCCTCAACGTCGCCAGAGGGTGAGTCCTACTTGAATCTATTATTTCAGCACCTAATTCTAGCCGGTTCTTCTCCAAATGACGCTTTGAAACCATGTAACTAAATTAACGTTTTAGGTGCTTGAAAAAGCTTATCTAAGTGAGTGAAGACTATGGTACATAAAGTAGCGCAGAAATAAGTCTTCGCTACTTTACGTACCTTATCATAATAAAACTATTATTTGCACAGTAGTTTGATCTCTATAAAGTTGGTCTTCAGTATCACTGCACATAATTCAGTTTCAAACACTATACAAGCAAATTTGTGCTTGAACATTCTCCAGTCTGAGACTTTAATATAATTATTTTTGGAGTAGTTTCACCATTGAAAACTTCTTTGTCGCTTTGTCATGTCAATATGTAAATTATGAAATTTAGTAACCGTTGACTTTCGTATTCATACATTTGCTCTTTGCCATATTGCTAACTATTTAGAAATACCGCAATTTAGAACTATAACTCAGAGTATTACCTAATTTATCAGAATCTACTTTGTTATGCGAGTTTACTTGCTGGAACAAAAAGCTTTCAGATACATTTTCTGGTTGAACTGGCATGGGCGACAGTTGGTTAACCGCATTGGCATGTAGTGTATCTGATCGCGTGCTATTGTCAATAAGAAATTACTAAGAATGCGCAAATACTGGAGCTTACTGCACCAGTCTGTATTGCAGCTTTCTTAAGTAGATAATTCCACGTTTTCTTTTTATTCTAACCGCTTTGCAGAATCAGATCATATTATATTTTGCCTTATATTTTATTGGAAATTGAAACACTTTTACCGGGTTTTTTTTGTAAAAGATAATGAAAACAATTATATTTAGAAAACACCAGAATAATAATATGCAAAAGTGAAATTTGAAATTAGATAACAAAATAATGTTATCAAAAACAGTGCACGATATAACATTTAAAAAAGTAACTCATACATGTCAGTTGTTTTTTTTTAAATAATTGTGTTCATCAACTTTTATTGCTGGCTGAAAACAATAAATGAAATTTCAATAAAGACTTTAACAAGCGAAATTATAACGATAAGTATTAAGTACTGCAGGTTTTGTACCAGCCACTAATTAAATTCGTTAACTTTGTCAAACAAAGCGATCTTAAGTCTAACGAGTCCCGAACTCGTGAGGTGGCTCAACAATAAGCCGAGACTATTCAGAAGTATGTCACAATTAGTCCATAGCTTATATTTTAATGACTTGCGACCGAATGTTGGGACTAACTTTGAACCAAATTTCTGTATGAAGGAAAGTTTATACCACGATATTTCACTACGTACTCAAGATTTTCAAATAAAGGCAATTTCGACGACTGTCTTTATTATTAAAGATACGGAACTATACAAATAAACCATGAATTAATTTTTCTCCATGTTAACACTGCAGTTAAAAACAATTAATAATAAACGAACCCAACGACATAAAAACGTAGATTAAAAACGAGCGAATCGTGTGAAAATTAATCCTACGTATCCTGCATTCGAATAAACTGCGATTTCATTTAAAAATGTTCAATATCAGTTGCGGGGAAAGAAGCGAGTAATCAAGTCGAGTAATAAACTGGCCAGCCTACACTTGTTCATGTCTGTGCGTGTGGATTAATTGCAGTCTGAGCCTGTACTACGAGCTCTTGGAGTAGGACTGTTGTTATTGTGCAAGCGAGATAGCCTTATATTAGTCCTTCAAGGTGTAGAGCGACGTCTCGCTTCCTCAGTCGTAGCAGTCGAGACCTCATAGGTATTGTGAGTGCTTGGGTCGGTGCAGGCTGACTAGATGATAGAACATGTGTGGATCTACAGGACAGTAGATAAATGACCAGTACTAACGTTCAACAGTATTTACATAACGTAACCTAACTTATAGAAGAAGTTTATTTCAATGTTGGTTACTAGATACATGATGATCGTTTATAGTTAGTTAAAGATTAATGTTAGTATGGTAATAGTAAGTTATAGCTTGAATTCAGTTTAAAAATAAAGAATGTATTTCTAGGAATTTAGTAGATATTATTATGACATAATACAAATAACACCTAGTATTATCTATTCTACAATAAAATGCACTTTAATTTATAAATAAATATGCTCTTCGAGTCAATAACAAAGCAGAACAAAATAAAGCTAAGGATCGCAGACAAGCATTGGAAGTCCCCTCGCTAGCGACAAAGTAAAACTCGGTTAACATTTTACAAGTCCCGTCTCGTGGACATCGGGAAAACATTGAACAGGCGCCGGCACATAAAACTACTTAGGTGCTTTTATCTTACAATGTATTTTTTAGATTTAGAATAGGATTTGTTTCACTTAAAATAGTTTTGGTCAATAACCCACCGGTATTGAAAACAGTACAAGTTTCTAATTCGAAATTCTTAAAATTATGTTCCTTTTGTGCTTACTGCACAAAAGGAACATAATTCGACGAAATCGTTTTGCAAAGAATTCTGCTAACAATAATATTCTGTGAAAGTTATACATGCAGATTGAAAATTAAGTTCCTGTTTATTTTGTACCCAAGCCATATTAGTGATGGTTTTCGTAAAAGGATTACCCGATTATTACATGTAATGTATGTTTGAAAATGTATAATTAAAATTAATTGTCACTTAGAACTGTCAATCTGCCCATCCTGTAATGGGATCGATTTTCAAATTTACTGGATTTAGCTAAAAACCGTATCTTACATGGCGCGACTGCCAGTCTGACCACCAATAACAATTTTGTACCAACTTCAAAAATCGAAGAAAGTCCTCCTTTTTTGGAATCTTTTATGTTTTATTATGTTTAACACAGTTTCTTATTTCTGCTAATATTTGTAACATGTTATTTGTCACCAGGTGCATAGGATCCCTCGTGTCGGAGCTGGACGGTCCTTGGGCGGGGTATGTGGAGGGTGTGGAAAGACTCACCAAGGTGGACGCCGATGTAGCGCTGCGGGAACTGGAGACCAAAGTCTCTAAAGCCATCATGTACGCGCTAGAGAACAGAGCCATCTCCGAGAACAAGGTAACAACATAAACAACACTATACTTAATATCAAATAACGATCAACTTAAAGTCAATGTTTACATGTGTTACAACTGATCCGAAAATGTAAATTAAAATATATAACATTACATTGAACAGGTTGAAGCTAAAGCAATATTTACATATTAAAACAATTTATAAAGTTAATCATAATTGAGCTCTGCGCGGCCAATTTGTAGAGCGCTCTCTTTGTGATTGAACAAGTTTCGTCGTCGATTTACATGATAATTTTCTCAACTGTAAAATATGGCACTAAATTCCCATCGCGGTCGCCTCACTATAATTTCATTTGATTTACCGGTGCACTAGTAACTTACAGAAGTTCAACGTTTCATGCGCTATTTTAGCATCAAATTTGCTGTTGCGAACAGCGAGCTATGAAATGTGGCACCGCTTTTTACCGCTCATAGAGCAATCAAATGGGAAAATATAGCAATTTAACTCGAGTCGAGTACTCGAATGAAATAAAGTTGCCGGACGCGCCCTACAGTTTGGCAGGCGGCCACACGTGCCCCGAATACCTCCGCGAGACATTTCAATTATTCCTTAGTTACTGCCGGTTTCGAGCGGATAGTGCTGTTCTCGAGGATTTGCATACCGCTATTTACGAACTAAACTCGATCCCGACAAGAATTCAATTACTTTTGGTGATATCTATTGAACGGTCGTAAAGCGTCGAATCTCTGTTTCAATATGTTTACAAGGTATTACGAGACCATAAACAGTTGGAAGACACGTAGGCCGAGCTCGGGTCAGCGGTGGGCGCGGGTCAGGCCGGCCTGCACCCACTCCTACTACAAAGAGAAAATTGCTTTTACACTAAGTGAGCCTCTTATCTTCGCATCGAATGCCCAAGAGAGTTAACGCTGCAACGATAGCCCGTCAAAAACGAACATGACGAGCTTTTATGTCTTCGCAGAACTATATTTATAAATTGCATTACGAATTAAAGGCTTCATGTATGATATTATTATGTTAAATGAAAAAATTGAGTTCCAAGGAGTATCTCAGATTAATAATTTATATTTAAGGTTTTGTTTATACTCTAGTCATTAATGCAGGAATACAGAACGTTACTTGTTAACCATTTATGCAGTATTTTTTATGCCTAAGCTTTAGCTCTATGTCAATTTAATCCGTTCGTTACCATACCTAATGTCACCCACGTGTCGTAGATCTCGCCGCAGCCTAGGATAGTGAATGCTCACTTTATGAGGAGTAACGAGTCACATATAGCCTCCCTTTATTCAGCGGAATGTATCCACGCCGCATTAAAATATCACAAAACATGCATTTAGCTCCGTGAATGCTAATACCGCAGAAATAACTCATGGTTTGTGGAGACGTCGTTTAAACATTGCACTTTCATTTATTTTACGTCCCCTGCACAGACTCGTTAAGTTTAACGTTGTAAGGAATTTGTATTTCTTGCTTTCTTTTGTATAACATGAAAATCTTGTTTAGTATTAGAAAATGTACTCGTTAAACAAATATGGCTTAGAAATTCAGAAATCAAACAAGTGTTATTGAAGTCCGTCATATTTTTTAATATCTAATAATATTAAATTATTGCAAGCGTTAAGCCCGCGGAAGCTTAAATGACCGCCACACGTAGGGTACATCCGTTGAGTCACGCAGCAAAGCAGCACTAATGCGAAGTTATATAACCAGCTCGGATCAAGGACACCGCTTCCGTCTTCCGCCCTGACACGATCATCTGTATACAAAAACATTTCGCTGAGATTGACTAACTCAGTCGCAACACCTACTTATTTTTAGCGCTAAAAAAACACTCTACTACGTGAATATTTTTCTCGAAACATTTCTTATTTTGTCCCCTCTCCCTGTAATCAGCCGTAGCAATATTGCCAATATAGGTAATCTTGTTTCGGTCTCAATCATTTTCCTCATACACAAACGGTTGATTCAATAAACCTATGACAACTTGCGCAGTCGTAACATACGTTCATTTATGAGTGTATAGGCATTTTATTTTCCTTTGGTATTTGACCTGTAACAAGTACAAATAGAGATAGATTAAATTGCGTTCAGTAAAGAAGAGCATTCTGTTCTAAAATATATTGTGGTTTAGTATAGGTATTTATTTTAAGTAAGAAAACTTCTACATAAATTTAATCTGGCCAAATGATAGGTTGTAAAACTTACCAAATATTATTTCTCATAGTCTAATGAAGTTAGTATAGTATAGTGAATAAATTGCATCATGCGATGTCTGAAGAACAAAATTATGACAAATGTATCGTAGACAGGAAATAGAAAATAACGAAATACTTTCTCTACTTTTTAATTACCTACTAATTTGCAGAATTTATTGCCAAAAAGTTGACTTTTTATAGTACAGGTATTTCAACAAATTAAACTACATTATTCTTTACCTTCTGGCCGATGACAGATACACTTAAGAAAATAAAAGACGTCTTAGCTTTATTGCCTCCAGACGTCGAACACTACTTATAAACTTTTCACTTAAACCTAAGTCAGACATCGGAGGTTGTTGACTTTCCATTTACCGTAGATACCTAAATCACTAATTGCGTAACTGTCGGACTCGCCTTTAATCAAACAAAATGATATAGTAGCTACTGGTCCAAAAGTAATAACAGATTAATATGACAAGGAATGGGCAGCTAACATTCGCGACATCAGTATCAATAAAAAATACATAATAATATCTTAGACATATTTAGTTATTGAATGTTTTATTAACATATGCCTATATTATTAAAATGTCAAGCGGAACGACGTCAATAAATAACAAGGAACCAATATTTGTACACAACATGTTGAGATTATCAGTTTTTATGGCTAGTAAAACAGTAATACATCTGTAGATCTCACACGGCGATAGGCGTCACGTATCTGTGTCAAGAGCGGGTAATGATCGCCTTCTACCTACGACTGCAATTTACTTGTTGCCAGCTAATCTCTTGCGCACCATTGAAGAGCACTTACACCCAGCCAGAAGCAGGAAGCCATTTTTAACGTCTATTCAGAACTTCGCACCTACTTAGAAGCGTATTCAAAATTGGAAACCCTGTTCCAATACGCTTTATTCAAATCTTTTGTTTTTTTTTTTATAAAAGCATTCTCTGTTCGTCTGGCTTGTTATGAATAATTAATTAACAATAGAAAATAACTTTCACGTTAACGTGTTTTATCCTATATGCATAAATCATTCAAATAAACTGTTATCTGCTCATTTCGTATAGTTTTTAGTGATTAAACGGAATGTGCTAAATAAAACCTAGTCCAGCGTGCAAATCACGTTCAAACTCAGTATTGGCAAATTTTCGCATATGTTTATTTTTGTATCGCTGTGCTGCAAATATTGCGGTTCTGTCTGAGTAAGAATAATGTGCACAACCGTCGCCATAAATGCCGTTTTAATCTCAATATTTTTCAAAACGGAATGTTATATTCTCAAATTATTGCGCTATAAAGCTTTTGCTAACCAGTCCTTCTCGACGCTTTATTATTACTTGAATAACGAATCTTACCAACACTTTATATATATATTTCTGCAAAATTCCAATTTCATAGAATTAATGAGGCTGGCTACATACATCGTCAAAATATCGATGAGTTGTATACTAGGTAGCATAGACCCGGAAACGTCAATTGACATCACTTTATACGTCGTTAAGAAAACTTCACAAGTTGATCTGTTCTGAAGTGTTCGGTGGAAGTTTATAACAGTATAGATTAGCATATAAAGAGTTGTGTGTCATCGACACGCGTCGCAGTCCGTATGAACCCGCGGTCGCACTGTGAACCGCATCTCATATTCCATCAGCCGGCGCCCGCCCACGCCAGCCGCGTGCTTTCACCTCGCGAATCCTAGGCGCAATGCAGGGAAGACAGCGAAATACCTTAAAAATTTTGAAATTGGTGTCTTTTAATTTAAATAAGGGTTATTATGACAATGTAACAACAACAAAATTTACACTAATAGATCTTATCAAAGTTGATTTGTCTATTTAATTTAAATATCAGATAAGGACGATTAAAATGTCGGTGTTTATATTTCTTTCATAAAGTTTAATATTTATTACATTATTTGTCGTATTCATTACTCAATTTGTAAGGAACAAAAGTCAGATAACGATAACAGTTATTTAATATACTGCTTCATAACACGAAATTCGATACAAAAATTTACAACTACGAGATAACATGTAAAGTGTAAAGCTATTAATATTAATTTCTAACGCATTTCCCCGGCGCCTACGCACGGCAGTCTGGCACACGACCTTATAATATAATACACCTCAACACAATAAAGATGGATTTAAGAAGGTCTACTGGACAATGGCCGCGAGACACATGCTGGGAGCGAATAAAGAATAGCGGTAAATTATGTGCAACCTGTGAGCCCCGGTAGACCAATTCTGGGGAATTTGGTAAAGAACAAGAATCGAAATTAATACATGTATAATTTATTGCCTAGAGAGTCATTCTGAACTCTATTGTAGTTTTTGTCAGTGAATATTCTCCAGTCATTTGCTTTGCAATCATGTTAGCTGATTAACCAAATGTTTAAAAAGTTACTCTTAGTGTTCTGTGACTTTTTGCTTTTGATAATAGCGAGCTTTTTAAATAAGAAGCGATTTAACCATTTCTGGTTCCGTGCTTATAAGAGATGTGGGTTTGGCGTGTGGCGTGTACCGCGCGGCAGATTATACCGCTCGTGCCTTGGGTCACCGACGTGGGCGCAGACTTACAGCCTCGATACCACCAATCGCAGTCGCATTGATGTATACCAACATCGATATTATTTATTGTAATACTGCGACTTGTTTATGATACCACTGACTACTGCTCGTAGATAGCGGATTTTTACAACTCTGATTAATTAGAATTATACGCTTGTTATATTCTGCGCCGTGATTGGTTCGTTTATACTAAATTTAAGGCTGGTCGGCTTATTATAATTTGTTATTGGTGTTATTAATTTAAGGTTTATTTAAATTAATCACGATCGTAAGCATCGATGTTCATGTAGTAATTATGTCTCGGAAGCTTGTTTTTAAATTGTGTCATTATACGTCTTTATTAGTGTATCTTAAAATATATAAGAAATTCTTGTATAATATTTACTGAAAGCTAGTAAAACTCTATAGACTGAGTGATTGATGGATTGCTTGCTTAATAAAATACTGAATCCTCACAAATACTGAAACGTCGTCGATAAAAGCGGTAAGATGAATGAATCCGAATACCAAATTAAATTAGTAACATAAAATAAAGTATAAAACGGTATTGTCGTGGAGGCAAGATACGTCTCTTCTCGTATCTACAGCGTACCATCTCGCTTCTACAACTGCACTAGTAGTACCTACACTTGCTTTTAGGCGTGGTGGTAGGCCCCTTAGAAAATCGCGATTGTTATTGCATCTATAATAATGATGATTTCCAATATTTCATCCATTTTCTAAGTTACACGGACAACTAACAAGTGTATAGTAATTTACAGAATTCCGATTAAATGTGTCTTATTTATTGCCTTGTTCTAGATAAGACTTATATATACAGTTAGATATTTTATGAGACCGATACACATTTATTAAGTAAATTAGCCGTTCGGAATTAATCATTCTCGTTTATTAAGTCCTCAGGTTAAATAACTATTATAATTCATTCGTTCATTTGTCTCAGGCCCTTTACTTTTGACATAAAATTTGTCTCGTTCGACTACGACTATAAGAACTTTTAGCTTTACTTAGTGTGTAGATTGCAGAACCAGTAATGTTTAAAAAAATGATAAGTTAAAAAAATATGTTATTAAATAGTTTTAATAATTTGTTATAAAAGAAGTGTGTGAACGGTTAAGTAACTTGTATCTACCGTATAATGTTAATTGCAATTGTTGACGAGATTTCTTATTCAACCCTTATTTTCTTTATCACAACAATTGGCCACGTTCGGCATTTCCTGATTACGTACAAAAACTGTGACTGAAAATTTCGCCTGTAGTCTTTGTAATCCAGCAATAATTAAGTTTCTGAAACCTGCGGATCCAGCCTTATATTGTACGAGTATTTTTTGATCACCCAGTACCAAGTTTATTTCGGAAAGGTGTCAAAGTTATAACAAGCACGTTTTGTACAGGAGCGCGTATTTACGACGATAATCTGCGCTGAGTAGTGAACGTCACGTATCCGACAGTTTGTGACAAGAACAGCGGCGTAATCATGATAGCGCAGACCAAGTTTGTTTGTTCGTTTGTTATAAACTCGTGTGAGGCTTATATCAATGTATGGACTTGTATTACCGATAGGAAAACATTAAATATCCGTTAGAAACTTGCGGGAAATATTGTTTTACCTGCGTAAATGAAGTCTTAAATGAAACCTAATAAACAGACTAATAGCATTGGATTTTCGCGGACCGGTGGAAAATATTAAAGTACAAAGTCGTCACCAAATAGACCCAAAATACCTGCTAAGAAGTTCTAAAACGTAATTAATTTCAAATAGGCAATTTCAGGAAAAACTTTTCTTATTTTCTATTAAGTAATCTTCCGCGACGGAGCGGGCTGTAATTGCGTCATTTCCTGCAAATGGCTGTCCCAAACCCATTGAGTGTAACAAGGACTATGACGTCCGCCATTTTTTACCATTGTCGTAACAGGCGTTATTATTGCCATCTATTATGCAATTTTTATAAAGAACCAAGATCATCTCAACTGCTTATTACTGAAGTTGTTGGAGTACAAAAACAATTATAGCAATAAATAATTATCGGTTTTGTTGATACCGGATGCTATCAAGTTAGTTTAAAAATAAATAGGAATACATTTAACGAGAATGTTTTATGTTCGTCTGTTAAATAAGTTTCTGAATCTAATCAAAATAAATCACAGTCCGTAATCTATTTTACATCGCTCCGTGCGTCAGGTAACGTGATCGTAATGTCTAAAGATATTAACTTAGGTAACCTGCGCAATAAATTTCACCACACGTAGATGCGTCTTATACGACTGTAACCGTGCAATCTACAAGATTCACCACCATACAGCCTAGTTATAATCTTATATAGCTCAAATTATTGCCATAGGCCGATTTATGATGGCTCATTTATACGCTCTGAACTCTAAATATTTATTGTCATGTTTAGAGCAGCCATAAAAGTGCCATTTATTATTTATCTCTTACAATCATGTTACGCAGACGAAAGTGCAAAAAACATTGTGAGTAGACTTCGCCCTGGATCGGCTTTTTGCGATATTCTGTTATGATGTGATTTACGAGGACGTGTTTCGTTGTTTATCGTGTTTTGGTCAGTCGTAGACGTCGCGCCGACTAACATCATCAAACTAATTTATATTATCATGTTAAATCAAACGGTACAATTTGTTTTGTGCTAACATGCTACATTATTTTTATATTGTTTTCGAATATTAAGTTACCAAAATACAAAAACATTTATTTAAATGAAATCTTAATGTATTAAACGTACTAACGATAGTATTAGCCACATTCTCATTACAAATTCGTCACGTGTAACATACTAATATTTAATCAATTTAAGCGCGTACGTGATAAACATAGTCATAGGAACTCGGCAGAGGAACAGATGTCATTCATAACATTCAAATTCAATGGCAAGTTACCGCGACACCGGATGCTTCGAATTTGTAGGTCGCCCTGAATTATTTAACACTGCTCACACACTTTAATGTTTCATAACCCACCAATATGACGAGCTCCTATATTGAGGATGATTTGTGGCGTATATTTCGATTACGGGAATATTATTGCATATCATTACAATCGAAGAAATATTTCTAACGCACAACCATTCAGACTTGTAGTCTATTAAGATAAAATACCAATGGCAAGAGATTTCTTTTACTGCCTCAGAGCTACCATTTAGGCACAATAATTATTTCCTTTCGCGAGAGGATCCCGTCTTTGAATTCGTATCCATTATCGTTCACATCCCAGCATTAATTTAAACTCCTATTGTATCTCAGACTTGAATGGACAATGTTATTCAGATCATAATACAAGTAATTTTAGATCATTACTGTTAAGTGCTACAAAATATAATATTTCATACTCTATACAACTATGTATGAATCACGAAGAACAAAGAAAGGATTATGTTACTGTAATAATAAGTTATTGTAATTGATTAGCTATACAATACCGTTAGTCATTCGTTTTAAATGGTAATCTAATAGTTTGTGACGCCTTCAATGAAGAGCCGGCCATAAATACTCGTGACAGACAACCGTATAATTGATAATGATTAAAACCTGTCGACCATTACCCAATTTCCAGACTCGTTAATATCATTTTTGGTTTAACAGACTAGCTACCAATTTTCATCACAACTCTCTAATTAAAATAACTAAGCGAACACACGGAATTCCAGCATTGTGAGATGAATCCTAATGAATACAACTGCTAGGTAACAGATGAAATTAAAGACAAACTTTAAAATATTCTCTAGGTATTTAAAGTGTCGATAAAAAGTAAATTAATGCTAAGTTTTTTTCGAAACGTTTAAAATATGCAATGGTTTACAACATTTGCATGCTACAATAAAAATCCGTAAAGCAGTAATAGTTCTGACGATAAAAACGTACAAACCCATTGAAATAACATTCACAGTATATTTATTTTATTCAGCTTACAGTTGAATCCGCAATGATAATAACTTGTGTATCCGTTAATCGTGATCTCGAGCGGCGCTTCGTATCGGCTGGTGCTATCTAGTTTCTTTAGCACTGTAATTATGAGATGGCCACCCGCGGCAAGCAAATGCTTTCAATACCACTCACTATTTTTATTCTTTTCGTTACCGAAGGCAAAGAACAAGCCGGTTGCGGTGCAAACGCAAAGCGTTAATGAATATTTACTATATTTAATGGTCGGCTCCTTTTTATGCCCATCTTGGGAGCCGTGTACGTTGTAAAAACGCTGTAATTAGCACATAATGTAAAGAGTTTATGCCGACTAGCGAGCGTTTTGGCCGGCACACTTTTAATTGATGTCTGTTTTTTGTTGAGCAACTATATTACCACATACGTGAGCCGCAAAGCGCGCAAAAATCTCGTAATTAATTAGATAAAAGAGTAACGGTGAATGGTTAGGTGGAGATAATAAATTATTGGTATCAGTACCAGGAAAAATTAATTGATGTTCATAATTGATATTTCTGTTGACTCAAGCAGAACACACCTATACAAATAAGGAAAGATCATGTCACTTGGTTTCTCGCAAAGAGAAATAGTGATATTTACTGAGAAACTTACGATACACACCCACATCTTGTAGTTTCACACTAATTAATAAGTAAGTGAGGCGAAACTCCGAGAATCATGTAATAACAGAGATTTTACACGTCGCTGTGGTTCGAATTGAACAGGAAGCGAACTCTCAAGGAATAGCTTTACCAAGGAATATTACGATATTAATAAAAGCGCGGATGTAAGTAGGTATGTGATATCACGACAGATGTCAGAGTCGTAATAAAACTTTGTCCTGACTGCTGCGGGATTCATGATATAGCTTCGAAGTTGGCCGAATCTTCGCGGAGTGTGTGTGCCCGGATTATATATAGCTAATATAAAATTATATTAAGGCATAAAACAAGGCTGTTCGGAGTTGCAGACCCATTTGTTTAACAGCGATTATACTATTTGGAAATAATTTGGAGTGATACATACGCTCGGTGAGCAAAATAACTATGAAAAGCAAAAAGTATATACTTATTTTAAAACCGATAAAAAAAATACTGAACATGAATCATGACTTATTATTCTAGAGTTTCGAGCATTGACGATTATAAAAGAACAAAGCAAGAACTTATACAAAACGCATACACAGTAAGTACTTCGGAACAGTACAAACATACCACAATTTATAAATAGCAGAAAAATGTCCAAGGAATACATAGTGGCGTCGCCTAGTGGCATTATGTGGTACTTTTTGCAATAATTGCGTTGGAAATATGCGCCTATTTGCGTCGGCTCGGTTGTTGTGGTTTATTTGCGTGTCGCGAGTCGCCGCGGCCGTTCACTCGAGCACGCGTCCCGCACTCGCTAATATCTACACGTGAAGAGTGCAGTATTGACTGAGCCGTAGATTACACAATGCGCGAATGCTATGGTTAGATTCGTTGCTACGCGCCCGCATTCGTACGCCTCGGTTCAATTGTTCATTATAAAGGTTCGGTTGGAGACGACTCGGCTTGTTTGTTTTGATGTTGAAGTACGAATCAAATTGAACAATCTTTTATTTGTAAAACGTATACTACGTAACGTAGCGTATAAACGTACGCTGAAAACGAATAAACTGAAAAAAAAATCCACAAAACGATTAAAAATGTCTGAACACTGGTTCATTGCAGCTCATGAATATCGTAAATATTTTGCAACAAACTTGTATAACTACATACATTCAGCAAATTAATGTGGAATGTGGCGGAACTACTAGACTCTAAAAAACCACACATAAAGTTTTAGTATCCCTATGTTTTATGGTGCAAAATTATGCGCAGGAATCTCACCTTTTACTAAATGACTCTGAATAGTTTAGATCTCAGAATGAGCATACTAACTTTTTAACTCAGTTATCAGTGCAATATTCAATTCAATTAAATAAAAAAGCTGCTTTTGTTGCGGGACTTGGTAAAATGAAACTGCTGCAGTTGTAAAAGCGAGACAGCACAATACACGAAGTAGAGCGGTATCTTTCTTCCACAACAGCTAAGTCTTACTTCAAGCTGTGGTAGTAAGTAGGCACCCTAACCGGTTATTCGCACCTCCATCTATTTCCGTGATCCCCGATGATATTCAAGCGATGTTCGCGGCGGCCGGCGTCTCGCCGCTGACAAATGACATGACGGTATCGACGGAACTACAGCGTCGTTTGTCTTCATCTTGTGTGGAACGTTTGCTGATTATATCTCCGTTTTTGCTAGTTATAAGGCTAGCGGTAACGCATTCCTTGTCTGCTACTGTGATTGCATCATATTATATTACTAACTAGCTTTCAATCAGTAGTTTCCGCATTGGTAATGTGATTACCTCGTAGTCATAAAAAGTCTATTTAATTGTTAATCGCTTTGAGCGCATACAACAGACCCTTATCCTCTTTTATAGCCTCTTCAGCAATTTTACTAGCACTATAGAAAACAGGAACGTAATTCCATGGTCTTTGTTCCCAGGTTCGTCAGGAATGTGGTCCTCCTTCCACGCTGGACTCTCCAGCGCTGACGTCACCACACCCCACGTCGGGCTCCATCCGCCGCGAGAACCTCCGCGCGCCGCCACCCGACACTGAGCTCCTGCAGTTCGCTGCAACGCTCGCCTCCACTAAGAAGCTGTTCGCTACTCTGGCTGACAGACTGTGCAATGAACCAGACTTCGCTGCTGACAATAATGAAAAATGTTGGAATGGAATTGCTATTGGAGAGTAAGTCAATCAACATAAAACTCTGATCTAATCTATTAAGTGAAAGTAGCGTTTTGTAAAGCATGTGTTCTCTTCGTTTAGTTACACGAAGCCGCTGGTGACATCAGCCTCGCAGAGTGATCAGAAGTACAACCCGGAGATCAGCGGCAGTCCGCCACAGGATCCAAGAGTCGCCGCCTTAGCAGACAAGCTGCAGCAGGCTAGACAGGTAAACAACATACAAAAACTTATTTTCGTTTGTGAATTCGTACAGATGTTTTGTAAATGATGTCAACAGCACCAGAAGTGTTTTCCCATATTTTTGTATACCAAAACGTTAAAGTGACGAAATATGTGTAAATCATCCATAAATATAATTTGTCAAATGAGATATTTATACCGTGGCGCCAAACACTGCATACCAAGACAGCTCTGAATTGGGTCACGATCCTCAGCAATGAGGAATACGAATCAGAAGCAAAATGTCGCGAACCAATATTTGTACTTCCTCATTACGAAAATAATTAACTTCTCAATGCGCTTGTTAATTATATGAAATCAGTATTGACTGTCTCTGCGCTTTCTGCAAACCGATATAATTTTGATGTTTAACGCACTTCATAGCGGTTTTATACTAACACTTGATTTCCTGATGTTTCACACTATTTGCACGTGCCATAGAGTATACTAATACAGTAATTTTAGGGGCCGTGGTAATCTCAGATGCAAAGATGACTATATAATATTTGTATAAACATTGAGGCGTGCAATAAAGAGTACCTATGTATTTTATTTCTTAATAGGTTTTTACTCTATATTTCTATATTTTGTCAACAGTTGCTAGTATCATACTCGCGCAGCAAGGAGCTGACAGCGGAGTCGTTCATGCAGGGCGATGAGGCGGGCGAGGAGGGCTCGGGCTCCGGCCGCAGCTATCCTGACGACTACGACTCTGAAGGCTCTGGAGATGACGGATCCGGCGACCATGACGGACGTGAGTATACTGAATATAGTATCGGATGATTTTAGGTAGCTGACCGAAAGTTCAAATTGTTCCGAAATGCAATGGAGAAATTTGAACTGCCGGTCATTGACCTCGGTAATGAAACTGTAAAAAAGTAGAGTTTTTTTTAAGGAATCAGTCCTATCTGCTATTTGTTTTCTTTTTTTGCACTTACTCACGTTTTAATATTGTATTATCTCAACAGAAAGCAAACCATACTTCAACGAGTCCCCGCCGGACTCGTCCACGCCGAAGGTGTTTAACTCCAGCGGCAGCCGTGTGACGAGCGCCGTGCTGTCAGTGGCCGCGCTCGCCGCCGCCCTGCGCGCGCTCACCTAAGCACAAGTAAGAGCCAGCATATCATACACGTGTGACGTCACCAGTGCCCGCCGGACACAGTGCAGTGACGTCAGAGCCCAGTGCCGCACACTGCGGAGCGCGATAACAATGCACACCACTAGCTCCGCATTTAAAGATATTTTAACGTTTGTAAATGTACAGTGCATATCGATGTTGTCTTCATTTTGTAAATATTTTTTTGAAGAATCTTTTAGATTTAGGTGGAAATATACATTGTAATGGAAGCTTTACTATACTTCTGCATTTAAAAACTTTGAGGTGATTGTGAAATTTATTGTCATAATAATAATAAATTATTTGAAAAACTTTAATCATTGTTGAACACTAGCTGATTGGCAATAATTTTATTAAGAAAATGTATAACGATTAGATTCGAGTGATAACTCTTAAATAAGGTTTTTGTGTACAGATTGTGTAAATACCTGAAACCCTACTGGTCTAGGTGCTTAGCTAGTAAATATATTTCGTTGCCATATTAATATTACGGATATTATTATTTATAATATTAATTAAGTCATAATTTAAACTAATATTATTTTATGTGATACTGATTAGTTGGTAAGTTGATGCTCGCGTGGCATCGCATTGTGTTTGTAATAGACTTGGTTTGTACACATCATGTAACATGTACTTTAAACATTTAAATGCAAAAAGTAAAGTTCCATCGTAACGAGAAGTAATACTAAAATATATTATAACTAGCTGTATGTTTGTTGTGTATAATTTATTTAACACGGGCCTAAACCATGTTTATTCTGATAAATATTTAGTTTCAGTATATAAAGCAGTATCGTAGTACGAACAATATGACAAGACAAAAAAAATATAAAATAAAAATATAAGTTATATGTAGCAATAAAATACGTTTGTAAATTGCTTTAAAGATTAGTGAATATAGTCCTGTGGTCATGTAATGGCCGCTCGGCGTTTTGTATGTAACGTAGATACGGATTGTTGATGTGAGGACCAGACGGAATGTGGGACATGTCGCCACCAAGCAGGAGTGTTTTGAACGAGTCTGAACATGATCAAATTATTAAATCTTAAAATCATTACTCGAAAGTATAGAATTTCCTGTATAACCTATACGATGAAATCGGGGAAAATTGGAAATTGTTTTAAAAACAGAGTTAATTCTATTGTAAATGCAATGTTCAGGCTTGTTTCTCTCATATCGAATCTCCAATGTATGAAAAATGAACAAACTAGCGCCTTGCGACTTTGTATGTATATTAAATTGCTATAAAATATCCAATAACGGAATCTTTGACACAATAAATCACGAGTATTGTTGACCTTTGTCAAAGTTTGGGGCGCGCGGTGTAACTGTCGCCAAACTTATAAATCAATAATGAGCCAGCCCACACAGTTATCCATAGCCGTATTATGACGCTGTCACACACTAATAACTTTATAATAGAACCTAATGAAGTTGTTGAGAATAGTTCGATAGCCTTAAAAGTCGGGCTAAGTTTTGAACTCGGCACGGATAATACAAAATACCGTCGATATATCTTTCAAGGTTTTTGTAGTTCGGAATAATTTGAACTTAATGATTCTGTCAATAAAATATGGCTTTATTTAATGTAATATAATAGCGAGAATCATTATAATGAACCATAATTACGCCGTGTCCATTCAAAATTAAATCAACGGCATGTTTGCAGACAAAGGACACAGTCCAATGAAGCTGTCAAAGCTTGCTCAGACAACTGCACAGATTTGATCGAAATACGCAGGATAATCATAGTTGTAGCGCTATACCGGGTTATTATTGGATATTGTTGAACAGTATCGCGTTGCGAAACACATTCCCCAATACTTGTATCTGGTGCAATAATAATAACAGTCGCAAGTGCGCACTCCCAATTTACACCGCGAACAGCGTGGCGACATGACACCCAAACTCAATGTAAATATTGTTGGAGAGTATATCGAGTGGAACCGAGACAATTGCTGTTATATCTGAGTATATAATATGGAAATAAATTCTGTACTATACAAGCTTTTGTTTTATTACCGAGTACCGAGCACCCACGTTATGTACAATTTACATATCCTCAGCGTTACCTCCACTCTCTATTTGCCTTTATATTCGTGTAACAAGAAAATCTTCGTACATAATAAGCTCGATAAACTCGTCGTGTATTCAGTACGAATCTCTTAACACGTGCTCAGAATCCAGTGTTAAATGAATTACGAAAAAAGCCGTGAGTAGGAAAGTTTTAAACGGTGAGCGGTGTTACTAATCCCTTCACTTTTAATGAAACTTCTAAACTCTTTGAAATACACGATTCATTTTTAATTTATTTCCAAGTTGGTGTTAAATCCGCTTAGTTTGAAACTTTGTTTACGTTCGTTAGAGTAATAACGAACCATGTTCATTTTGTCTACAGCAAGACTTTTAGTGAGTAGGGAACTTTACACCTGAACATTTTATAGCATGGAGGGGAATCACTATGGGGCATGGCGGTATATACTGGTAAGTATAGACAATATATACCAATTTTTCTATTATACGCGTAAAAATCACAATGAACCTAAGTAGGTATATACCATACAGAATTTTATTCGCACTGTTCGTTACAGGATATTAAGTAATGCATCCAAATACTAAGTTTATTCTCTTTGTCATTTTAAGATGTGAAGTTGTGACGAATAGATAATTTAACGAGTCTACCCCTAGTTTTTCAAATGCTGATGATAATAATTTCTTAATCGTCAGTCGAATTTCATGTTAAGCTCTGTAATTGGTTGTCAGTTTTGGTCAACCAATTACAGTCGTGATCAGTTGATTTGACAGCATATTTAATTGATTATTCTTCCAGAGACCGGGGCTAAGTTTGGTTAGTGTTTCATCTCAATATACTGGCGTAAAATCCTTTTAATTACCGGTCACAGCCATCAACCTGCTTACACTACAAAGCTACAGCGTCAAGTGCATTGTACGGCCGATCAAAAGACCGTAGATATAGAACGTAGCGAAGCATCGCACTGCACACTGCAGTGTCCCCGTTTCAGTTTATTTTATTCATAGCAGCCATTGTGGCAGTCGGCCTCGTAATGTACGATTTTCAAGCAATGCTTTTAACGATATGAAACTAAGAATTGTTTTGTTAGATGTAGTTTTTGAATGACGTTATCATAAACAAAAAGTACCTAGTGTTTTGGTCTAGTGTTTTGTTTTGAAGTAATATGACAAAAGTTAATGGATTGCCATTAACTTTTTGATACAGAAAATGCTGATGGTATTCGTATGTTGCTCATATATAGACAAAAATATATTTTGTGTGAGTAATGTGAGTATAGACCAAACTCTCCTTTTATTTTATACTCGCGACCCGTCCCAACTTCGCACGGATGCTTTACTGATGTACTATACGGTTAAATTCTCCTCTTGAAATATCCTATCTAAAAAAACCGCATCAAAACCTTTTGCGTAGTTTTAACGACCCATAGGCACGGACAGACGCGGGAAACAGTTTAGTTTTATACTGTGTATTGGTAGATGATTCAAAGTTATAATATTTTTTGTAGTATTTTCAGCGAACAATGAAACTCTTGTAGTATTACATTTACTTATAAACCTATTATTTTCCCAAAGAGCTTTTGCGACGGTCGAGTATATAAGTATACCTCACAAATACAATACAATCTAAGTCCTTCCCACATAAGTAACAATACTTGCGGTATATCTGTTCCGTCGGTCGTCAAGCCTTCGTATCGAATAACAGATAGCATAAGTCAGGATCTGTATCAGACGGCCATTTCACGGTTCATTTAGGCGCGGGTCGGTCTCCACTCAATTCATACAAAGTCATACAATTTAATACAACTGCTTGTACAAGGCAAGGCGGTACCGATACTACCTATATTTGCATTCAATACTCTGTTATTGGCTTTCAATTTGGTTCCGGAGTCGCATCAATCTTATTACGCAAGTTTAGAAGAAGGTTGCTTGTTAAACAAGCTGCATACATTAGTTTTGATAACCGATACATGACAAACTGTTGGAATAAAAGGTAAATAATTATAACTAACAGTATCGACATGACTTAAATATTATATACTAAAATTAAAGCTAATGTATGCAACGCGTTAGTTTAAAAAATATATTGTTTTTTATACGTAACACGCACTTACCTTTTAACATTAAATTAAAATATTTATTTGTAGTCAATATTTTGAAATACCACTTGATATTAATTAAGTAATTATATTGTGTTTGCTGTGGTTCGCGGTTTATTCATGCTATTTAACTTTAATGCGTATTTGTGCAAAGCTTTAGTTAACTGCAAATAATTAGCAGTAACCATAAAATTTTAATACCTATAGTTAAATGTTTTTATTAAATTGAATTTACGTTGTAATTAGAAGGATTTTTTAAAGCAACTAGCCAAGTAGTTATTAGTTGATACAGCCTTGAATCACTATTATAAAAGCTCACACGACCCATGTTATATGTAACTAACAAAAAACTTATCGAACTCCCCTTTAGTTTACTGCTGAGACAGTACACAAAAACTCAAATGAAATATCAATGCCTGTACTATATCCTCTCTAAGCAAATCCGTCAAGTTAGCGTTGTGTGAGCGAGATGCCGCTACGTCAATAGTAGTGCTCTATCTCCCTTTCACACTGGTCTCAAACTGTAAGAGTTTTGTGTAAAGAGTTCGTGGTAAGTTCGCAGATAGACGACAGACAGTAGTAAATTTAAAATCGATTCGTGTACGGAATGAGTCATACATCCAAACTTTCAGATTAATCATGTTACCGTCTGGAGTCTAGACTTTTATAAGACTTTGACCTGCGTTTGTTTTGGCGATTCACCTAGAAAATTGTCGAAAAGGACACCGACGTCCAACATCCAGATGTTTATTTTTAAAATAAACTAGACGCCAGCGCTAGTAGCTGCAGAAGCTAAAACGATAAAGGAAGAAAATAACATTGAATTTTAGGAAAAAAATGAATTTATGCACCAAATATTGTAGAGTTGCACGACATATTATATTGTAACACCTACTTACTTTACTATATTGTAACATTTTTTCTGTACGTTTACTGATTTCTCGTTTTTAAAACCGTAATAATACTTAATGTTTCATAGATTTTCAATGAGTTCTACAATTATCTGGCAAAGGTTAACGTTCAATCAAATCTTATTTTCCTGTAAAAACCAGTCTCAACAGAGTTTGAGCTAAATGCAAGGCAGTAGGTGTAAGGGTGCTAAGACTTGCTCTTATAACAGTCAATGTCACATACGTGCGACATGCAATAACACAACACATACTATCGTGATAACATAATTATTTCTCGGAACTGTAAATCCCTCTCAGGTCAAGAGGTCGGCTGCGAGGGAGTTCTCGCGACAATTAATACTTTAATCTATATTATCTTAGATCTGCAGGTCGTAAAGTTAACTAGTCTCGCCCTCTTGCGGCGGTTCCCAGAAACACGAGTGACTACCAGAGAACTTTGCGATATCGCTATCTAAATCTCATTTTGTCAGTCTCTATGCGAATGTCATTTTGACAGCGGTGTCTCAAAATTTTCGCTGTCATCTTCATCTTGTTTTAGTCAACTGCATCAGAAAGAGGGTGATGTTTTATGCAAGTTAAGTAATAACGCTGGAGGAACATTCGTCCAGACGTTTCGCGGAATGTTTCTTACGAAAGAATGGCTGTTACAAACAGTTTCAAGAAATCTGCTGTTTGCGTTGACGAGAGACGATGAATAGGATATGAATAGTTAGGGGGACTAGAAATTTTCGTATCAATTTTTATTGTATTTTTATTTCATTTTTGCTGTATCGAGTAATTGAAATGAGCCTTGTAAGAACTCTTATGTATAAATAACATCAATCAAGTTTGTTTTCAGCTACATATCTATTAGAAATACCTACTTACTTTTCCGATAGTAATGTTTCAATTAATCGACTTAAAAACGAAAGTTCAGCTTATTCTCATATAGCCACCAATTAGGTGATAACAGTTTCCACAGCCTTCTAAAGCCACTTAACCAAAGATAAATACAAGTTATGTCGGATATTGTGGCAAAACACATTTTCTAAGAAGTGAAAATGCAATAAAGTTTAACGTCAGTTTCCGCGGCATAGCGGGTTTATGTAAAACCTGCATAATGTCGCCTCTACGTAAATGTAACGGTGTTAGTTTAGGGGAAGGAACCTTTTAGACGAACCTTGTAATAGATGAAATGTAAGGGTTTTGTCTAAATACATAATGGAATGAAATCACAAATTTCAAATACCATTTTTTCATATCTCGATATAACGAAAAGGGAATTCGTAAATGGCATTTTTGTCTCAATTGTTATCTTTCTAGGAGGTCGTATTAAAACGGTATTTTACTGTTAATGCAAGAACAATATTGTTAAATAATTGAATAAAATAAATTTTCAACTAGGATTTTCTATTATCGGCAGTGTCGGGACAACGAAATGTTTAAAAATAAAACTAATGAATTAAATTTGTTTGTTAATACCCACATTGGCTCTAGTTCGTTTAAACAATATAAACTCGGTTTGTTTCTATCCCCACACTTGTATGAGTGAGCAGACCGCAGCGCATTAGGTACACTCGCGCCATCAGGTGTTAGCCACGCGACAGGTACAGGCGACTCCCGCGGCCTGCGGCGACGCAGTGTCATGTTGCGCGGTCACTGCCTAAGTGTGTGGAAAACAGATGCTGTTTAAATAGTGTGGAGAAATGTAACTGCTTATCTAAATTATAATAAGTAATGTTTTAAATGCAGTCACTGGTCATTTGTTTTTAAAATAATCCTTTGGCTTCTTTCCTGAGTTACGCATTTTAGACATTTTTTTGATTAGGTTAGGTTAGCCCAAGAGATAGCCGGGATAGAGTTCCCTAGGGATAGCTGGGATAGGAGAGCGAATATATATATTGTTAGAGGAAAAATACGGCAGCCTATAAAAGGAGGACGCTTGACAGTGCGCGTCATTATTTTTCATCGGCCGGCAAGTCAAGAAGCTCTGCCCGAATTTCGAATCTCTGTCATTTCTGTCAATGATTATTTTCAAATATTAAAATTCTTTGGTTGTTTGGTATTTAATTTCAATTTGTAACATCAGAAGTGGGATTCGAAGGCTGAAAAGCCGTTGAACGCCCTATATTTCTGGTCTTGCAAAGGGAAATTTTGTAATTTGTAGCTAAACTTTAACGTTGCCTGGTTATTTAATATTCGGGTGGAGTTTTTCGTACGCACGATGCCTGCCAACAACGATCGCAGCAAACGAAAGCACCGTGGGTGCGCACCCCTTCACCCAACCCGATGGAAGAGATCTTGAGGAGGCTGCGCGTGGCAAGGACGCCGACGCCGAGCCTGGACACCACCAACATGGGTTCAACGCAGTCTGAAAACGTGGTGACGAACGCTGCAGAGCGTCTTTTGACCGCTATCAACTGTGCTCAGGTCAGATCCAACCGATATTTTGTCTCTGATTTTGATCCGAGTGTTCATGATTTCGACACGTGGTGTGATGAAGTTGAAAAAAAAAAGATGGTCAGGTTAGGCCGAGTAGTTATAAGATTGATGCATTAGTTAAATCACCTCAACCCAGTAATGTCAAACAGGTCCGCCAATTTCTTGGTCTTGTGGAAGGGTGAATGGACACCCGATACTTGTGCTGCTTTTTTCGAAGGTGTTTGTACAATTTGCTTTATGGTTGTTTTGCTAAGCTTATGTACTTGTACACGGGATTATGTACCAGTCAAGCCATGTGGGCTTATTGATCTTAACGGTGCTAAGTGTCTTGAGTGTGTTGTGTGTAGTGTTCAGTGGAACAGACCCATGTAAATCCGGTGCGCCAAGGTATTGGGGTGACCCTGACACTGGTGGTATCGGGGTGAGTCGTGGCGCAACCGACAACAGACCTGTGTAAATCCAGCCGTCAATAGGATTTGTCAGTCGTTCGTGTTGTTAGATGTTTGTCATTCGTCAGTCGTTCATTTGTCAGTCGTTCGTGTTGTTAGATGTTTGTCATTCGTCAGTCGTTCATTTGTCAGTCGTTCGTGTTGTTAGATGCTTTTATGCACTATATGAATTAAAACCCCACTGTTTACAATGTAAATGAGCATGTTTCTTAGACTGTGTGTTTCTTCACAGAAACCGATTAGATTAGTTAGATGATGATGGCGTCGAGCAACCGTTGGACGCCGAGGGTGTTGCTGGACCATCCTCGAGTTCCTGCTGAGGGCTTCGAGCACGCAGCCCCGTCAGGAGAGGCCGTGTTAGAGGAAAAATACGGCAGCCTATAAAAGGAGGACGCTTGACAGTGCGCGTCATTATTTTTCATCGGCCGGCAAGTCAAGAAGCTCTGCCCGAATTTCGAATCTCTGTTTCTGTCAATGATTATTTTCAAATATTAAAATTCTTTGGTTGTTTGGTATTTAATTTCAATTTGTAACAATATTTTATTTTTTTAATCAATAAACAAGTAACATCTCTGTTTGATGCCGGCTATCTAAAATAATATCACACAAAGTGCCGCCTTCTAATTACGTCGCACATCAATATCTTTACGGCACCCATTCTTATTTATAATTAGGTAAAATTATAATTAAGTTTATCATACTTATCGACGATAAAAACTATAATTTTAAACGTTCGACCTGTTTAGGTATTGATTCCCCGCGGCGTCGATCACTTAGGGCACGTTTCCTATGAATTAAATTCCTTAACAATATGTTGTTTTATGGGAAATGCAAAAAAAAAAACATTTATATAAGTAGTGTTCCGTAGATGAAATGCAAAATATTTTTCTTCATTACATTTAGGCCATATAAGGCAAAAATGACAAAAAGATGCAATGGTAAAAAATAACTGCTATCACTCGTTTTTGTCTATCGTGGTAACCTTGCAGTTCTATGTATGGATTTGTGCGCATGTGGTGCAAGTTTGATCCCCAGTGCAGGTAAGTACCAGCGTGACTTTTTAAAATCATGTGTAATATTAATAACAATATACAAAAAAAAAAACCTGCCTATACACGTCCCACGGCTGCCTATACTCTTCCCGTACAGGGGAGGTTTGAGCATGCAGCACCGCACTAGCTCACTGTGGCTTGGTGAGTTCAAACTTCAATATTTAAAATCCAGGTTTCCTCACGACATTTTACTTCGCCGTTGGTCAGTAGTGTCTTAGAACAATTAAGAAACTACAATGTGACTTTTTCAAAGCCTGCGGTTAAATGTCAGTTTTGTATTATATAGTTGTTGGTTGCGTTAAAGTGAACTACGTTTTTAAAGTTTTTTTTAATAAGATGCTGCTGTGGACGTGTCTTTATAATTAAGAATAGGCTGTCGCGTGTTGTACACGAAGTTTTAATATAAACAGACCATAAGCGCATATATTATTGTATCGTAAAACTTTAGGCATAACACCAACATAATATTTCGAAAAAATCCTCATAAAATATTATAAAATTCTTTATGACATCTATGATCTTAAATAATATTATAAATGCGAATGTAATTTTGTTAGGCTTTCACGACAAACCCCTTAAGCGATTTTGTAGCCTTTTGGTGTGGGGTATACTGATCTTCGTTACATTATAATATTTTAATCTTCATATCCGAATATCGTCATAATCCAATCTTCACCCGCCGAATACGAATACATCATTCTTATGTAAGTAGAGATAGATAAATGAATAAGAATATCTTAAATTTATTTTTAAATCTTTTCTAATATTCTATGTTCCTTTTTATAAAATACTAGCTTTCCGCTCGCGGCTTCGCCCACGTGTAATTTGGGATTGTGGCGTATTTTAATGATCTCGACAGGACTTTCTTTCATAGGCTAAAAAATTGTTAGAATTTGAATTATATTATACAGCTTGAGTTACTCATGGATGATGTAGCTTTCTAATGGTGAATATTTGAAAACGATAAGTAGTTTTGGAGTTTGTCGATTACGTTATGTAACAAAAAGTAAAGCGAGACAAAAACATCGTCTAGAAAAATTAAAAGTATCAGTTGATCTCCTCCCCCCTCCCCCGCCCGCTACCTAAGGGCTTGCTACTCCAAAAATCCCGGTACAATTTCCAAAAATCTTTTTTTAATGCTCACTTTCGTCAGTAAAGGAAGCTTTGTTCAAAATATTAGACTCCTACACCGAGCGGTTATGGCTGCGCGAAAGTCAATCAGTCACCCAATCGCAACGATCACGATTGGAGGGTAGTTTGGAAAAAATTATAATGCCAAACTTATTTACTTGACCATATACGTGTTTGTGCTTAGTTTCAAGTTTATAAACCCAAGGAATAAGATTTTTCATAGAAACGTTATGACCCCTTTTTACCCCCTTAGGGGTTGAATTTCCAAAAATCCTTTCTTAGTGCACCCCTACATATCTCAAGGAACCTACATGCCAAATTTCAACTTTCTACGACCAGTAGTTTCGGCTGTGCGTTGTCGATCAGTCAGTCAGTCAGTCAGTCAGTCAGTCAGTCAGTCAGTCAGTCAGTCAGTCAATCAGTCAGTCAGTAACGGAAGAGTTTTATAAATATAGATTTGGCTTCCTACCTTTTATAAATAATGCCATTGGACAAAACTATCCGTTGAGTAGGTACCAGAAAATGAAGAATATCTTCATGCAAAGTTCTCATATTTTCCCAAGTCCTGTAACAATTACACCCGCAAATCTGAACCGGGACTGAGAACAAAATGTATCCAGTTGAACAAAAACAAGATGCAAGAATAATACAATATTCACGAGGTCTTTCTGTAAAAAAAACAATGAGAGCTAGGTTAATAATGAAGTCCCTTATTCTGCAAGTAAAATACTTTAGCAACAATTAAACTGATGTGCTCGGTTGTGACTAGGTTTTGAATGGAATTTTCAAGGACACATACATTCAGGATTTATGAGTGGTTAATATATTTGACATTACTAAATATAAAATAGTCGTTAGCTAAGGCAGAAACAGTACTGGTCTACAGGGGCTGAATCCTTCTCGATTAATATTACTACTTTATAAATATTCGTAAGTACTTATACTTTAAACAATACAAAATGCAAAAGGTACCACTCGTTACAGGGTTGTCACAATCCAACATTGTCCCACAAACTTTTAATGAGCATTAACAAGTTTGAAGGAAGAGAAAGTATTTCTACTTTTTGACAACCTTGAATCGCTGTCGGTAAAATGTAAAGTGAAATATTAGATTTATGACAAAAACGTAATTGGAATTTAATGTCCGAGAAATATTAATTATCTTCAAAATGTTTCGCGGTTTTCTGGAGCAGCTGAATGGAATTTTATTTAATTACAATAAGCGGCTCCAAATAAGATAAACAAACCAGTATACACCTACAGAGGATATTGCAATAGACAGTTTTCCAATTAGCAGTGCTTTGAAAATGGCAACTAATTAAATTGTTATCCCCATAAAATTCTAATTAAATGACGAAATGGCACTTTAATCATGGAGAAAACGTTGTTCCGACTTTCATGAAAAACTGCTAAAGGACTACATAACATGGTGCACTATGGCAACAGATGGAAAAATCCAACAGCAGATCCAATTAACATCCCAGGGCTAGCACTCCAAATAACGATGACCCTAACACCAGTCAATTTAAAGTACGCCATGGGTCTCTCAGCTCGGTCAGTAGATCACGTCACTAATCTAAGAGATGATTGATGATGGCTTCAATATCGCTCGTTACCGCGTCGCCACGTGCTCCATGCTCGCGAGTGCGAGTACGCGACCTAACGAGAGGCGCGCCAATTAAATTTGATGCTGTCACACGCTGGCGCCAGCCCTACGCGCAGGGCTATCACCAACAAGATTAAATCAACATTGATAAGATTTTAAGCGCACCTAATTTATAGCTGTTTACTTTAATTTTATCGTCGAGATCACTTTTATATCTTATAAAATAGCTTTCTGAATATAAAGTTGAAATTGGCTATTTATACGCAAAGTGATCGTAACTTGGGATAGCCTAAAGTTCTGAGGGTGGCGAGATATCGAGGTATCTGTGAATTAGCATGCGCCGTGTAATATGAAGCTGCGGCACGGTTTTCTTTAAATTTATGTTACACTACTGTCTGCTTTTATGTCTTGTAGATACATATTGCTCTCGTGTTCCCTAAATGTTTTGAAGCCCTTTGACCTTTGACGTCAGCTATCGTCACTATCAAGATATCAATAAGTAGTCATAAATTACTTTTATGAGGCTATATCTTGATATCGAGCTGATTAAAAAGTTCAAACAAATAAAAAGTTCAAACCCGAATACTTTTTTCATTCAAATGAAATAACCGAGCATTCTGAAATAAACAACACCTTTGTCACGAAATTCTTTTTCACAAAATCGGCGAAATCTTTTCACCCCGACTCCTCTACAGACGTAACTTAATGGACACGGATAAAATAATCAAAGTTCGCGCGTTACTTATAGGGAGCTAATCTTTCCCCTCGATCGGATTCAATTCGCGCCGACTATCTGCCGGCTGAAACAACGAAACTTTGAAGATTTGCCCCATTGAGCCCCGAGGACGGAGAGACAGACACTTTATTTTGTTTTATGTGAAATCCTTTTCTCAACAGCGAACTAATTCCGATAACTCCTTTTAAATTCTTTAAAGCTACCCCAAGTTATATTGAATTTGAAGACGGAGATGAAGATGTTTTCTTTGAACGGACACAGTACTGTTCAAAATCGAAGCTAGAAACCTAGTAAGTACCTACATAAAAACAAGATAAATAATATAAAGAATTTTGTGCCTATTTTATGATGCTGGTAATAAAAGACTTAAGGTCGTCTAGCGTCATTAAAACCCTATTATTCTCAGACTAAGTGGTTTTATCTTAAAACCTTAGGTACATTTTTAATATCGGCCCTAAATACCGCGTGAACCCTATCGGGACGGAGGACAAATCCATTACACAAGCGTTTGAGTTTAATTTGCGGCCATTCCGCACTAAGTATTGTATTATTTATTGGCGTTCAATCTATTGCTGGTGGGTTCCGATCACTTGAGAGTAGACTGCGAACTATGAACTGCTTGGCAACTGGTAACTGCACCTAACTCAATGCTAGTACTTAGTTAGATTTGGCTTGTTCTAACTTCACCGCTGGCTTTGTGCAATAAAGCGATTTAAAGCCTCAATCGCATTCAGATTACGTGTAGTCTAAATTCCTGGAATCTCAAGAGAAGTATTGCGCTTTTGATAGCTAGTACGATTATTTATATACAACTAACTGAGCTTCGCCATTTCACAAGCGTAGTTTCCTTTCGTGTTTATGTACCGTGTTCGTATAAAGAATGTATGTGTGCGTGTGTTTTCAGTGTGATTTTTTCGACGTCTAAAGCAAAAGCAATAATCCCAAATGATATGAAAATGTGTAAACAGCTCAACTTTGTTTTATGTTATGTAGAAAGAAAACAACATATCGTAATAAAATACTTACACTCATATTAAAGAAGTAATAAAACGACATCAAATGTTCATTGTAATACCAGACGCGAAGGCAACCAAGCTGTCGTAGTAACTCAGAGTGCTGACTTATTACAGTGAACATTTGATCAGCTCGTTTGTCTGCGTCTAATTCTAGCCGAGAACCGACACTAATCTATTACAACATAGCACTGCACTAGTAAAGTGTTGACGCTATGAACCGGTGCGAAAACAATTGACATACCTGGCATAATGTTTTGGGTGGGGAAATCCTTGCAAGGAGGTTCATATACCTATTTGTAGATGTACATGAATAGTACTAAAAGGTTCAGTAACAGACATTTCTTGCCCATTGATTCTAAGAATCTTAAAACTTATTATGTAAGGCAGCTAGTTTTGTAACTCTGATTGCTTCTACTATATCTGTAAATCCCGGTTTAAACACTAAAACCGGTGAAAAGCTTTCAAATTCCATCCTAGCTCTTTTCACAATGTGAGCGAAACGTGGTGTTCCCCAATCCTTTTGTTATTACCATTTTTACGGAAGCTCATACGTCGTACATTCAGATTATCTGTTCAAACCTGCCCAGTCTTGAAAACTAACCTATCACCTGCGAGCTGAGTTGTTCCCCAAGTTTAATTAAAGCCCCCGACTTTATGCGACACTACTCGGAAGTTCGTTAGACAGTTTCGTTTTGGATAGTAACAAAGAAAATTGCTATCGTATTCCGATGTGATTAGTGCTGAAGCCGGAAAGAACCTTTGCTCGGAATGTGTTTTATCGAAGTTAACTTGTAATGTCACAGTACTATTTTCTTCTGGATAAGCTTTGATAGAAAACATGATTTATGTTTCAGATTTAAAAGAAAAGACACCCTTTTATTTCACCCTATTATTTCATTTTTCTTGAATGTCACAAGGCCAATGAATTTTAAGCCTAAACCTTCTTAAAAAGTGGAAGTCGAGAGTTAAACTGCTGCAAAGATACTGCGACTTTTAATCCCTAATCCACTAAAAAAAATCGCTTTCCTAAGTGAGTGTCAAGAAAAGTCAAATAAATAACATGTTATCTAACCGAAAAGCAATTAATGGCGGTAATAAAAATAGTAAAGTTGAGTGAAAACCTCAGCGCCGCAGTGTTGGGCAACCCGCGGTACTTTACGACGGCTCGTGTCCTCCGGGCGTCGTATAAATGAAGCTGCGATCATTTAAGATGTGCGCACGACATCGAACGCAGAAGTATCACTGTACAGATGACACCAACTAATGTAACGTGTTCAAAGTTTTAAATGTGTTTTCAAGGAAAACAAACCATTCTTAAAAGAAGTTGTCCGAAGTCCTAAGTTTAAGTTTTGTATGGGATTACCAAAATTTATTTTCGAGGTCTTTCTAAGTTCTGGTTTCCGCTGGAAAGACACTGAACTTGCTGCTCAAGATTGCTCAAGATTACTCATGCAATAAAGAATTGAGAAATGAGAATTGATTGAAAAGAGTGGAAAAATCTTCGGCGAGCCCTACGTCCCCGATGAGGGATAACAGGACGACATCATCATCATGAAGTTCTAAGTTCACATAATAACTGAGCAATTTTTGCAGGTTAAATATACAAGCTAGTAACATTCTTTCATTCACATATGATCTTAGACCTTCTAACCACGTCTGCCCTATGGTCCACCCATAGTGTCACCGCTGAATAATGAATGAGACAACCGCCCGTTGACTAAGAACTGTTATTTTATTGTTCTGCCCAGCTCAATGAGCAATTTTCAACATTATGGCCATGTTAAATATTAATAAGTGAAGGGAAAACGCCTCAAAATATCTTGCAAGTGATAATCATGATGGTAGTAAACTTAGGCTGTGGTTACGTATAAATGCCATACGCTCTATCCAACGTCACGCTGTGCGCTGCGTCATAAATGTCTTGCTTCAGAAGAATCCGCTGATTGACTGCAAAGAAATGTACGTCAAAGCAAGCGTACTTTTCTAATGTAAGCATTGTGTCGCTGTGCACAGCGTGACGTGGCGTGCAACGTGACGCGACATACACCGTTACGCGACGTACTCCGTGACGCGGCGTACAGCGTGACGTTGTATACAAACTATGTTGTTAAGAGAGTATGCCCTTATATCCTGAGAATCTTGCAAAAGTTCCTCTTTATAGCGTCCTGTTTCTTAGCAACGGGCTTTAACGACGTTCCTAAGAGGACTTCATGAACTCGACACTGTAAATGTTGGAAGTTTTGGACAATGGCCCCTGAAACAAATGAAATGGCAATGTGAAATATTTATTTATAGGAGCTAATGTTGATGGCTTTAGACTTTTATGGAGTATATTATTACATTTTGGCTGTTTTCAAAGACTATTAAAATCAAATTAATTACACAGTTAATATAAGAAGGTATTTGACGTCCGTTTTATTTTTACTTTATTAAAAAAATCTCCGCATTTTGATTAATTGTCTCTTGTAGTTCGGAGAAGGTCTACTAATTAATGATTTACCGCAAGAAGGTCGGACCGCACATTGTGTGTGCCTAGGTCCAGAATTAGGCACTTTATTGTGAGGTACGTCTTCATTAACACAAAGTACATCATTAGGCCCTTATTATACCTACATATTACTAAGCAAATAACAATGTTTAGAAATGAAATCTGAATTGTATATTTACATCCTGTAAATTTGTATTTCATGACACGACAATTAATTCGTACTATCCTTATTTCGTCCAAAACTTGACGTCTATTTTATTATGTTTCATTTGATCCAAGCACTACTCTGTACACAGAAAAAAATCGTTACCAAACAGGTAAGTACCAACTAAACTATAAAACAAAAAGCATAATTAATTTCCCCATCCTACGTAGGCTCACAATTAACCACTCCAGTACCACAGAGATTGATATCCAAAGAAAACAATTTATTTATATCACAATGCTTAGCCGCACTTTGTTTGCCGATCACAACAATGAGTACAACTCCATTCTTCGCGGCGTGATGACGGGCACCCACGGGAGGGACTGACACACCACCATGCCGAGACCCCAGGGAGTTTAATAGATCACTTGAAGCCTTTAAAGTCTAAGAGGTCAGAGTGAGCCGGTCGTACGTGCCACCCACCAGTTTAGCGATCTATTGTCTCCTCTTATCTGAACATTATTTATAATGACTAAGATAGTGCACTCACGTTAGGCGCCTACGCAGCTCGGAACACACGCAGCTTCGTTCCTACTTTATAGTTGTTTAATTGGAAAATTTAAAAACTATTAAAATTGAGGTTACGACTGTGTACGGACGTTTATGGCCGGCTTACTGCCAGCGAACACAGCGGAGCACAGAATTTCGCTTTGATCTTCACCTTGGAAATTGTATGAATAATGGAAAGGTTACAACCGCTATTCATTAAAAATTAAAACATTCTTTCTTTGTAAGACGTTGATTAAAAAATTGATCGTGTAGTTACATAATAATTGCTTATTATCAATATTTTTTTTCCTTTGTTTCTATTGCCTTCGAATAGATTTTTTTTTCAATCACATGGTAGCCTCAACAAAGTTTCTAAGAAAAGCTCACAACATAAAATGAGTAAAACACTCTATTGGTGGCAAAAATAACCTTATGACCTTTATCTTGCAAGTTTATTATTAAGATTCCACCACATTCAAATCTCCGGTTATAACGTAAATTTACATGGAAACTTAAAGAGAACAGACTGTAGGAAAAGGCTAGAACATTGATTAAGCACCTAAATCATTATAAAGTTAATACGAGTCTGGCGTGTGCCTTTATTCTTCACTTACCGTAATTGAACACGCGCCTACAAACGAAGATTTAATTTAACACGGATTAGATAGAACAGACGCTGAATATAAATTACATAATTGCCAAAACTTTTTAAATAAGTCTTCACGATTCAAGGGAAGTTTCAAGATCCTTTGTTATCTGTGGTCAGGAAAACGGACATGGAACTATTAATATCTCCAATTGAAAATAAAAGAAAAAGAAAGGTAGATAATAATAACTTCATTTAAAAATAATAATTTTAAATGTTATTAATCCTATCTATATAAATTCTCAAAAGGATGAACTGCAAAACGAATAAACTTATATTTTTTACAGTACCCATAAAATACAGTATCCATATAAGAGACACAAACAACAAAAGTAAATTCTGTAAATTATTAAAAGAACATCTATTATTAAGTATAACCTAACTAATATCTACAATATTTATATTATGTAATTTTAATCCGTCCGTACTTCATAATAATTATGTTTAGTTATAAGTTCTATGTAATTGTAGCTGTAATCACTCACAGATAAACTGTAAAAACAGTTTTGTGGGGCTGTGTTCTAGTTTATAAGATTATGTAAAAGTACTTAGTAAATAAAAAATAATAATAATAATAATAAATATTTGTTCAAAAGGGATTTTTACACAGATCCATGCGGCATTTACCTACATACATATTACGTCCATACTTTTCCGATCCTACCTGTACGCCAAAGTAAGTCGGTCAAGCGGATTTACCCGAATCCTATTGTTATGTTGACGTTAAAAAGGGTACACCATAACTTGTATAAATTACTATTATCTCCTCAAGTCCGAATGAAAAGCTTTTACGGTTCTCGTCGACTTTACTTCATACGTCTATAAAGCTAAATTGAGCGAAAAATCTGTCGTGTGAGTAAAAATGAAATCTAATCGCATATGAAAAAGCTATCAAAGCATTTTATATGTGGAGATAAAATGAAAGGACGAGGTTAGTCGGGTCACGCGCCGCGACTGCCAAACGGAATATTTAAACAACTTCTTAACGTGCCTCCGAGACGTAAATTATGTTTCTTTTTTATTCGACTTTATCCTAATGTGTGCTTAACGTTTTGATCGGAGGTAAACGAAATTTTAGTAACTGCGGGTTTATTAATGTCCTGGTTTTAGAGTTTGCGAGAGGAGTCGATTGAGGTCTCTCGTTATTTTTATTATTTACGAAGTTTATTTGGATACAACAGTGTAGCAGTCATACGTTACTCCACGAATAAATATTTTTTTAAAGAAAGTCACACACACAGTCAAAAGGTAGAAAATCACCGGTGATTGTCTACTAAAGCAGTATAAATAGACTCACTGATACTATCAAACATGGATAGTTTAATCATTAAAGCACCGTTAATTCCAAATATTATCCTATCATTGAGTCTACTGCTAACATCTACTGTTCATTAATAACCAATAACCTTAGTAAGTTAGTACATAACTCAAAAGAAACCCCACAGCGTCGCCTATAACCTCTTAAGGTAGAAAGTTCAACCTCCAGAAAGAGTCATAAACGAACAGAATACATTAATTAAAAATTAAGCATCTAATAATGATGGAATGCCGTCGTGACGACACGTGCGCCGCGAGCGATGCGCGCGACGATGATAAATATTATGGCCGAGCAACGGTGTTAATTGACACTCGTAGTTTAAAACTATCCGACTATCATTTAAGATGTATTCACTACCCTACCATCATCTGTCAAAGTTAAACTGTCAAACGTGTGGAAGCAAGATGGCGCGCTACACATTATAGAGCGGGGTCTCTCTTCTGTATCGGAAGCTGTCTTTTTCTAAGAGGTTATGGTAGGTTGAAGACTCCAGAGTCGTAAAAATGTCTCTTCGCCCACGGGCTGTAGCATCAATTTGTTTCTCGTTAATTCGGCGTGACGTCACCTGATTAATGCCTTTGTAAGGCTAATGAGAGTCGCAGATGATGCATAATCAATAGCTTAGTTACTACAGAGGTCGTGCGCTGAGGATTTCCATCGACGAACTACTATGAGCCCACGCCCACGGCTGGTGTTATTTATGGGACTTAATTTTTAATTCATACCTATTGGTTGTGACTGATTGAGGTTTAGTGCTGTGAAAGGTTTTATTTGAGGCTTGAACTTATGAAATGGATAAATCCCACAGAATGGAGTTTAATTTTCTCGTGAGCTCTTAAAGTCATGAAAGAGGCAGGAAAAAGTTCTATTTATTCGTTTTATAATCGGAATATTTTGCATAAATATACCTATTTTTTTTTAATCTTATCGTATATTAACCATAATGATACGATAACTTTAATGAAAACGTAAAAACACACATCATACCAAAGTCACTTTATCTCAACATTAACGATTCACTTAAACAAAAGTTACCTAATTTAGAGAGTTTTAATTGCTTGGCACTTATTAAGCTTCAGTCCAGACTTATCAGGCAGGTCATCTCAGGCCGGGAAGTTCCTTCATCAACAAATCGAAAACTAATTTAATCAACGACATCAAGAATTTAGAAATAGGATTCGAAAAACTAAAACTAGATCTAAAAAATGATGTTGAAATGAAACTAAAATAAATTTCTTACTGAAATTGCGTTGTTGATGCATAAAAGAGAATGACCATAAATTATATCTAAGAATAGTATTATTCAAATGAGAACGCGTAGAGCATTATGAAGTCTCTTAAGCTCTATGGGAAAAAATAAGTAATGTCGTACACACTCCCACTTTCGCAGAAAAAGCAGACTATTATAAACCTCTACAAACAACCTGAGTAGTTTCAACGAAAAAAGGAAGTAATTCAAATTGTTTATTATCATGCTTGTTTATTTTAAATGCTCAAACACATACGCGGCGTGAATTAAATAAGCGTAATAGGATAAAAGTCGTCAGAGAGCTGTCAAACAGTGCGGGGACAGTCACGTTGATCCCGCGAGAGTGATGCCAGGCACAACACTAACGAACAACGAAGAAAAAGTATTTATACGAAGGAGTCTAAATGTCAAGTTACCATTTACATGCTGGCTGATTCGATCGCCGTATATTTGAATAGAGAACAACTTACAATGTGTGTGAAAGCGTGTGAACTTGTGCTTCATGAAACAAATGTGAATCAATATGTTGGCTTTTGTGCTAGGAGAGTAAACCAAAAATTATAAAAGAGAAAATTTCATTGTTGTTTAATACAGTAATGATTATTCAATTATTATTTAAAAAAATCGCGATTTTTAAATTAATACCAAACTAAATGTTAGACTTAATATGATATTCAACAAGAATCACTTTTACCTAAGTTTGGGTCTCTTAATCAATAGTTAAATAAATACTATATTTTTACTCTAACGCGGTGGTGGCGGGATGATTTTAACGTAGGTACACCGCGAGGACTGGCTCCAGGTGGCGCAGACAGAGACATACCTACGTGAAAGGATTTGGGTGAGGCCTTTCCTCAGCAGTAGGACCTAATGGGCTAGGAAAAAAAACTCTAAGGCAAAATAATCATAAAATCAGTCTATAAATACTCCATACACTTTTAAGCATATGCACAAACTGACAAACAGCAATGAAAATATTTAAAATCACCTCAGCACAAACCTTTGACCTATACCACCTCCTCGGCATACAACCTCCATGTAGCATTGAGGAGGCTCGTCACGTTCCACGCACCTCGCGGACGTGCCCGTACATAAATAACACCGTGTATGACCAGATTTGCGGCAAACATGCCTACATACAACACAACTGATTTCAATACATTCGCCAGTTTCGGGAACTAACACAATATGGTACTTCACTCTTAATTGTTTAGAGAGACGTAAAAGATACGCTGTTTTGGCTTTGTTTACGTTAGAAACTGTTAATTGAAATAATTATTATAATAATAATTACGAATATTTTAACGACAAAAAAAAAGGAGTTTATAAATTCAGATGTTTATTTTTTTAATATATATTTTAAAAAAGTATTATGAATCCCAGATACTGTGGTAATTTTTATTACTTATTGGTTGTATTATTTTAAAGCAGCCGTAATTTCTAAATAACCATATTCTGTTGTATTTGATGAAGATAGATATGAAGTAATTAATCATAATATAAACGATGTTGACAGCTAGACAGCTCTGCTCGTAAATTTTATTGTCATTAACAAATGCATCATCATGTAACGTCTTCCTCTTCGTTTATTGCCTAGGAAGTTAATGCAAGACATAAAACAACTGCATTTATCTTTAATAACAATGCCCGGATCGCCTTCAACTATGGCTAGTGTTACTATGACCCCAGCCAGCTACGTGGGACATATTATAGTGCACTAGCGTGTGCGCAAACACAGGTGAACTCTCTGTTCCTTTAGGTTCCTCTCATAGCTCGGTGCGACGGCAATCCGACACTGTCTTGTTTTGATATGAACTATACATACAAAACAAAACAAGGAATCATACATTTTCCTCTACACCAACAAAATTTCTTTTCAAAATTCGAACAGTTTTCCCATCAAAAAGGCCGAAAACATTGTAATATTTCATCATTTATCGACAGGCTCTACTGCAAAAATATTCAAAGCATTCCTCGCATTAAAAAGCTCCCAACCATTGAGTATTTACTCAAAATATTAGTACGATCATTCAACATGGAGCCTGAATAAACGGTACCATTCACCCCTGGCTGTCGGCTCTCGGCCCTTTGCCTAACGTACAGACAGCAACAAAAGTCTATCAACACTATCTGATAGAATATAATTAAATTAGAATACTCTTTATACAATGGTATCATAGACGTTAAATTAATTACATACAGTAAGGGTACAAAAGGTTTTTTAGACTCCTGAATACAATAAAATATGATAACTTGGTAATAGCACTAAGTATAACAAAAAAAGTGTTATAAACATTAGAACTCTATATAAAACTTCTAAAGACCAACAACTATTGAAAATTCAACACTTTTCCAGTCCTTAATTCCAAGTTTGTTAGTCGCCTTTCGCTGCGGACCGTACATCTTATGATAAGGCAACTTAATGCCGATATCGGGCGGATATTGACAATCGCGCGGCGTCATTCCGTATTCAAATAGTGCGGCATTCGGCCTCGCCCGCCGCCCAGCCCTTAGTGGATCAGATGCCTGATATCGACCCCGCACTGGTTTGTAGGTGTGGACCTATTATGTTATGATGTTAAGGGATGGGTTGCAAAGATTTGGAATCCAAAATAATATTAGCTACTTGTAACTTTACTTTTTGACTCCTACCACTGACAACCAGATAAAAATACTTAAAATGTAACTGTATGGTTACAAGGAGTTTGAGTCTAGCCTGAATAACATGAAAATTAAGTTTTTGTTTTAATCAGTATAGAACAAGAAAGAATATAGAATTAGCATTTATTAGCCAGGAAAAATCTACTCAACTTTTGTTTTTTAAGGAAATCTGAACTAGAAAGGCAAAAATCTAATTAATAATATTTTTATTACTGTTAGTTTTTCTTACTGTTAAATATTATATGAAAGCATATTATCTTAATATCTTTTTGTAAGCAATTCTTTATTCTTTCCTGATGATGATGTCAACATGTTCTATACAAGTTTCTTCTACGATTACAATCCTTAACAACAGCTATTGTATTCCGTATCAAGTATAAAACAGCTTAATTTACAAGTCTTTGTGACGTCACCACCAATTACCGAAGGATTGAGGACTGTTAACGAGTCATTTAACATTTTTATTATAACTTGAATAATAAAACAGCCGATGATCCTATTCTCATGGTAATATTAAGACGCCAATTTACATTGAATTTTAAATGATTCAACTATTGTACCTAATTTTTTATTGCGATAGTAAACGTCTTATTAAGATTAAATATTATTCTGACGACCGAGGAAAAATTCTAATGAAATACACGAACTTTCAACCGATCAGTATCTATCGGCTATTTGTCTGTTTAGCATAGTTGTGAATCATAAAAAAGGTCAGGTCGGTTGTCAAATGGTGGGAAATCCCAGTGAAGGGACGTATTGTGTTCACTAGTATACTTACTCACTATAATAGTTGTAATAAATTTAAAACAAAGAGCATGCAGTGGGACTTACGTAAAATCAAATATTAAAAAAAAAAGTTAAACAAATGTAACACAAACACAAATGTTTTATTAAAAAAATATGATAAAATAGGGCATTGATACAAGTTAATTTAAGTATAACTATATTTAACTAATATTTATATATAGGTAGTATAAACTTATCATTTATATTTTAACCATAATATTGAACAACCACAAATTTAAAACAGAATACCGGTGAATTAATTAAATTCCTCCTCAATATATCGTCTTTGAGTCACTACAAACACTCAAATATAACGCCACGAATAAAAGTATATATTTTATGACCTCTAGTCAGATTTGTGAATCTCGACGTCGGTCTTATACATATTATAGATATTTGCTACATCTGGGTTAAGCTGAAAGCCGACTCCGACTGAGTAAGCCTTAGAATTATTGACACATACATATTTATACTCTAACAGAATATAAACACTTTATTTATTGTTATTATGTAGTTACCTAAAAGAGTGTGAATTCGAGCCAAGAAAATTCGAAATCAAGTGATCGTATATATTTGAATTAATAATATAGTGCGATTTGGGTATGCTGTAATTCTGAATTTTCTCGTTTAATTATTTATATGACCATATGTTTGTTTTTAGAGTTCTATACTTTTTTTCAGGGCAGATTGAAGTTTCATGCTATTTTAAGTAAATTAAGTGTATTTTACAGAATTTGTAGTTGCAGTATTCATAACGGACTGTTACCCTTTTAGAATCAAAGCTATATAAAAATCTGTTTCACTTAATCGCTCTATATTTAAACCTCTTTCCTTATCAGTAATTTTCCACCAACAACATACATTTAAATCCACACGCGTATTGTTCTTTAATAGCTTATTTAAAACAAGTCGCGTATGATGTAACATCCATAAAACGCCGGCACAATGTTCAAAGTTTACGAACAACGTTACAACGAGGAAGAGAAAGTGTAACTTGATATTTATTGCTCCAATTAAGGACAACATTTGTATGGATTAACTGCCACTAATCACGAAGCAAGGGTATGCTTACTTCAGCTATGTAAGCGGGTACTAACGTGGTACCTATGTACATACTTGGCTAGCTAGTATACTTGTAGGTATAACTTTTGTAATGGTGTGTTCACCTGCCCGCATTGCGCGAACTTTTAGTGATAAGGTTGTATATGTTAGCCATGCAAGAAGACACTAACGACAGCAAATTGTAATGAAAATTAAAATGGAGTTAAAAAGTTCGCCGAAGCCGAAATCGGTCGAGGAGGAGAGAGAGAGACTTGTAGGCATACTAATATCATTGTATCTTCTTGTGCAGAAAAATCTTGGGTGCATGCTAACTGCAGTTGACCTTCTCTGAAAAACAAATGAAATGCGGTTTACAGGACTTTTTTTGTTTTTGGTAAAAACAAGTTTTTAACCAAATAAAGTTTTTAACCAAATAAAGTTTTTAATTTTTGCCAAACACCTAATTTTAACCCCCTGGCCACAGCCACTATTGCGGCGCGGCGAGAGGCGCGGCTAGCGGTGAGCGGCGAAAACAAACGCTAGACAACGTACGAAGTGTGCCACAGCTAGCGGCGGCGCGATCTGCGGCGCGGCTAGCGGCGCGGGTTGAGGAGCGCGGTGCGCGGCGGCGGCGGGCGGCGCGGTGTGCGAACGAAACAAATGTACTAGAGAGTATCGAGGCGGCCACAGCTCAAAGCGGCGCGCGCGGCGGCATCAAGTGGACGGACTAGCCAACGCGCGACCAAAACAAATACTTTTGTTTTTAACGCGCGTTGACCGTTTATAATAATGGATACAGAACGATTAATAATGTATAATCTTAATAATGTATGTAATCTTCATGTATGTGGCTGAGTATATAATCAAAAGTTTCTACGCTTGTCCTTGTATATTCAAAAAAAATATCGGGATAGTTCCTGTATTCGTAATAAAGAGTGTGAAATTCGCCAAGTTCTCTTCTTTTTTGGTTAACTGGGTGCGCTCCTATTCTAGACTGAATAATATCTTGTGCTAAAAACGCACTTGATTCTAGGCAATACCGTGCCACTTTTGAAAGGGACATTTTATTTAATGTTGCTGTTCTAAATACGTTCACTGCTAACGCCGCCGCGGTCGCAACTGGTCGAGCTGTGGCATACCACAGCAATCCGCGCCGCTCGCCGCGCCTCACACCGCACCTCGCCCCGCGCCGCTAGAAGCTGTGGCCAAGCCCTAAGAATTATGAAGTCGCCAAGTTTCAAATAAATAATAATAATTTCAAAAAGTAACAAGTTCTTTCAGCACTACATTTTTTTATTGAAATATGTAACGGATCAACTAATAAACCACTTCAATTAAAAAGTAGCTAAATCAATAATCGAAACCCAAATCAAAATATAGGCAAAGAAAGTTCTAGAATTGTAGACCTATTTCAATCAAAGATCCGAATCAATTTCCTCAAGGCCGTAGCTTTCATTACGTCTTTGTAGAACCATTGAACCATACTTAGGCTTATTGAATATTCTCATCTGAATTAATTCAGACCCTAGCAGCTAGTTAATTATTAGGCCTACAGCAAACACTAGACAGACGAAACAAAATGGCCGACAAAGAGGCTTAGGATGTAGGTGTCCTCTTTCCGGTATAAGTAGGTCGTTACAGGATTAAGGCTTCGCTACACTTTTCTAATGTGTAAATAATTAACTGGATCTGCTGACAAAATTACCGACCGTTAATTTTTGTTACAAGCATAGAACAGTCTTTACCTGCTCGTTAGGTAAAATTTTAACAGAGGAGAAATCAAGTTTTACATTTTACCAGGGTGAAGAAGACTCAAAATATTATCCTAACAGCAAAAAAAGGTTTAATTCCAATGTTTTTTAGTGTGTTACCAACAATTTCAATGATAAACCTTGATCTAAGAGGTGATATAAATTGCAGGCAAGGTCGTTTATTCATATTAATTTATTGTAAATTACCAATCAACTTGTGAACAACACGTAAGGTTCAGTTCAATCGCCGAGGGACAACAAACACATTTAAATTTAGCTTCAATTGACTCCGCGTTCTGTAAACTCGAACGATAAGTCAATTTGAAAACTGAGTCACCTAAGTCTTAACTACAGTAAACGTTTTCGCCAAACATTCTTGATTGTCAATTCGACTAAATTCTCTGTAAATAAGCATTGTGATAAAAAAAAAATGAAGAAAACTGCTCATTGAAAGCGATCATTTATGAAAATGTTTTAGTTAACAATTTAATGTCGTAAATGCTAGATTATTGGACCCAGCAAACTCTACATAAGTTATATTATAATATACTATTACTAGATTATAATGTGGACAATAACAACAAACAGGGATTGCAAAAAAGTAGAAAAAAAAACTGTCATATATCTCGACTTTCTTTTGGCTGAGTTGGCCCCCACAAATCTTATATGAATCCGGTAGTTAAAACTCCATGCTACAAAAATATTAAAATATTAATAGAGTAACTACTTATAATAGCTACTACAGATTTGGAAATGCCGTGGAACCGGCACGAGGCGCCATGGGGTCAACATAATGCTCTATAAGGCTGGTTACACAGTTATCCGGGAGAATGGTACGGGCCGACCAGAACGGAGACGCAAGAGACAACAACTAGGACATCAATTCACAACTCTGGAATATTGGGCAATACGCGATCCACTTCAGGTTGAGCCCTTACAGCGCAACTTATACAAGGGACAGGTTCTTCTCCATGAGAATTACATTAATTTATGAAACACGCAACAAGAGTCAGCAACGTTTTGAAAGTGCCTGAAAAGGCCAACTCGAAATAAAAATCGATTTTCAGAGCAGTTACGTGCGGTCGGCCCGTCCGGCTCTTCCGGACAGTTGTAAAACCAGCCTAAGGTACATAGCGATGGTAAAGCACGGTCAGACGTCGCCCACGATGACGCCATGTTACACACATAAGCTATACCTAATGCTTTTATGATACTGACATTATTGACTCGATAACGCAAAACTTTAGATCGCTATCTTTATTAACTTAATGTGATTTTGATACATTTGCGAAAGAGATGAGATTTTTATGCTTTCCACATATTTGCATGGCGCCAGACACTACCGTGCATTTAATGTATTTTTAAACATGATGTCAAATGTTTTTGCTACCGATCTCCGAAAAAATAACATAATTAATTCACAAGTAAAGGTGTGTCAAAGGAGGCTACATAGTTTATGGCTCTATACCTATTTTAAAATAGGATCGAAGAAAAAAGTATAGTTATTTGCTAATATGTTGTCATTTTTCATCCAAACAATATACTTCATACAATTTAATTATACTAAGTTTCAGTTTAAGTTAACCAGCTCACACAACTCCAGCGCTTGACAACAGTCTAAAAATAAATTGCTATGCATTCAATTTTCTTATGCACATCTACGGTACTCAAAGGCTCGCCTCGCGTTTCACATTTTCCGTATCCGAAGTTAGCAATAAAAAGACAAGCAATGAGTACGTGAATGTTGCATTTTAAAATTCTGCAGCGAGACGCCATCTTTCTTTTTTATCGTCTGCACGTGGCATGGTCACGTCTGAAATGCATCAAATAATTTACATTTCTAGGCTTTTTCGAATTTCTTTTCTACTAATTATTTAAATTAACCGTTTTATAAATTCACAGACGGGTATTAAGTTTTCTCGTGTTAAGAGCTATTTAGTAATATAATATTACACTCTCGCTTTATATTTGGTCGGTGTGGGAACTTTCATGCGGGTTAACTGAGTTTTGTCGGTCTAACCGCTCGTTAATTAGATAATAGTATCTCAAGGACTGTGACTCTTGACTTTGGCCGACATTTTGTTCTCAAGATGTCTGCATAGGGTGAAGGCTGTCTCTGAAAATCAATAACAGCTACACACTAACTTCAATTGGCGCCAAAAGCTGGGCCTATCAAAAGACCGGATTTTGAGACAAGTGTATGAGCTTTTCCTTTGAATTGACATCAGATAAAATATGTACACAATGGTCACATGACAACACAATATAGGTGAAGTAGTTCAACAACTACCAGATGTCCAGTTCTATAGCCACTCGATACTAAACACAATTTAAGTGATTGATTCTTTCTATAATGTCATCTCAACGTCAACTAAGCTTTAGGACGGTCGTTAGACTTGAGGACTTTCCACCGCCTCTTATAATAAATCTGTTGCAGTTGTGAAAACGAGACAGTGTTCTACTCGGCATAGAGCAGCGTCTCTCTTCCACAACTGTAATCTTACTTTAAGAAGCCGTGGTAGGCCTCCTAATCTGTTTATTTATAAACAAAAGTGACAGCTATCTGTGAGGGAACAAGTCAAATTGTTTATCTATTGTCACCTGAACGATACCTGAATTATTGAGAGATTTCCATTCGAGTGTACATGTTGTAGTCACATTCAGAAGTTCAACACTATTTGAGTTTGTTGAACTAGTTCCTGTGGGAATCACTTTAGAATAACTTAAATCCTAATGATTGACTTGTAACTGAAAGTTAATGATCTCGAAAGATCCAAATGGTTTTTTTTTTCAATATTGAGCATTTAATTTCGGTTTTCCTAATGTTAGACGGGGCGTGTCTTGAGAAATCTTGTCATAAGAACATGACAAAATTCGTAGCTAACTGCATTACAACAAATTGCAAACACAAGAAAAAGGAACAGTCTATATTCATATTTTAGACGACAAACGGTGGACACGTGACCACGGTCGATGCAACTCAGCCGAAACTTCGGTAGAAAAGAAATATCGAATTATATTGCGAATAAGAGCCGTTTGTTGTCTAAAATATGTGCACAAATCGGGAAAGTTTAAAAACAGTGTATATAGTCACAAAATTCACAACAACTTAAGTGATCCTTCTAATGTGTACCTTACCACGCTGCTTATGTTCAGTACCGCAGCTAAACCGATTACTCCCGTGATTTCCATCCCCAGTCCCACGGGTGCGTTGCAATTTGTCAGTGCCGCGATTGGATTATTAAGAGCATTAAGTGTAACCTCCGGGGTGATCCCATTAGGCCTGGCTTCACCACTTTAGATTTTATCAGCGTTTAGCCAGGACACAGTAATGCGGAATCCAATTGAAAGGGCAATGGACGATGGACTGTCGCAGTTTGTGTTACGGTCCGTGGAGCTGGGTTAGATAATTAAATAAGGGAATGAAATGTACAGCAAAAATGCTTTCGTAAATGTTTATTGTTTTAACGAAGCGTGAAGGACGTTGGATATGTTTTTGTTTCTATGTTAATGTCAAAGTTGTTTACGTATTTTTTCACTTAATAATAGATACATTAAGTAAGATAAGAATAATATATATAGTGATCTATGTCATAAAAATAGACATTAATTTTGGACAATGTTAAGAATAAAAAAGTTTGAAAATCATTTAAATATAGGATAATCACGATACAAGTTTCGCTTTATATACTATAACCAGACTATTGTTATAAATATCAAAACAAACCAACTTAAGAAACTTGAACTTCATCCACAACATGAAAACTCCACTATAATTAAGACCGAAACCGAAAATTTGTATACTTAGCGAAACAAAAACGTAAATGAGGACGCTTGTTTGCTCCGACAATCTTTAACGGCTTCCACGCAATTAATTCGCATCTACGGCGTATAAATCACAAGAACAAAACACTGCCGTTAATTACTGGCTGCGGAACATTTTTATTAACATCCTTGTTTACATTTCTTTAAAGATTTTTAAGAGATTTCCGTTGTTTATTTTTTATCCATGTGGTATAAAAAAAGTATTATGTAATGTAGCTTGAATTGCGCTAAAAGAAACAGAGGGGAAGAGTGGAGAGAAAATAAAATGAAAAGATCTCTTACCCTTTTGTTTAGGTTTCAATATAGTGCTACAAGGATCTTATGGCACGTGGCCGTAGTCGGAACTAGGCAATAGGCATATGTGAAAACTAACACTTTTACAAGACAGTTGATTAGATTCTTGTTGCGAATATGTACACCAATGCCCTGTGTTAATATCATCCACCCACGTGCCAAAAGATCCACGTAACCAAATACGTTTGTTTCCGGGTATCCTTACATCAAACAAATACTAGTTAAAACATTATATAAAAACTCTGCAAGAAACGTCATTTATTTCCAAGGATCGAAGCTAAATCCCTAACGTTAAGCCACCACAGTAACACTTTCCGTAACTTTTACAAAAAATCTCAAAATGTGATCGATCTTAATAGTCTTCAACGCCACACGCGTGTTCGAAATACATTTCCTCTTCGTTTGAGGAAATTCTCGTCGTTTGCAGTATTTTTTTTTTTCTAATGAAAGCAATCTCTGTGGTGAAATCAAGTATAGTCACCGGGAAAAACGTCAAGTACCTAAATTTGCGACGGGTTTGAACTTTATTTAGATTTGAATGAACATTGTAGGTATGCCTAGTATGTTTTTCAACACAACAAGTTTAAAATTACAAAGAAATTTTCTTCGAGAGGATAGACCAAAACAGAATACAAAATATTTTTTTTTACTAAATGCCACAAACCAACTAAAATCTAAAATGGCTACTACAGAAATGTCAGTTATACTTTTTCAAAATTACGAGTATATTAACCGTATCTGGAAACAGTTTCTCTAATTCCAACGTATGTTGACATAAAACACGTCGTTTTTTGTTTTAATAACAAATAAGTCCAATGACCCGCGTTTATTATGGATTGGGCAAAAAACCGAAACGAATCTACATGATTACACGTAGTGACACGCGGCTAACACAATAGACGCCATTTTAAATTCATAATTGTTGTTCGGACGAGGAAAATATCGCGGTACGGGGGACCTACCGCCTACTCTTCTACTACCTACTAGTAAGGCGTTGTGGAAAAGAGACGGGGCTATGTACAGCGTCCAGCGATGTCTCGCTTCCACAGAAACAGACTCGCTTTAAGAGTTAGTGGTCGGCCTCTGATTGATACCGCCATTATGCATATTAACATGTTAAAATTAACAACTATATAGCGTTTGTACAAAAAAGAAACAATTAAGCTGATTTCTTGCGATGTTTTTTGGAATTATAAACGATTATTCAGTTTTGCCAAGTGTTAAATTGGTGTTAAAAATATTAGTTAATATTTTTTGTGTGATTTTTTCGTTTTATTCATTTGTTCATGTTAATTAAATCTCGAGTCTTCGGGTTTAGTTATGGCGTTTTTATTTGGGTTTTATTGTACCTGTATCTTATTAACAAAGGTCGATTTAATACCCAAATCATTAAACAATTTACCATGTAGGTACATACTTTTCTATTTCTCTCAGTAAAATCTATCTGCGGGTCATGACTCACAAGTACTTATATCAATTTTATGTGTTGTAGAGTACAAAGTAGTAATTATTTTGATAAAGAACAAATTATCAGGAAATAATCAATCAATATAGCGAATTAAGTTTGATTTAAATGCATATGTAGAATAATAACAATTTAAATATCTATATAAAAATAATAATAGTTACAGTATACTAGTACAGGGCCTACAATTACCTGTTACAGCAGTATTATTATGGTTGTGAAAGAGAGATGCCGCTTTACACCGTATAATGCGTTCTCTCTCTTCCACAACTGCAATTATATTACTATAAAAGGTGGTAGTTGGTCCTCACTTGTCATTCCACCTGCAGTGAAGTGATTTAAGTTTTTATAACACACTTCTTGTTCACATTTCATTTATAGGTTGATCCATTCTGAAACTTTTTATACGTCGACCGGAATTGCAAGTCAGGCTTGCAGGAATATTGATAATAATAACACTTTTTGCTATCTAGAGCCACTAAGAATAATATTTAACCCTGATTCAAAGAAACATGAAATGAATAGATAAATATAGTTTAAGCGCCAGCAGTGGTAAAAAAGGTGGTAAAAAACTTAACACTAAGGAGTACACACACTGTAATAAAATTGAATGAAATCGGTTTTGACACAATCGTATTATAAAAAGTTAGTTCAATATATCTCAAATTATAACTCGACTCCTAATGCTGACCTCCAAAGTGCGATATATATCAACTTGCCATAATTATTATTTATCAAGAACTTTAAACGCAAAGCTGTGCCACTGAAGCGTCGAAGACGATAAAAACGTCAATAAATTAACATAATGGCGTTCACAAATTATGTTATTGTATAAAACATTCAGTCAGGGACCTACTACCACTCTTCAAGTTGTATAATTGCAGTTGTAGAAGCGTGAAGGCGCACTACACGGCGTAGAGCGGTGTCTCTCTTCCACAATTGCAATAATATTACTTTGAGTCGTGGTATACCCTCAGGAACTTAGTATGCGACCGTTTTTAGGGTTCCGTACCCAAAGGGTAAAACGGAACCCTGTCTGTCCGCCTGCCTGTCTCCAGGCTCTATCTTATAAACCGTGATAGCTAGAAATCTGAAATTTTATTTTCACAAATGATGTGTTTCTGTTGCCGCTGTAACACCAAATACGAAATCTTAAAAAAAATATGTAGGAGGGTCCCCACGCAATAGATGTGTCTTTTTCTTCTTAATATTAAAAACGGTAACAGTTAGTATGACGATAGTACAGAACCCTACGTGGGCGAGTCCGACTCGCACTTGGCCGGCTTTTTATTCATGTCGTGTGACAGAGCATTGCAATGTATCACACCGCCGCGACATACACTCATATTATTTTAATCAATACTTAATCACCGTGTTTCGAGCTTAACTGTTATTATTTTAAGTGATAAGTACTCGTGTCGTAATTTGGTAGCTTTATTAATGCTTGTTTACACTGTTTACTGCGTATAATGGGTATATTCAGTCTGAGTACTGCTTTATAATTCTACGTGACAAATATGTTAGTGATATGGTCGTGGTAAATACAATAATAATTTACGATTATACAACTTTATTAAGAAATATAAGTGAATATACGAGAAGTTACATGTCAGTGACTCCTCAGACATTCGATATAATTATACGGACGATGCTCGCTTACCATCAGGTGTTCCAAATGCATATTTTCTGAAGCAGAATGTTCAAGAAAAACGGCGTTCCAAATTCAGGATTCCCTCAAGTGAGTTTTTGAGTTCTGCTCAGCTCATTACCCGAGTTATGAAGCTTTCATTACGACAGTCGTCGGCCGCGGCCGGCTGCACGCGACGCTACATTGTGCCGCAAGAAAGGATAAGATTTCTCCTCAACGCTCAAATTTATGATCAGACAAGCAACTGGAACCCCATTGAACAGGTCTTAATATTAATTAAAATCTCGGCCTCGCCTTGCGGATCCAGTTCCATTACGGACACTGATCGGTGGGCGATACAATAACCGCAGCGTTTCGTTATGCTGCTGTTACGGGAGGCACTCCTGTACCTGCACATCCGCGACCGACCGGTTGCCCGCGACGTCCGCACCCAATTAAACAGCAATTTCCGCAATTCCTTACCTCTATCTTTTTATCCACCTCAGAGATGACAGCTCCCCATTTTATCATGACTCCTACTTTTCCCACAACTATTTACTCCGCGAGATCATCTTAATCTGGACAAGTTACAATAAATAAAAGCCAGTGTCAAATAAATAATTGAAGATCCGATCGGACGTGACACTTCTTGACACATTTAAATAACGTGCCGGAGCCGCTTCAAGCCTCTTTAGCTATCAAAACGTTTCATCTGGACACCAAACCTGTAGTAATTGAGATGCGGTATAACCGTAGTAGTGTTAGAAATAAATTATGTGGAAGTGATTTTGAACTGATCGTATAATCGTGCAGAGCTAGGTCTGAGACCGAGAAAGGAGAGATATTTTTGATTCATGATATTAATTTGTACATTTATCGAATGTTTAATTACTAAAACAAAACCAAACACCATTTCACACCATGATGGGAGCGTTATTCACCCGATGAATAAGCCGGCACCTGATTGGGATGCTGCTGCATAATTAAATACCTACTATTGATTGGACAGAGAACAGACGACCTTGGCCGCATCGGACGCGTGTCGAATCATTTGAATAGGCTGAAGGACGGACAGACAATCGATGATATAATTACACATAAGGGTGGGTACGTGGACGGCTTGTGTGATTGTGTCGGAGCAGACAGCGGGGCGCAGGCGCGGCGAGTTTACGATCCTCGTGACGGATTCATCATGCCGTTAATTGTCGCAATGACTTGTGTCACCGTGTAGAGGGCACTTTAGTCATTAAACGGATACCTGATCAAGAGTCTCATATTTTCTCGAATGTCTTGTCATTTCTTTTTATATCTGTCAAACCTTACCGTCCCGAGTCCTCGCTTAACAGAATTATAAATAATGATGTACTTAGTACCTACCCGAAAATGATCTATAAGCGTAAAAACCTACGATAGGTAAGATGTGTCGTGTCTGATGGAAGACAATTAAAAAACAAAAGACAAATATGTACATTACCTATCAAATGTGATGAATAGTTTTCCTTTTTTAGTCACAATCTCCTCCACAGACCAAACTGAGGCACGTCTTTATTCTTATCTTATTTGTATGTTACGTAGCGTTGTTGCCAGTTTTGGCTTTTTGCAGACGATGGACGATCATATCGCTCACTACCTTATATTTTAAAGGATATTAGCTCTAAAACAAATACGCAGAAGGACCACTTTACGTTGCTCGTGACTTTTAGTACCTACTTCGATACTAAACGCTTTTAAGTGATTAATAAAATGTTTTCGTAAGTAATTTACTTATTACACAACATGCTAATTGCTGTAAAGTTTGCTGTACAAGTTTCTATATCCTTGTATATTTTTTAACTGAAAGAAATCATAGGAAATGTCATATTTGCTATCTAACAAATTAAACCAAAAAATGGTGGCAAAGTATTCTAGTACAAAATCTCTACAAGCAATAATTGGTTAATTCGAAAAGTAAATAGCATTGTTGAAACTCAACCCAAGTTTCTTTTCTCTTTAAATTACCATGCAATTTTACAACAGCGCATGATAATTTAGAAATTAACTTACTAAAACTTCTGAATGCATTGTTCCAGTAAGTTTGAACAAGTAATGAGTCATGAACCATACCTACTTGGCGACGGGCCCTCCTGCCGCCTGTGGCGTGAATTAACTCGCACCAAGTATGGCGGGCTGCGGACATCGTGACACTATATACGGACCTAACACGAGTATCTGCTGTTTTCTTAATTAAGGACTGTGTTATGAGCTGTTTGTTCCATAAATTTAACCAAAAAATATTTATGCGGCTATTCTTTGTTCTGAAACTGATCATCATTCCCCTGCCCTTACCCTTTTTATTTGGGGTCGGTGCAACATATCTTCTTCCACACTTTCCTATTTGACGTCATCTCGCAAATAACACTCTTTGCAGCCATATCATCTTTCACACAATCCATCCATCGTTTTTTTAGTCGTCCTCTTCCCCTATATCTATCTACATTCATGAAATCTGATGTACAAAATATTTGAGTTTCCTCTCAATATTTGCCCATAGGATTGACTGCAAACATAAAATTACAACAATCCATAATTGAATATTGCCAGAAATACATTTTTAACGCTTTGTGCAAAATAATAAAAGCTTTACCAAAACACTACATTTGAATTCGTAAAGTGATTTTATTTCAACAGGCAGCTGCACGTTCTTTAACAGGCATCCCCATTGCAAGCCCACAAAAAAGTAAAAAATATATAAATTTAAACACCACAGCATCAATAAGTTTAGTGGTCGCAATCCCGCATTCCTGCTCGCCTCAAATAAGTGCGCAGGAGGCCTACCGCCCGTCTTAAAGAAAATTACTGCAGTTTTTAAAGTGAGACAGCGCACTACACGGCGTGGACCAACGTAGAGCGGCGTCCTTTTCCCACGTCTGCAGTAACATTACTTGTAGAGGTGGTAGAAGGTACCAGGAGTCGGGCATGCGGGCAGCATTGTAAGCAGACAGCATTGACAACAAGCCTTTACTCCTATTTTCTCCTTTTTTATTTGCACACAATTTATCTGACTATAATATTTTATTGCGTTATTGCATTTTTTTGCTGGCTCAGGTAAAAAGTGTCAAACTAAAACTTGTAAGTTACGACTGTACTGGTTTTTAGAGGTCACTTTTAAGCAGGTGTTAAGTATAAATGCTCTCCTAAAACTGTAATAAATGCTAAATCACTGTTTTTTTGTTGATTACTGATTTGAGATATTATAAACTTTTTGTTTCACGCGAATAAGGCAAATAATTATAGTATAACGTATTACGTAATTATTATTAATTATCACAACACTTAATATGGATGTAATTTAATTTTAGTTGTGTTTATAATTAGTAGCGTTAATTAATTGTCAACTGTATTACAAAATAAATGACGAACGAAATGTTCACAAACGACCATTATGGCACTGATCACAGTATCCAGCCGTGTTTTCATGCAATTTTAACAAGTCAATTATTAATAAAAGTTGATATTTTGCGCAATTTTGCTAACTTTTTGCTTAGGTACTTTAATCTAATTAACGTGACGACTAACTTATGAAGATTGTTGTAATTGCGGTAAATAAATAAAAAATATTACTTTTTGTTTTTAATAAGGACTTTTTTAGGTCATAAGTCTATCAAATACTATTAAAATACTTCTAATTTTAGCTGCTGCTAGCAATGTTAGCATACATCACTCCCCACTCTCGCGCTAGTCCTCCCTGCGCCCTCGCATGTCGAATGTGCACAATAAATACAAGTCGACACGTTTTCGCATTCCACTCTAATTGAATGGAATGTGGCGAGTGTGAGCTGACGAGCCGCCTATTACCGCCGGCCCTCAACAGGATCACTTGATATACTGATCAATGTTCTGCAGCCATCGGTTGCTAAGTCAAATGACATTGGGAAACTAGAGTTAAGTAGATGCTCTTAGGTTAGCACAGTAGTTTAGGTGTATTTAACAAATATGTTATGATACATTTTCAAGACATATGGTACAAGTTTACGCAACCGAGACTATTTCCCCTTTGGATTTTTATTTCAACGAGTTTCTATTCCACTGAATATAAGTATTGTAGAAGTCTCAGCATTTTATAATGAACAATCAAGTAGAATGGAGAATTGGTATCCAAGACACACAATTAATCTGGGTAAAAGTAATATATTAGAAAAACACAATTGTAAGAAGATCCCAACAAAATTCACTCTTCGCAGAATTTGCACCACAAAATTCCGCAAATGGAAACAAGCGAATTCCACAAGATTTAAATAATGCTTTCCTTACACTTCAAAACATTAGCAGGTCAAAACATCCCCGGATAGAGCACCGTGTGCCCAATACAGAGTACCGCTAATTCCAAATGAAGTTCCGTGGCTAATTATATGAGGCGGAGTGTTGTTCCCGGTAAAACGCATTACACCACGTTACACCGCACTTCCCTCGAACTGCGGAGGAAACTCGCAAGTCTGTAATACGTGCGTTATTGTACATGTTTACGCCGCGAACCCAATAACGTTTCGTAAACTGTCCACAATGAGTGTGTTGATACACGCGGTACAGACAACTGCTAAAATGAAACAAAGAACTCTTCTGAAAGTTAAAAAAAAAACAATTTTACACCGTTTGTACCGCTAATTAGTATCTGGGACCCAAAAGTGTTAAATCTAGTAGACCTATTTGCGTACAAAACAAGATTTATCTGCTTAATCAGCTGAATCCTATCAGATTCAGTTGAACAAAAGTTTTAGATGAAAAGACTGTGGTTGCACGAGCTGCCTTATATTGCTCGCGTCCTTAGTGGCTAAAATCTAGATTTTCTAGGTAATACAATAGTCCTCAAAAACTGTTACCATGTAAACAACTGTTGTAATTATAATTATTAGATGTGAGAGTGATAAACAACAGTCAGCCAAATCGATGACAGTACAACTATTGCAAGAAAATACTCAACTTTCTATCATTAAAGAAGAAGCCTCTTAGACTGATAAAAAATACAGCAGACAAATGACAGTCCATTAAAATAAATATGCATAGAACAAAGCACCACTTCCAGTATTTAACTATTTAGGCGCTACTTAAGTTGAGAGCCACTCAGTTGTTACACTTTCGTTGCTGACCGTGCACCTTTTACGTTCGGTCTCGCCGCAGTAAATCAGACGGACTATTTGTTTCAGAGTAATGTTGTTCAGTGAATGAAACAATACTCCTTATTCGTTTATGTGTTGTCTTAGTTTAACGAGAAAACTTGAGAGATTTTTAAAGCAAGTTGAGCAAAATTGAGGATGGGAGGTATATCTGATGCTATAATGTAGGAAAGTATAGCTTTTTGCTTAAGTTTAAAATTTGATGCTTCAATATAGGAAAGTATAGACTCTTATGGCATTTTACTTCTACTGTGTCTAAGAATATAAAATAAAATGTTAGAAATATTGTCATATTACATTCGTCTAGTTTTAGACATAAAGTAATTCAAAAGCTTGAGCTACCTGTAACAAGTTAACCCGTTTTTTAACAAGTTTTTCAAGTTACACTTTAAGTAAATTGACTAACAAGTCACAAATAAGCTTTACTCTGAAAATCGCCCATCAAAACTTCTCGGGACTAAAGTTTCAAGAAAAGATGGCGGCAAAAACATTCAACGGATTTTAGGAAAAAAGTCTTTCGCTAAAGTTTAGTCTTTAAGTATAAGTTAACGAATGAGGGAGTTGGTGGCCTTTGCTTACATGCTCTCTTATTTATAGTAACTTTAAAACCTCTTAAATCTGGAAAATAAACAACAGTTTCCTCAGCTTGCTTTCACATAAATCGCCACAAATAGACGCAGACAGAACTTGTCTCAAGCAACGACAATATAAATATAATTCTCGGAACACACTTATTGTTACTTTAAGTACCATGTTTAAACCATAAAACACCGCAAATTCATATAATAACTTATCACCGAACAATCTCAATGGATCCGAGTGGGAAGCCATGATGAGTGTATTTCCTATCTTTAATGAAGCTTTCGTACATTATATCCACACCCACGGGGCTAAAGGCAACAGACAGACGCCTACAGAGATGCTATCTGATGCTGCATCCATTGTTCACACTCATTAACAGCGGAAAAATGCCCACATAAATATACCAAGGAACTTATCGATATTAGGTCAAAGACCTCTTAATACACCGGAGCCAGGACAAAGGGAAGGAAGTTGCTATCCCATTGTGGGTCACAACAAGCTGTCAATAAGCATGATAGATGAAATACGAGCGTCGAAAAAATCTGTCCGAACATCCGTGTGAAGTGGTGTGAGATCTGCTTACACATAAATTGTGATTCATAAATCTTTTAGCTTTAGATTTATTGCCTAAAGCATAGTTGTTAATAACAAAGTCGAGCCAGCCAAATAACTTAAATTATAGGCACAGGTAATCAAATGAATGTCTCTCCTGGGTAATCGAATAAATAACATTTAACTAGAACCTTTCAAAACAGTTGGTTTAGTGAGATCTGATCAAACCCCTTTCAAACGTCAACCCGAGTCACATGCATCGTTACTTTCAAAATTCATAAATGCTATGCTGCTTAAATTGGCCACGACAGTCGCAATGGGGTCAAATACAATAAACATAAAGTAGTGTCGCTTTTATTTGATTCCATAAAACGGAGGACTCAGACCTGAACTCTGCGGATACCTAAGCAAGCTGACACCAGTATTATCTAGCTCAAGTAACTGCGCCTGCCATAACCCCGGTGACACAATCGTAAAGTTAAGTGTCGCACAAGTTCTAACGTTTCCAATAATGCTACCGCTATCAACTGAGACATTTATGACGTACGTCGCACGTTACACTCTATCGAAAAAATTCAAAACAGAGGCATAAAGTGCTATAAAACTTGGAAACTACATCTTAACCTTTACCATTTCGAATCGAATGTGACGATAAATTTGATATTCGGTTCAATACATTAAATTATCTCGTGTTTGTGGCACGTGGATGTAACGACAACGACGAATTCACTGCTCAAAAATTGTGTTAATGTGGTCTCGAGTTGCCCGCGGTATTGCGTCGCTCGTAACTAATTTATTATTTATGCATATGTGTGGTGACCGTCTCCGACTCCGCTGATCTGACTGTTACGTTTGTTTTTATTGGTGCTTCATTTTAACAGTGGACGGCGCTAAACCTGCCCATCAAACTTTATGTGACACTTCGCTGAACTAAGACTAAGAATATATTCAATAATCCAAATAATGTGACGCTAACTAAGCTTACAAATCCAATTATCATTCCAGAAGTTTATTGTACTTAATATATGTAGATAGGTTGGATTTCGATTAAAACTATTTACGTGCTCGGGGGCAGGTTACATTAAATTAGAAGGCAACCGTAACAAATAAATCTGTTTGGAACTGGAAATCAAATGGTTTAGCTTCGGTAATTGTGTCGTGGTTAATCGCTTAAGCTTAACTAGATTTTCTCTAACACTGAGTTTATTTACGCGTCGGAACGGCACACAATTATTTTGCTCGAGCGATCTATCTCGTGCAGGAATATTCGTATTTACTATTTCATTACTTTCCGTAGATTACCGACAAGCCCCCGCTAATACAATTAAGTTAAGGATCTTATTCTGTTTTACTGTGCACCGGTAAAACTGATTTATTTACACAAAAGTTACACCTACGAACATTACTGGACAAAGACATTTTGCCGTGTTGCTTTGTAGCAAATGACCAAGTGTTTTTTTTTGTGATATAAACAAATCACCTAGGAGATTTGTCAACGTGTGTAGGATGTGTGGTCGTTCGAATATTCAAAATCTGTCATAAATCAGACTTAACACAGTAGTTGTTGTTGTAGACTATAGAGTATAGTCAGAAGAAAAAAAAAGAAAAAAAAAGTCAAGTATCTGATAATTAATGATGAGTTCAGATGGCCGGTGATTTCTCAGCGGAAGAGCACGTCAGTGGCATCTGAGCCGCCATCTTGTGCCGGCTCCCACGGAGGCGCGCGCGGCGCTAAGCCGACACATCCTTCTTAACTCTATCGCGTAGAAGCAATCATAGCAAGCATTCATTTCGGTAATAACCCTAAAATTTATTATAGTAACCTAATAAATACGTTGTTTTAATTCCCTAGCGATCTGAGCTTTATTGCCGACAACACTCAATTAGGGAAATCTCTTTAACGGTCATTAACTACTTCGTAATTGTATCATAAACGTGATAATTCTAATAATAGCCAACACAGCGTTGAGTCATTCGATCAGAGCCAAATCCTTTTATCGAAAAGGTATTTTTATTTAGTCGATTTAAATGCCAGGTCTGGTGTCGAGCCACATAACTTAGCGAGCCAAATAAAACCATACAACGTCTCCCGAGTCATTTAAAACGTGATTCACTTGTTGCCGTCCCATCGCGATATAATGTTGCACACATATGAAATTACAATGCAAAACGTACGCGGTTTTATATCGATACCGAGATGCCGCGACAGATAGCGTCGCCGGCCGCCCCGAACTGGTTTGTGGCCAAAAAGTGGTCACCCAGTCGTTAGCCGCATCCATTCAACCCGCGCCGAATGTCTCCACGGTGACGTTTTTGTAAATTCAGCTCCAATTCAATTTTGTAAAACATCGTTTTAGCTTTTAAATGGGTCGGCGAACCGCGGCAAATTTTTATGTCCCACCGTCTGCTGGCGGCGCCAGGCGACCACGGCCTGTCAAAGCCAACACCATAAATTTCGAGAACCCCGAACTGGTCTCGAATTCCTCGAGCCCCATGCTACCCACGTAATGTATTCAAATAAGTTTCTAAAACAGAAGTAAACTGTAAATATTATGACACCTACTGCGAACTTACACGTAGCGCCGCATAACAGCGCGAAATTAATCTATTCTGACTAGTTTATCGTGCGGAGTTATAATTTTACTGTTGTTATTGATTTATTATAAAGCTATAAACGTATAATTTTTGGTTATCATTTGAATATTGTGTATAATGGCTTAATAAAGGCACATTATGTGAAATTAAATCTATGTTAAGGTATTTATCATTTGATATTACGTCGATAGGGGAGGTACCTATCACATATCTATCTATATTGCCGGGTTTACCATAAATATTAACGAGTCTCATACAGTGGATGAAAGGAAAAACCTTGATTGCTTAATTCCGGCGCAATTCGTTGGCGCGTGTTTCGGCGCGGTCCAAATGTCCATTTCCGGCCGTTCATCAGCGGGCCTTCAGCGATGACGGACATTACCACTCCATGTATTGATGAGCTCCTACTCTTTATACGTTTTTGGTTCACCCAGGTATTAATGTGTAAGTTATTTATGCAGAATATTTGACAGGGACGAACTGAGTAGGTAGTAGGAGACTAAACTATAGGTAGACCACTAGGTTTTTAAAACAGACAATCGTTATAACTCGTATAGAATTATAACTTAGTCATAAACTTTTATTAAATATATCTAGTAATTACATTACATTCCATTATTTGATATCTTGCTATGCTTTCAACCTTTAGCTCAAGGTCTAACAATCCTCATTTCAGGAACAAATTCAAGAAACAAAATGATTTACCTATTCAATAGAATACATTTTACCTCTTTAACATGCCATTATTTTCCAATACAATCTCGCAGGAGTCGAGAAGTTTAATTATATTGGTAATAGCGATATAATGTGTTAACTATGAACAGTTTCGATAAGCTGAGTCCGATACCACGAGGTTGGAACACAACAGAACAACAGAGCGATTACACTTTTATGACTGCATCGGGGATTGAAATGAATAAGTCTGGCGTATTCCATGTGGTTTTAACATTTGTCCGTAGAGGACTGTGGGTAAATGATTTAGTCTACATGTATTTTGTTGCGATAACTTGTTTTTTTTTCTTTACTAACAGTTATATTGAAATTTACTTATTTCTGCGTTGCGGTTTCATCTGTTTTCTACCCGTTCCCGTAAATCTGTTTTCACTAGAATTCCACGTGAATTCAGATTTTCTTGGAACTTATCGATAGAGATCTTTCTTTGTTGTTAATCTCCTAGACTTTCTACTTCGAACCATTAAGTCGGTTAATATCTAAATCTGAAATTTAAATGGAATGATGGACAGCAATTATAAAAAAAAAATGGGAAAATAGAAAAATGGTAAATACAAACTATTGACTCTGAAATTATTAACAGACTTTTTATATTATAAACAGACCGACTCTCTCTCTCTCTCTCATTACTTATATTGTTGAAATTCAATGAAAACATCAACGCTGTACAAATTCTTGTGGTCTAATCTTATTATTCCTGTTCATCCATTCGTTTCAGCTAACGGTCTTAGCAACAACAAGGAATGAAATACTGACATAATTTGTAAAACCTAACCCTCTCGTACTCCAGCACTTTGCATATTACACACATTAGATGCGATATTTGAATCTCATTAGCCAACCGACACGCTAAAACATCTTTAGGGAAATGGGTACTGAACTTTTTAATGTTATAACATCAAAATGTGTTTGGAAAATGCCTTTAAAATACTTCTTGCACTTAATGAAATTGTCCCTATTGCCAATACAAATTTACAATGCAATATTTAACTACAGTAACAAAAAAAATATTAAAAAATAGCTACTCTTCAAAAATTAATTAACACGACGAGGTCTCTTCTCCAATTGCCAACAATTTCTATTCGCCAGCAAACGTTTGACAAAATGTGGAAACCATCTGTTAAAATAATTACATTTTTTATCCAATTCAGTTACGTAAATTAGACATTTCAAAGCTGATTCGAAATTAATCGACGTCTCCGTGATTACTTGAGAGCACTTCACTGTTAAATGTAACGTTCTTGAGCGTTTCCAAAATATAGATAATTTGTTCAAATGTCGTACCCGACGTCGGTATACAGCGCTTAAATTAATCTCCAACTCGACTCATTTACCCGGCGAGCCTTACAGACGGAATTACCATATTTATAACATTAGATATATCAACCAATTTCATCGTTGTCTTTCTACAACGTATGTTTAATTAATCTACCGCTACATGTCAATTCTGTCTCCGTGTCCCGGCCTGTCCGTGCATACTCGATAAACTAATGTCTTTATTCAAATTTGTAGATAAAGATATTTCTCGGTGACATATTGCCTACGTGTGAGGTATCTCTGAGATTTCATAAACAAATGCCCACTATTCACGGGGACAGATGTCGCGAGCATGCAGGTTGTATGCTTACGACATTCTGAACAATTAACCGGGACTGCGGTACGTTCGTCATTTTTCATTCGAAAACTCGCATTTCCGCCGCCCACGCGCCGACAAACGTGCACCGTCAGTAAACGAAGCAACATTCATAAATCTGGTGATGTCTCAATTTTACGGCAACTGTCACCTGAATAAATCAATGGATATTCGGGATTAATGTCTAGTTTTTAATTAGAATTTTTGTGAAGCAAAATGCGAGTAATGAAGCAATTGAATGTTGAGTAAGTTGTTACGTTCAATGACGACTCATCGCAAGACTGGGTCACTGGGTGTCAGGTTCAAGTTCCAGGGAGGTATAGTTAAAATATTACTATCGATATAGAAATCAGCTCCCATACAGAATTTCGTATATCTGAATGGACATAAGACCAGCACTACGACCTCTATCAACATTATTCATATGAAAATGTAGTTACGTCAAGCCTCTCTTCTAAACTTTCATTTAACCATTTACACGATCTATTCATCCCCAGCCCTTGAACTTCACTATTCCCAAGAACACAAACACCAAATTATTAACGCACATACGTTTAACACACATACATATGGCATTAAACAATCCGCTGTAATTACACAACCACTAAACCAAATCCGCAATTATTAATTCACATATCAAATACGATTTAGTTCTCATAACGTAATTCACGAGGCTTGTGGAGTTGCGGGCCTCAAATTACTACGAGCCTCGAGCTCAACTTCACAAGCTCTGAAGCTTATAAACAAGTTTCAGAATAATTATTTAAGTTGGTGTATTATGGAATTACTGTATTTATGTTATGGAAATTTGTAATTCATATTCATTGTACCTAATTGTCATCGGTAAGGGAAAACATCGTAAGGAAATCTGACGTCTGAAATTAAACACACAAGTGAGAAAATGAGATCAATGCTCCTTCTCACATGGGAAGATAAATTTTGCTATTATTATTAACTGCAAATATACATTTCAACTCGTTATCTCGGTAGCTATAAAAGGAGATTTACCTATCAACCGATTTCCTGTGAAACTACCTATGTATCTATCCAATTTCACACATATTTGTTAGATGGCAATTACTGAGAATAGATAGTTTAATTTAAGAAAACAACATTACTCCGATAGTGTCTATAAAATTCCATATAATCAAATTTAATTAAAGTAAGTTTAAGTAAAATACAGTACTTAAACGCCTTATGAGGGGATTAACGATCCGCGATTAGGCACTTATAGGTAAATAGGTTTACAAACACTTAATTTGAGACTTAACCTCGACGAGATAACTGCTGTATCCGTTATCCTACCTAATTGTCTACATACTGCGCGTTTAACTTTACAGTTTCAAATGAAAAGTGTATTGGATTTAATCGCGTAGTAAAACGTCGTGTTCTTTTCTTGTAGCGGGCCGTTAGCCAAGCCTTCTACGTCACATATATCTCCGCGGGGATCGTTAGTGTCGCCATTTATTTTACCCACTTTGTGATGTTTAAAACTAAAATTTTATGACGTCATAACGTGATACTCTCTTATTGTTTACTTTTCTGGATTGAAACTACTTAACTTTTGTCAGTTATTTGTGGCTATTGTCTGTAAAAGGCTGGTTAATGGTTTTTTTTTTATTTTTGAATGGTTTGGAATTGAAAACATTGTGATTCCGAAAGAGTTTTTACTTAGGCACCTACTACATTACGTTTGTTTATTTTTAACTTTAATTATTGTTTTTGGATTCACAATAAAATGTAATGTTATGTATATTGCTAAAAATTAAATTAGTTTCTATTTTACAGGTATAATAAAACTATCGAAAATATACTATGAAAGTTTAAAAACATTTCCTTCTCAACGTTCATACATAGCTAGATAACCCTAAATCCTTTTCGCGAAAAGCAGGCTGTGCAAGGAAGCGTTACTAATATTAATTAATCATGAAAGTGTCCGGTAACGTCCGGTTCGGACGGCGGCACAATGCCGTCTGCCGCCGGACGCCGGCCGACACCGCCGGACGTCTATTCACGCCGAAATGTAGCGCGCATTAGCTGGGGACGTCCGATGACGGACTGAACTTCGATAGCGGAGTAAGGCGGGCTTACCATCAATAAATGAACTACGGATTTATAGATAAATCAAAGTTTTATTTTATTAAAACTTTGATTTATCGTTTTATCTAAAGAAGGCTTTTTTCAGGCACTTTTGTAACGTTACATTATTGGTGATAGTTACACGGTTTAAAAATGTCCTTCCAGTGAAGAAAAAACCGCTAGAAGTTACATGCATGTTACCTATTTGTGTATTGTTACCTGTGCTTCTATGAAAAAGAAAGTTAAGCTTAAAAAGTAACACAATTTTCTTTCAAAGCTACCTATCATTAGGTACATAACAGGATACTTTTAATAATCAATATATAATCCCATACCTAAAAAAACACCAAACAAAATTCATTAAAAGTAAGAAATTTCCACCAACACGACACACGAGTTCGTAAATAAGAGCTTTATATAAAATACCTCCACCTCAGTATCGACCTCCTGTAATACTCCATTACGTATGTAAAGAGGATTACAGGCTCCCAGCAACTATAGTGTACAGCATAGTTTTACGTCGACACCTAGAAAATACAAGAGCTGTCTAGAATACTAAGAGCGTGCTTAGTATACCAGAGACCCTTCCACTACAGCTTAAAGTACAGGCAATAGGTTAAATAGGACTGGAGGCGTAAATAGAGGGAAGAGAACGGGATACAGACTAGACCAACATGCCTGTCAAAATAAAAGATTATAATGACTTCTAACTGTTTAATACATTAGGTCTAAATAACCGGTTTTCGTGTAAAATGAATGCCTGCGTCACCTGGGAAAGGCAGGAATAGATTACAAAAGAAATATCTATTCACCAACGAGTCCTCAGTCCTGTTCACCCCGTTCAATATTACTGCCGTTTAGAAAGAGAGACAGTGAGCTACACAGCACAGATCGCTCTCACTATCATTGCATCTCTCTTCCACTATTGCAATAGTCGTGGCACTCAGCCCCCTGAAGCTACATATAACTGTTTCTCTCATTAATAATTATAACGTAAAGATCAAAGATCGCGCAAATTGGTGTCATAGGTGAAGTGAAAGGTCAAAAGAAAATGATGGCTATAAATACATAATTTAATTATTCATAGCGGGCTTCTATTTGTAGAAATAATTGGTTATTTAAGTGCCTATATCTTAAAGATCGTTTAATGCAAATATTATTATTGTTTTAGTGCCTTCATTATTGTTATTTTAAGTCACCAGTCTACAGGAAAGGCACAGAATACGAAGACACCAGTCTATAGAAAATGGAGGTTTTTAATCAACATTGTCTAACAACTTGAATCAATACAGTCAAATCCTTACTGTCTTTACTTTTACAATGCCAAAAATTATAAAAAATATGAAACGCCATAATTTTGATAGGGAATGGAGAACAGAGCTTTAAATTCGAAACCTCGATATGAATTGTAATATTTACTTTAGTTGCCATAACACATAACTTTTCTTACATCTGATAGGAGGGGAGAATGGAAGAAAAAATCGTGCTAGTTACGATAACCCCAAGTAAAATGGGGTAAGGGCAGGATGATGATGATGATTATTTTCCTTACTCTTAAGCACCAGAGATTCCCAATAGACGTGCAGTCAGATCAGAGCACCTATTACGTAAATACAATCACAATGTCATGCCATGCCCGTCGATATATTTCACCGCGGCACTATCTAACTAGCTTCCGCCCTCGGCGCCGCCCGCCCTTATCAGCCACCATCGCGACTCACGACCGGTACCACGCTGAATATTTTATTTGTTTACTATTCATAATGATCCTATTGGTAATGGAATTTAATTTCATTCATTTAGGATTATATTTGATTGTTTAATTTTTAATCGCAATGTCTGCTTTCGATTCAAAATGATTAATCAATCTCCGGTTGTATTAGCAACTGCTTCTGTGTAAGGCACTGTCTTCTAAATAAAACTCAAAAATTGAATAAAGTATAAATAGTATTAGTATTTTAATACAATTGTATGGGATCATTTTTCTCAAAGCTCAATAAGCTTTGTTAAAGAAAATGCATATTTACTAGCCATAAAGAAGCAAGTGCTGACGTGAAAGAAGATTGTTCACTACCTACTTAACCACCACGATTAAAAGCCACTTAACTTACTAGAATTTAATGTATAATTAATATTTTATTAGCAAGGAACTACTTACTAGTTGCGCGCGGTCCTTTTCCAGCACCGTTAGACTCTCCAATCGGCACACCTGCAGTTAATGTCTCATGTTATTGTATCAAAACTTTATCAAAACCATTATAACGTGATCATACAAGAAAGCAAAGAAAACCGCTGAATATAAACAACCTGTTTAATCCACATCAAAGCGAGCATTCAAACTTAATATCACAAAGATGTCCCTATCTTAATCGAACGTATAAGCTCAAGCCATTCCGACAATAACATGATAAAAGATATTGCAAAACAGACCTTATCTTAACAGGCGAAGAGCACGTTCGTAAAGTATTTATTAATCCACTAAAGCAAGAATTTCGGTAAAAGGCAACATAAAACAACATCACGGAGGTAATTCCATAACAAAAAAACTGTTAATACTCTTATCTTTGACGAAGACATCTTGATTGTCCCGCCTGATAACTTACCGTACATTAATTAGTACGAGGCAGGTGGGTACATTTTGCCGCTAATAAGCACAAACTGCCTCGCGTATTACCATAAAAACACTGCATCCGGCTACTATCAAGTCTTTAAACAAATAATTACACACATCACAATATTTTAGCCGTTCTAACCGTTTAGGCAAGCAATCATGAATTCAAGTCGTAAATTCTAACTTACTAATTAAATTAGTTTAAATAAAATAATAATTAAGTTTATCTTTTAACAGTAGAAGCTTATCTTATTGGGGGTCTACCACGATATCGTAAAACTAACAATTGCAGTTGTGAAAGCGAGATGCAGCTCTATGTTATGTAGTGTGACATCTCGCTTCCACAACTGCAGCTGTCTTACTTATAGAGGTAGTAATATACCGACGGATGAGTTTACGTATTAATACCTCCCAAGTAGGGTCAAATGCCAACCAGCCAGTGTGCCCAAATGACTGAATCGTAAGCAGGTTAATAATTATGTTGCCTCATTAGTCATTATAAACTTATCTTCGTATCGAATCCCGTGATTACCTTTGTAGGGCTTACCACTACAGATGACCTACTGAGACAAGCAAAATAATATAATAATGTTGACCTTTGAAAACAATGAACTTAGGTTTAAATGCCTTTAGCGGCGATGAACTAGAATTTGTGAGGCGAAATTCACAGCGTTTTTACTGGCCGGTTTGAGTCATTTCTATTTTACAGGCAGATGCTGTAGCTTACTGACTTTTAGTTGCTTATTTTTTCTTAATAGTCAATTATAGTTTTTATTCTCATTACAGTGATCTTTCATATTGATCGGATAGTGCTCATATAACTACTACTTATACGAAGTCCTGCTGTAAAAGTCTGTAGTTTTAAAATTGTTTTCTAAGCGTAGTCTCCGGAGATGTACGCTGACATTTTAAACGAAAATGGAAATTGTTTCAGCCTTTTTACTTGTAGCACTTTCGTTCCAGGTGAAATAGATAGGCTTTGGAGCCTGAATAATTTCTCTAAGGTACATAAATTAGCATACAGTGGTGCGTATCCATTTCAATCACGGCTGCGACGGCATCGACGGCGTAACAGTTGATTAAACGCGAGTGTCATTGTGGAGGCAATTTCACGCGCCGAACGAACTGATTGCAAATAAATCTGGATTGGAACCCTGTAACGGGTGGATACATTATGTACCCGGTGCACATCCACTGGAAAATATCGCGAAACAATTGTTGCGTAAAGTAGGATCTGTGATACAACTTTTTGCTTGTCCTTTTACATCAATATCACTGCTTCGCCTGTATGTATTTACCTACTTAAATCCCGCAGATAGCATAGTGAAAAAATCGTGGTTGATACAGTCGCGTACTAAAATATTAATAAAATAAAACTTCCAGGATATACAGACCTATTTGTGTTCAAACACATCAAAAATTTAACGCTGTCAGTCACAGAACTCGACAAGAAATTGGAGCGAAGTTCGCCTGGTGTTTAATTCTTGTATACATACAAAATGAATAAGAACTTCTCGAATCCCGTCCCAGGACAAATTTGTCCTTTTGATCCTCAAACTTTTCACAAACTTGACATTTTGTGTTAAGGTCAAGTGGGATCAGATAAAATTTAAGTCGGTACGAGGTTGGAGATATTTATGCAGAGCACAATTTAAACAAGGTTGGTAAAAAACAAGTCAAAGGCTCCACGGTGCGTCGCCTTTGCCTGGCGTCGTCATTAGTTTTATGATGGCGCGAAATTACGTTGGTGTCTTTGCCTTAAAAAAAAAACTATTTCCCTACAGCGCAATCAATTTAAATAAAAAAAATTAAGTAAAAAAACTTTTTAAGAAAAAGCTTTTATTTAAACGCTCTAAAAAGAAGAAAATAAAATATTCCTTTTGGATTATACCAACAACTCCTCATTATACACAATTTATATATAATAATAAAAGCTTGTCGCTCGATTTACCACAAATTATTATGATATAAAGGAATGTTGATAGGTATGTAAACCTCGCGACAAGCTTTTATTATTATACATAAATTGTGTATAATGAGGAGTTGTTAGTATAATCCAAAAGGAATATTTTATTTTCTTCTTTTTAGAGCGTTTAAATAAAAGCTTTTTCTTAAAAAGTTTTTTTACTTAATTTTTTTTATTTTTTTATTTTTTAGTTATCGCTGGCTAGGTTCCTCAGTCTGGTCATTATTACTCTCAAAATGCCCTCTCATTTGATACCCATATTGTAGAAGTAGACTAAAGGTAACTATTCCGCCATCCTGCATGGTCCGCCATATTGGATTTAGAATGACGTCATATTCTTTTTCTAGTCACTCTTAACAAGCCCTTTCATTTGATACCCATATTGTAGAAGTAGACTAAAGGTAACTATTCCGCCATCCTGCATGGTCCGCCATATTGGATTCAGAATGACGTCATATTTTTTTTCTAGTCACTCTTAACAAGCCCTTTTATTTGATACCCATATTGTATAAGTGGATTAAATATAACTGTTCTGACATCTTGTATGATCCGCCATATTGAATTTAGAATGACGTCACATATCTTATCATATATTGTCATCCAAACAAAATGCGTCCACAAAATTTCAGCACAAACGGTTGAATATATCTACTTCAAAATTGAGTTCAAAGATTTCACCCGAACACACAAATATCCATACATTGCAAGTTAAATAAAAGCTTTTAAAAAGCAATGATCTTAAGAATGTCATTTGCCTCGTAATCATCGCGGCAAGATATTTATAAACCTAATAAAATTGTTGACATTCTTTTATTATTTATTCGTCTAAGTAATCTTACGATCTTAATAACATTTTAATATTCATATTATATTTTTTATGGTGAACCAAACAAGCGTTTTGCTATAATATTGTAGGGGAACTAGGGGCATGATGGGGACGCTAAGGGAAAACTACAAAAAATCACAGATCTAATTAATATAATGTTTTCATTTATTTATGGCACATTAGTTACTTAATCAACTACAAATTGGCATATTCTTTGGACGGACATGTCATCACAATTTTTCATTATTAATTATTTTTTAATAACACATAAAAAAACCATCTTACCCCACGTACGGGGTAAGATGGTTTACGATAAATGCGGCAAGATGTGTCTAGGGTGCTATGGTCTAAGGCCGCCTTCCTGTATCCTGACTTTTTTGTCATAACTTTATCTATTAAGACTTTTTGTCTTTTTCTTGTAGTTTCTAACCATTTTTATCTGAAAAAGAAAAATGTAATGAGGTCAATATTTTAGGCTGTGATGATGAATTTCTTTTTGTGAATCAATCTAGCTGTAAATTGAAAAACAAAACACAACCTAGTAATGTTTAAGTAATAACTTGTTTGAAAATCGATGGGCCATGATGAATCTCATTATGCCCCGTAGGACCTACACCATCTTGCCCCTGTCACTATTTTTTTAAATATTTAAATTTATAAAATAAGTGCTTGGGACTAGAATGATTTTGGATGTGCCTATCAACAGCAAGTAAAATGTAAAAACAAAGTGCATAAACACAATGAGTTCAACTGTTTTTCTTACCTTTTTCTGATGTCGTTCACGTGCACATAATTTTATAATAATTAGATTATTAGATGCATTGTAGCAGTAATTAGTTTATAAACGAAGAACGCACGCACTCTCACCGACTGTTATGGCCGCACTGAGTATTGTTCAATAGCAGCTTCTGATTGGCTAATGCGCCGTGTCATAGTAACGTTGGGATTTTCGTATGAGTGCGTGACCTCGTCTTACCTCATGGCCCCATCATGCCCCTAGTTCCCTTAAGTGGATACTTTTTATCGTTTCCTCAGATCAAATATAAACAAATCTAAGATTGTCGATCGTTGAGATATGATATCGCCGAATGTATAAGATTATTCACAAATATTATGGTATATTAATATGTCAGCAACATGATCAATGAATCACACATCAATACCAAACTTTTGTATTTACCTAGAGACAAACATTTCAAACCTAACCTTACCTTTTTCTAGAATCGGTTGTCACAATCGTAAAAATGTGCTCGATTTGAACACCAGCGCAAACAATTGACGACACAAGACGAGAACAAACAACACTAAAAGCGAGAAATAGTAAAAAGTGAGCAAACGTCTCATGTACCAAAGCGTGTTCTAGGACAGACACAGAAAGGGAGTCCCGGACCTTCGACATATCTCTAACATGACGCAAAAGGTAGGTAACTAGGTACCTACATCACTAAAACACACTACCCTAAAATCAGTGTAGGTCGTAATAAAAGTAAAAGTACGCTAGGCTAGGCTTTAAAATCTCTAAAAAGAAATCTTAATTTTCGTTTGAAAAACTAGTTGGATGATAAGTTACGATACAATTTTATGCCACAGGAAAAATAGTGGTATGAGATAGGTACACAACTTAAAGCTCTAAAAACGTTAACAAATCCCCTTCATACCTATCAGAAAATCCCAGGTAAAAAAAGAAACAAAATCAGTAAATAAACCTGAAAACTTATAAGGAATAATAGAGTGGAAATAGTTTAGGAATTCCTAAAAGAGCTGCCCTAAAAAGAATAAGTTAGTACCAACTACTATTAATAAAGTAACAGTACGAGTCGCGAAGCCTATAAAATACGTAAAATATCAGTGTTACGAGCACAACTACGGGGCAAGGGAACTATTATGGTACAGAAGGTTCAATCTGGTAAATGCTTAAACTCCTGAAGTGATCTAATTTTACTGATATAAAGTATTAATTATAACAAAGACAACTCAACCTATCTTTACAAGTGAATGATTATGGGAAATTACGCAATAGTATAGACCCAACATCACGCAACTTGGAGTTGTATATGACTTTATTATAATTATGAAGACTGGATCGTAAATAAGTACACAATGGGGTATTTATTCTGAGTTTCATGCAAGTCACTTACATTAGATGCATAATATTTAATTAATTTTAAGGAGCTAACTAATGTTACTTCAGAACTTTCCTTAGTGTTGAACTTTCGCTACTAAACTTACCTGGTTTTACCTGCCGTTGGTCTTCTGCATTTACTTCACACGCGCAGTAGCCTCCAGGCGCGGCTGAGAGTGAAAAATTTAATATAAATCCATTCGACATACTATGTCAGTATATTTCACTTTTATCGTCAAAAATAAATCCTTATTTCTACGCCTTTCAGGTGAATACACATTTATTCAAATCTAAACCGAATACTTCTTTAAGGCTGTAAGTTCTATTACTGGAACGACTACAGCCAATTAGTTTAGTTTTTCTACATTTGATTCGTTTAATATTTAACCTTGCCCATAATTTTCTTTTATTATTCGCGGCGACCACATAATTGGCACCCCACGTAGCTAATATTAACCAAAGCTGTAACACTCAGAGCTGGGCCATACATATAGATGAAGCATATCTCTGTAGTTCGGTCGCTATTTGCTCTCATATAAAGCGAGTTTTTATTCAAACGAGGTACCTACAATCCGTGTTCCCGAGTATCTTGCTAAATGCACACCAGAGGCTGTACCACTAACACTTAAAGTAATATTACTGCAGTTGTAGAAGAGAGAAGCTGCTCTAAGATGTGTAGTGCACTTTCTCGCTTCCACAACTGCAGTATTGCCACAAAACATGTTGGTAGGCCCCCAGCAGCCAGCTAAATGGTGAGCTGGTGAGGGGGCTGTCTCCGTAATCATATGCGCAACCGAAACAAATTATGTAGAAATTTGCCATTCAGCAAATGCACTAAACATGCTAATGGTTCGGAATGTTGCGCAGTGGGGACGGACGGAAGACTGCGACAAGAAGGCTTGGGTGGAACTTAAGTGACAAAGTGCAACAGAAAATGTACAGAAAGGCTTTGTGAAAAATTATTAGTACCTAAGACCAAAAAGGAAAATTACTGTTTGCTTAAATATCTAAAACAGCAATACCATTTATTAACGATAGTCAATGAACAATTTATTATTTTTATCTGATGCACACGTTAAAAATAATAACAAATGTGATTCCCACACAAGTCTACCGGACAACGACATAATTAGTTTTATTAGGATGACCTCTTGCTTAGATGTCCTGAGATTGATACCCACGCTTACCAATGTCACTTTAAACAAACACGTACAGACAGCTACAAAAATACTTGATCACTGTCTGATTTACAAGGAACAGAAACAACATTAAAATAGCCTTTGGAACTATAAAGAAATGTACTTTGAACACTGGAAAAGTACTGAAAAAATGCTGAACACCAATGTTGTACAGCAAAATGAACCTTAAAAGACTGTAAATCAAATTTTGTTTATCAATTTTCGTTCCTGACCGTACAAACAAACAAGCACACACACATACAACATTCACATATGACTCAAAGAAGGAACAAGAAGCGTGTATCTATAGAATCTAGACATGTGTGCGTCATCCACTTATAGAAAGTCAGACTCTTTCTCCGTGATAGTAATTGGTTTCAATTTAATCTGGTGCCGAATTACATTGCCATGCGGATACTCGCTCGATGGACGGACAGACGGCCTATGGAGCTGGCCTTAGTCATGTTACCCGACCGTGTAGTCGCTATGAATATTTAAGGCGAACGATAAGTTTGCGCATTTAGATTGAGATGATTATAGACGCAATGGTCTCTTGTTGAGATTCGATATTTTATTTCTACATTGTAAAAAGGTGTTATTCGTTTCTAGTTTTAGAATCCACTATTATCTTTGGGTCTTTAAGTGTATATTAGGGAAATAATTGTACCATTTCGTTCCTGTTTTATTAAGTAGTTAGATGCACCTTTTAATGTCAGATCCTACATTATCCAGGACCACATCCATAGCTTTAGTTTTAACAAGCCAAATTTCTGATCACGTTTTTAGGGTTCCGTACTCCTCCGTTATCTGTCTGTATGTCTGTCTCCAGGCTGTATCCCATAAACCATGATAGCTGAAAAGCTGAAATTTTAACAAATAATGTTTTTTTTTTGTAGAGAATTTATTAGTTTATACTGTGATCGAAATGTAATAATGATTGACAGTAGTATTTTTTTTATAAAATGTCAAATGCGGAGTTTTAATAACTAATGCTAGATGTTGTTAAATCATCACATGGTCGGTAATGTTTGTATAAATGCCATGATTATAAGCGCTATTGTGTCATACCATTGTCTTTTAACTAAATGGCCGATTAAGGTTTTAATGGAACCAATGTTAATTATACTTTGATCTTACAGCAAATGTTAATATGCTTTTAAATAAGTTTAAAAAGTGTGTGATTACAGTGATCTAAGTGCTTTGGCCTAATAATGCTCAAACAATACAAAATTACAGGCTTACAAAAAACTACGGTATGCAGTGTGTGTGCGTGTGTGAGTATACAGGGATGTATTGTTCATTTAAAAGAATTATAGCTAGACATTCATAATTATGTTCCTACCTAACATACAAGAAACACTTTGCTACATCTATCCGTCCATTCGAGGGTGGTGTGAAATTGCAAGTGTTCCCATGGGCTTACCGGCGGCCTAACCACATACAAACTGCGGATCCCGGCGTACCGGCAGCACCGGCTTCATTACCGGGCATTACGGCGACATCCGAATAATGCGCCGGATTGCCGCCGCCCCACCCCCCCCGCGTGCTCTTTGATAAAGCTTCACGAAGCTAGCTGATATATCTCGCTACATAATACTGCATACTAATCGTGGTTGTGGGATGTCGCTTGCTTATACAGGAACGTCATTGTAGCATCATGGTTTTAAAGCTTCGTCACTTTTTGAAAGAGATTAAACAAGATTGTTTTCGTCCACTATTCTCTTTTGTAGTGATAGTTTGATAACGCCTCAAAGTCTAGACATTGGATACCTTGACAGATTCTGAAAGCTAGTGAATGACGTCACTTTCATTAAAATGAATGAAAGATTATTACTAAATCTATAAAGTGAGCTTTATGTTCCCAAAGGATTGTGCCAAAAACATCACATTAAATGTAATCTGTAAACGTCTAATATTGGTATTGCTATAAATGTAAAGCAATACCAATATTACACATTTACATATTCATGACATTAGACATGTACCGAATTGTTTGCAGATCGTTATTATAGCCAGCCAAGGCACCTAAATGACAAACAATAGCTTGCAAATGTAGATCAGTGATAGATATTATTATTGAATAAATATTTTAGAATACATTTAATAATAAGTCATACAATGCTAAAATTTACAGGGTCTCTGGAGTAAATAAACTACATAGTATAAGTAACAAATGTTCAATAACACTTTTTATGAAGCCTTATAAGTTCCCTTATACTCCACGCATAATTCACCTGCCATAGGTTCTTTAAGAGATTTCTCGACTGAAGTTAGAAAGCGCTGTAATCTGTTCTGTCTCTGCTCGTTACTTATTTCGCGCCACATTCGCGTTCTATCTTCAAAGTATGTTCAGCTTCAGGCAGAACCACAAAAGTTCCTTTGCCGCTACGTTATTCAACTCTATTGAAATTAACATTAGCCCCGGGAGGTGCCAACTTTGCCTGACTAGCAATTAAGACTCGCGCATAGATGACACTTTAACTACTTTTGAACATTAACATCTCATATCGTGACAACAAACTTGAGAGTTTGCCGCCTTGTTTTAATCATAGACTAACAGAAGAGTTGTGACTTTATAACATCTGTCAATGTCATTTAATGTCAATAGAAAAAAAAATATGTATTTTTGATTAAGGAATCATAAAAGATGTTGGAACCTCCTTTTTAAACGTGAAATACAACAAGAAAAATACTACTTTGAGTTTAAATTAGAATGGTAGATAAGTGATAAAGAGGTGAGGGTCGCGGTAGGTGTCGATTTCTGCACGGGTCAAATATTTGTGTGACCTAAGATACTTGTTTCGGGCCAAGGCAGTAGAGCGTGTTGCCTGGAGGGTTACCTAATATCCGTGATCATACCCACAACTCTGGTCGAAATGTTAATATTAAATAGGTAACATGACACGATTATATACCTTTAGGTAACTATTGTAACTAATAAGATTACTGATAACGGTTTATATCAAGCCTCAAACAAAATCGGAATACTTTAATAATGCGACGCTATCTTAAGAATACCGATCTGAAAAAATATGCAAGCTGAAAGGAGTTAAAAAGGCATTCGTAAATAGGAAACTGAAGATTCTTCGGCAAACTCGGATTTGATTAGTTACAAAATTCCGATGAAAAAACTACAAAAATCGCTAAAACTCCTCAGATTGACCATATCTAAAACACCTCTACTCTACCTCATTAGGAATCAAGGATTCGAATCGAAGCATTTTAAATTAAAAAACCTCTAAGTTGAGTTTCCTCAACTCACCAACGTACGTTAAATCTATAAATTCCCGTCTATCCATAGATCCCAGTTAAGTCCCAGGGCGTCACTAGATCTAGCACAGAGTAACGCTAGACAAGATGAAAGCCGTACAACGTAAGGGTTTTTCATTATAGTGCCAGGAGGATGGGGAATCTTTATAGACGTAGCTGAAGGAAATTTTCTTGAACCTTGTGTTGCAAGATAAAACCACAATATATTGCTAAGAAAAATGCACTGGGAATAGGTTGTTGGATGATTTAGTGAGTGGTAGTAATAGGCATGATGACAAGATAGAAAAAGGCAGTCTTTCAGTCCTTCAATTAAATTGTAATGTAAAAAAGACAACGCTTCAAAAGTAAGAATGTTTAGGAGTCGAAGCTTGTAACGTCGCCAATGAGCAAAAATGAGGCAACTGTGATGTCTTGATATTCCAAATCAATACATTGTTGAATTCTTCAATATTTCATAAAGTACGTAGGGAAAGTTTTTATTACAGTGACTTAATATGTCTATAAGGCGGGTATTTAAAACAGTTGGTCATAATTTTTAGAAATATACTTAATGTGTTAAGGTTTCTAATAAAGTGGGAAAAATATACCTACACTTTTACGTAAAGCGTGGCTAAGACCTCGGTTCCATCTGTGTGGAAATGCTCCAATTTCACATGATAAATGACTGTTATATTATTTCGTTCCCGAACACAATATTCGCGTAGGACTAGACTAAATTCTATTACTTTACATCTGGTTCCGACATATGTATAGCTAGAGGCTAAGCTTACTTCTAAACAATGTACTATAGTTACTCGTCAGTTTTTCTCCGTAGGAATGAAATTTTAGAACCACGCAATTAGAGTCTTACGTTATATACTAGCCTGAAAAGGTCTACTTGAAATGAAAACTTTTTGATTATGTAATACGTACTTGAATGTTAAACCATAAACATGACAACCTTTTTGGTAACACAATAACGACGTGTTATCAAAAAATATCCGTCCTCAAACTAAGGGTTTCCGCAATATCGTCGAGTATGTAAACAGGGGTTATTACATGGTATCCCTGCTTAAGATAGCCACAACAAACAGTTAGGATGCTTATCACTCTGCCTACCCCAGGCCTGTAATCGGCTTACTGCGAAATGCTAATCAGGACGAGACGGGGCGAGTCGGGGCAGTCGGGGCCGTCGGGCCGAGGCTTCCCGTAATTACTACTCGTCCGGTTTGTAACTTTAATTAATCAGTGTATGGACAACCGAGTGTAGTGAAAACACTGAATAACTTTACCACCAAACTCCCAGAGAAGTGTATTTTTAACAATATTAGAAACGCAAAATTCTTCACAGTCAAAGAGCATTTCTGAAATCAAAAATAAATAAATAAAGAAATTTCAAGAACTGAATCGGGAGGTTCATGAACGGAGAGCATAATATAATATTATAATTTACCGATTACCGATTGCGTCAGAGGGGGTATTTTGCAGCTCTTACTAATATTGCGCGGGCGGAGTTACGGGCTACGGCTAGTTGTTAATAACAAAAACATTATCACAACTAGGTTTATTTCAGACGAAAACAGTGAACATCTGATCGTTTATGTGCGGACCCAAAGAGGACAAAGTAATGGCAAAAATAGAACAATCCCCAAGGACGGAAAACCGAGATTTTCATATGAATGTGTGTCTATTACACTACTACAAGTATTTAAGTGACAAAACACAAGATCCATCCCCTAGTTACAAGTTTATCTAATCACATGTATTCCAGACGTTAGTAGGTACGTGATGTATTTGTGCGTCGCTAGCCCGCATGGCGACCAGACGAACTGTCTGTCACACTGCACGCTGGCCCGCACTCCCGTCGCGAAATACGTATCTACAAATAGATAACTGTTGAACACGACTTCGAGAGTAATCGAGAGCTAGGGGATGCTTTTGGCAGTTCAAATCGATATCCAACTGGTCAAGCTTTTAGATAATCTAGTCTGGCTTTCGGAGCTGAGTTTATTGACGTTTGGACGTATTGTGTTAGGGTTAGTTTATTGTGAAATGTTAAATGGTTTTTGTAAGTCACACTGTTAGTTAAATCTACTTCATATTTATTCTCATGGGCGTTAAAAGTAGCAAAAGCTATATTATAGTTACTTACTTTGATCAAAATTATTTTAATGATTTCTGAAGCTTGTTGCACAAAACAGCCACTTTTCCATTGCAGTACGTCCCTAGGTATCGATTAAAATTTAATTTAAAAGTTAATATTTCGTAACACCAGCGCCAGCGGTACTCGCGTGAAAAGTTCCAGCGCGAGAGCTTTCCCGATACTTACTTAGGAGTACCTACGTTAGTTAAATCTTTTAGTTAATCAGAAATCAGTTCACCTCTGAACTCAATCTTTTTGAATTCTTCTACACTTATTTATTAAGTAACTAAATACTAATTTGTACACATTAACTTTATGTTTACATACTCAACACCTTAAACAATTTATTGGCATTTTAAAATCAAACAAATATTAATTAATTCGATTTATCTATTCTATTTAATTTCATAAGAAAGTATTTAGTATTAGACAAACTACGTCATTACGTAGCTACAATACAAGCACGCAGCTTGTACGCCGGCGGCTCGTCGCCAGGACACATACCTATGCTACCGACGTCGATACGCAACAGATTTCTCCTGAATATTACAACTGGCTTTAGATTTTGAACATCGAGTGGTACGCCTTTAGCCTATCGCTTGCAGGCAATAAAACAGTTGCAAGACAATCTTCCAACTGTCTTCCAACTAAAACGAAACTTTTTTTTGTCTGCTACGGCCTACGACATAAGGTGGAACTGCGATGTGTGGCCGATAAAACTGTTTGGTCTTAGTTGAAACTGTTGGAAGGCAGACGTATTCTAACTCATTCGTAAATAATTACATCGTTTACTTCGTGTTATTAATATTAAGTTCAAATTTAACTACCTAATAAAATACTACCAGCTAGATATAAAATTGAAAATTCATACCTACTAAGAAAAAGGACGAATTCCAGCTAGTCATTTCTTTTTACAACATTGTTTGCTACATCTAAACCTCATTTCATCTTAAAAGGATCTCAAAGGAAATAGATAAGAATAAACTAGATTCATAATAAAGATACATTACGAATACCTAGCTTATTTCTTTATATTTCCACGAATTTTCAAAAAGATTCAGGCTTTTTGAAAATTCTTGGGTGTGCAGGGTGTTTTATCCCTAAATGTCAAAATTTAGTTTTAATTGAAAGGTTTTAAAAAAGATAGTAGCCATTTTTAAAGGCGTTCATTCCATAATATTTACATTCGCACTTTTACAAATAAAATGCTTCATTTATATGGCTACTTTTAATCGCTTTCTCTAGCGCTAAAGTATTTTTATCAAGACTTTCCAGTTTAAAGAAACAGTGCAAGTTGTGCTTTAGCGTCCAAATTTGATTTGCAATTGATCCAGTACCAGTATACATACTTTTATGTTTTGTAAAAACTAAAACGTGCGTTTTGTTTTAGTGAAGCTGAATAACGCGAAGCGTCGTGCGGTGCGGCGTTTGTTTGTGTAACATTATTACCGCTAGGGCAGGCGTCACACCGGGGTTACTGGACGGCACTGATTTATTCCCGCCCTCTATTCATGTAATAGCCACTTCAAGCGGCGAATGCTACACGAAATGTACGAATTTAAGCGGCGCCGTATTACAGGCCCCTCGTTATGACCTTAAATTGAATTAGTTGAGCCCCAGAGAAGATTTCTGTCACTTTAGGATATAATTTTATGATTTATGCCGCACCGAAATTCATTAGCAGGTCCCTCCATGTTGAAATAGAATTAGGTCTAAAGTATTTCAGGCTTCGCTCCGAAAATGTTTTTGTTACGTAATGAAGTTGAAGTTTATTAGAAATTCTTAGAATTATTTAGACAGTGGTTGTGTGTTCTCTTAAAACACCTTTAGAATCCCAGTAATGAAATGAACTTGTGTTGACAAACTATATTAGGTTTAGCGTGTTTACTCTCAGTAATAACTAAATAACTTTTCTTCAGTGCGTGCATATTTAAAAAGCATTTACTTATTTTCCCACCCCACTGAACCCCTTTTCGTCGTCACTGAAGCTACCAAAAAAGCCTGACCTATATTTAGCTAGCATTAAAGACATTCTATCTTTAGTTTCGGGGTTCGCAGTAAAATACCTTTCAGTTAAGAGCCACATCCCATCCGACACATGTAGTTTCCTTGCCAGTGAACACGCGAGACCCATTTTAAACGACAAAGTGCCGAGGGCAGCAGATTTATAATTGTGGACTTACTCAACTGACTAACTGTGTTAAAAAAGATAAACGTTAAAATGCACTCAAAAGCACGATTTTATGAAAAGTTATCATTGCCTAAATCTACGACCTATTTACAAAATTCCATAATAGGAAATCTAGAACGAACAAATCTTTTTATTTCTGTAAGTACAATTGCATCCTATAACTGAAACTGAGCAATAATATTAGCCAGATGCTACTTGCAATAATTGCATGTTATTACAAGTTCTTACAAGTTAAGCGGTCGCAATAATTTTTGCTCGAACCATTTTAACAGGCGCTTTGCCACGTCATGACTTCTGCAATCAAAGTTTCAGTTGCTCCATAATTCCCAGCCGTTAAGTTAGTAACAACTTCCGAAACAGTTAAAAGGCTTCAACTTTTAATTAATAGAACTCATGCAATTCACGAAACCATTAGGAATAATGAATTAGCTTCTGTTTGAAGAAAAAAACTGGTTTGTTTTGATATAACTGCCAATATATTATTGGAAATCAGTGCACGGGGTTGAAAATAGCTCAAAGGTTGCGAACACAGTTGAGAGAGCAAACAGCAAACTACGAGTGTTGGGAAATTAGTAGGAAATTAAATTTCACGAGACCGCCACGAACGCGACACTTGGCACCGCTCGGCAAACAGACGTTGACACGACGCAACAACTTCGTTCGCTGTTAGTTCTTCGACTATGCTTACCTATTTAAATACATGTAGGAAGTCGGGAATATATCTTCAAGATCTTCACTGAAATTACATTCACGGGCATTTGAGATAGACGCCAAAATTTTGTATCTACATATCTATGTAGATATATTTCCGTGGCAGTAATTTAGCTGAATGGCTCAAGATGAGATCATGACTTGTATTTCAAACCATGTTTAGTAACTCATCAAATAATTTTAGAACCTGTGTCATGTGTTAGGTCATCTTCATGTCAGTAATATAGCATTTGCCAATATGATGCAAGAAAGATAGTCTGATCGATTCACACCTCCACGCACTAATTAACTAACTTTACTATTTGTATCGTTTATTTTTATCATTTTTAAACTACCTTGGGTCCCTAATAGGAGAAAATGTAGGTGCCTATTCATTAGTTAAGTATTATGAACTCAATCTGTTTAATTTGTGCGACAGGCGACAGCTCAGCCTACGTAAAAAGAGAGCCTATTCGTAGATAGCTGTGTCAACAAACTAAGTTGATTGCAGCGCGCCGCTAGCCGACGGCCCGCGGCGGAGAACTACTTATCTAAATTAAATCTCTTCGTCCTGGAAACAGTTTTCTTTGCTCCACTATACTTGTTTCACGACTTTGATTTCCGAGCCTACTCTCTGTCTACTGTTTATGAGGATAAATATTTTTAAAGAAAGTAGAAACCTGCTTACGAAAAGACATTCGTCTCGAATATTGTTACAGAATTTCGGCTGTAGGTACAAATATTCAGAATTTACATTATCAGTTCAACAATAATAATTTATATAAGGACTTACGTATGTAGCTACTGGATACCTACAACCATTTGTTACAATAAATAACAATGTAGGCATTGTTTATTATGACATTAAACTTCACACCTACTCCTGGTTACATGTGTTAATTTTCAGTTATTATCTTAGTAGTGTAATTGTTTACCTACCGCGAGTGTTTTATTAACCTTGCCTTGAAATTACATCACAATCGACTGATTACTTTTTTATCTAATTCGGCAGCTACATTATCAAAGGGAAAATAATAATAGTTGTTAACTATTACAACAAATTTATTTGCATTATAAATAATATTTATTTAAAAGTATTAATTAAATATAACCATAAGATGTATAGCACGATACATTATTGTACAATATCCATGTGCAGTTCGATTCATGTTATGGCATCTAAAGATTTAAGATAAAAAGCGTTTGCTATTCGACACTAAACAGCTTAAAACTTAGGCCATGTATTTACTATAATAAAGTGATGCTTAAATACGTTATACACATCAAAATCACTTACATGGCAAAAACTAATCTAATAAAACTCCATATTATGGAATGGAAGACTGAGCAAAAAAATATTTAAAATCCAATCAAATAATGTTCTAAAAATAAAGCATAATATTTTGAAATGACGGCCTTATTACGTATGGTAAATCGAAGGCTCTGATTGTCTGAAAGATGCCATAACATTTGACAGTGATAAGCTTATCAGATCGTTTTGGTTTTGAGGATGTCGGTGACGAGGCCGGCGGCGATGGTGGTGCCGGCCACGCGCAGCATGACGCGGCCCAGCTCCTTCACATCTTTGTACCGCTCCACGCAGATGGGCCGGCACACCTCGATGTCTACGACAGCCACACAGTTGTGGCCCAACACCCGCGGGTTCTTCTTCATCAGCTCACCCGTGCTTTTGTTTAACAAAGCCTTCAATTTTACAATGTTAGCTGACTCCACTAATGACTGGTGATGAATGAGAACAGGGTAGCCTCTTGTTATTGGCACCTTGACATTGAAAACTACTATTCTAGCTTCAAACTTAGTAGTTACAGGCACTTGTTGGATTGGATCACTCAGTACATATCCAACTGCAACATTCAGCATGTCAACACCAGAAAGGGTCACACTGACCTGGTCGCCAGCAAAAGCAACATTGCTGGTCATTTCATTGATACTAATATTCCTTACTTCAGCCATTTCCTTAGTTGGACAAACTAATACCTTATCTCCTTTACTGATCATGCCATTTTCAATCCGCCCGGCCACACAGAAGCCTGAACCTGTACCTTTGTATACATCATTGACAGATAAGCGTAAGGGTTTGGACACTGGCCTCTCAGGCACATTAAATTTGTCTACAACTTCTAGAAGGCAAGGTCCTTTGTACCATTTTAATAACTCTGCCTCCATTGGTGGCTTTACTAAGTTTTCACCGGTTAATCCTGAACAAGGCACATATGTTACATCAGAGTCCTTAAAGCCAGCCTGTTTCAGGAAGAATTTAAGTTTTTTTGTAATCTCATTAAACCTTTCTTGGGACCAATTTGTTGTGTCTAGTTTGTTCACAGCCACTGCTAGTTGGCTCACTCCTAGTGACCTCACTAATAGAGCATGTTCTCTTGTCTGCCCTCCAAGGTCAAAGCCTGATTCAAATTCACCTCTTGTAGCATCAACTACAAGTAGAGCAACATCAGCCTGCCCTGCACCAGTTATCATATTAGGGATGAAGTCTGCGTGGCCGGGAGCATCTAATATGATAACTCTTTTGGTCTCGGTTTCAAATTGTGCTCTCCCTACATCCATAGTAATGCCTCTCACTCTCTCCTCACCAGTTTCATCCAGCACCCAAGCATACATGAAGCTCTGTTTACCAATCTTCTTGCTCTCCTGCTCATACTTGTGCAGTGTCCTTTGGTTCACTTCCCCCAGGTCACAGAGCAGCCGCCCCATCAGAGTGGATTTGCCGGCATCCACATGTCCTATAACAACTATGTACAAATGGTCCTTGTCTGATCCTCTTTCATTTGAGTATTGTGTGTTTGCATCTACTTTGTTTTCTTTCACTTTAGGTGTAACTTTTACTTCATCTAGTAGTTCAGTCTTTGAAACTCTATCTGTGCAGGGTGATTGGTCTCTGGGTGTTTGAGGACGACTGCTAGTGCTGCCATCTTGATTTACTTTAAATCCTTTGACAACTGCAGCAGTTTTTGGTTCAAGATTAGTAGTAATTACTTTAGGTGCTGTTTCTATAGTGGTAATAACAGGAGCCTTTACAGTGTCTATAATCACCACAGGCTTCACGGGCTCTGGTTTCGGTACAACGGGCTCCTTACTGTTTCTGTTTAAAATATCATCAAGAGACTTATCAAAATCAAACTTGTGCTTTATAACTGTTTGTATCAATATATTGTCTGAAATAGTGTCACCTATAACATTCCTTAGCTCGTCTAAACACGACATGAGCTTGGCCTCGTCGTCCTCATCAAGGTTAAGGCTACGGAAGTCCATGGACTCGCGCCGTTCGAGCGCGGGGTGACTGGACTCTGCGACATCGTCCTCCGGTTCTTCCTGGATGTCATTGTGACTCTGCATGAAATGCGATATGGCCTGTTGGTTACGACTTCTATCGTATATCCACTGTGAAGTGTCACTCGGCGACATATAGCTCTCATCTTCCACGGAATGACCGTAAACATCGTCATCGTCGTAGTCGTCGGAGTAGCTCCTGTTGCGAACGTCACGATGGCGAGCCATTTTAAAGACTCTAACAACTTGTTGGTGTCTACTTAATTGATAACATATTGAAAATACTAAGAATTACGAAGAAAATCACACGTTTTCGACGTTTCCAAAAGTGCACCTTCTTTTGACAATTTCTTCGACTTGCAAAATGACACATAAAAACAATGCGTTCTAGGTTTTTGAATCACAGGTAGGCCACGACACAAACAATGTATCAATTTTTTTCTATTTAAATCAATATTTGTAGTCGTTTAGAATAAATTTATCGTTATACTTATTAATGATTACCACATGCTATCGCATTATACAATTATTATGAATATAATGTTGTTGTTAAAAAGCAGTCACACCCATAGTCAAATGAACGCGTCTAATAGCGATATCGCGTCGAATAAGCGTCTTCGTTCTAAAACCAGAAAGTTTGATTAAAATTTGTTATTGATTTTATTTCTTTAAAATTAAATTATCCTTACTATTTTTTTAATAATAACTTCGTAATAATATTTACTTTGGAAGGAATGAACATAGAAAAAAGGATTAGCATTAAAAATGATATATTTCGATGAAGTCTCAAACCACATTTTTGACTGTCATGAAATACGTCATGTCTGTTGTCAAGTCATGTGTCACATTCAATTTCTCAATATTTCATTGGCTTTGTCGTGAATGGGAATTACGCCTACTTTTCGTTTTCTCATTTAATTTATTTTGTTCAACTTTCAATTCATAAATAATGGGAAGAGGTCATTAAGTTATCATTATTTACAATAGTGTCATTTATTAATTTATTTGTGGCTTTCAATAGTACAAAACATAAAGTTTTAAACCCTTGACCTAGTAAAACTTAGTCAACATGAAGAAAAAGGTACGTATTCAAATAGATAAACTTGTTTCAACTATCAATCTAGCTATAAATATTCCTTTTAAAGAAAATTGATTGTTATGGGAATTGATAAAAGTTGATAAGGATTTTTTGTGAGTGTATATAATTGCATTGTCAGGTGTTGTTGATGGGGAAGAGTGGCTCGGGGAAGACGAGCATGAGGTCCATTATATTCGCCAACTACATCGCCAGGGACACGCGACGGCTGGGGGCTACAAGTAAGTGCCACCACAATATCTATACCACAAAAATACAGTATAATTTTTGAGTCTGACATATGATTTGCAGCCATTGTTTATATTTTAGGTATTGTTACATCCTTTGACTCATACATTAATATTAAAAGTTTCCTGTAATTTGATAATTACCATTATTTTTAAATCTGCTGTAAATACATGTAATATTTTTATAAACTATTTTGAGTTAGATAAAAATAAATAATGTCTCCTTAAAATAAGAAAGTCAAATTACAATATACAGATGGCTAAGCAATTATAAAAAAAAAGGGTATGGTAACAAGAAATACTTCAGACTTGTTCATAATTTGAAATTACTGTTGCTTTACACTAGAAACTAATTTTAATTGCATTATTGTTATTTAATCCATGAAAGATCTTCAGAATTCATGCGTAAAATAAAGAATTTAAAATAAGCAATGAATAGTTTATACTAATACAAACTAGTTCAATCAAAGGTCAGCATCCACATAGCTCACAACACATTGGAATTTGCCCTCAAGGCATGACCCAAGGATTTTAATACCCCTTGTCATAGATGTATTTAAAAATTGTACCTACTACCTTCAATTTATTCACTGTATCTGGTGACCTAGACTTAACGAAACAAACATATTTGTATTTGCAGTTGATGTAGAACACTCTCACGTCCGTTTCCTCGGCAACTTAGTGCTCAACCTATGGGACTGTGGAGGGCAGGAAGCTTTCATGGAGAACTACTTTGCATCACAACGAGACAACATCTTCAGGAACGTAGAAGTACTCATATATGTGTTTGATGTTGAGAGCAGAGAGATGGAGAAGGATATGCATTACTACCAGTCCTGCTTGGAAGCTATACTACAGGTACCATATATTATATTGAATAAACTCTTTAGCCAGGACCTTCCAGTGATGTTATTGCAGTTGTTGAAGCTTGATAGCGCACTACCAGTCTAGAGTAGCATCGCTTTTTCACAACTGCAATGATATTACTTTAAGAGGTGGTGGTTCAAGCTCAGAACACTATGATATCTCACGAGAGCACACCAACAGGCACTACTGGTCAAGGGCCAGCTTCTGCATCCTCTATAGTTTCATCACCAACAAGGTATTGATATACCTTGTTGTGCAAGCAATGCATGCAGGTTAACTGAGATACCGGGACTAGTAGGACCCCAGCCTAATACTTTAACTTTCTTTTTAAGTTATTGTGTTTTGTAGTACTCAAATATGAAACTGGTAGGAGAGCAAGTTGTAAATGAATTATTTTATATGTTTTATTTCTTGCTTAGCATGATTATTATGTGTCTTATTATCTCAACATCACCAGGCTTAGAATAATATAATGTTATCTCTAGACTTGTTTGTTTAGATACATGATTGCAATAATCAGAGCTTGATATCCAGACTAGTACAGTACATAATTCCTTGACTATTTGTAGTTCAATAATTATTTTTAAACGGGTACTAAGTTTTTGACCATAAGTTAAGCCCCCTGATTCCCTTTTCCGACAATATGCGAGCATAATAAGCCATATGCAATTCTAGATAATAAAATAAATATATGTTAGATTTGATATAAATCAATTTAACTATCTTGGCATTGCCAAGCCTTAATAGTCCAAAAAACCAGAGGATTCAACCACACAAACCTAACCAGAAATTCACTATGTTCCCAAGAACAGTCTCGCTAACACATGGTTGCGTTTTGTCAGAACTCTCCGGAAGCGAGGATATTCTGCCTGGTGCACAAGATGGACCTGGTGTCGGAGGAGCAGCGCGAGGACATCTTCAAGGAGCGCGAGGAGGACCTCAAGCGGCTGTCCAAGCCGCTCGAGTGCACCTGCTTCAGAACTAGCATATGGGATGAGACATTATACAAGTGAGATCTTATATAATAAACCTGTAATTTAAGAGTTTCTTTTTTACTGTTATCAGAGAGCAATACGTTATAATATGTTACATACATTACTGATTTGATTTTTCGTGCATCATTTTACAATAGATTTATGTATCGTAATAATATTATAGAAACATTCGCTGGCACGGCAATAGTTGTTTTGCCACAAACAAGCTAGCAATCTTAGAAGGATAAAATTTCAGGTTTGGTGATGTCAATATTCAGCTCTATATGTTTACGAGTCGACTTCTCTATAATTATGTAACCTAAAATGTCAGCAACGAAGTTATTGCATTTAAAACATTTATAATATTGGCATTCTACTAGTATTCAGTAGATAATACTAAGTTGTTAATAGTATCTATTCTCGGGAGCCTGGCTTATAGCACCAATTTTAAATACTAAATCAGAATGTTCGACCTTTCTTAAGATCCAAGCTTACATGACATTATTGTGTCCTTGGCCTTTGATATATTCATAGTATTTTTCGTTGCCATGCAGCTGGTTTAATTTACATATAAATGTTCTGTATGATTTAATAATGTTTTTGTATAAATGATAATTGAATGGGTATGTTTAAAATATACCATCACCAATGACCACAATTAAGACTTAGTATAGTTTCGATATAAAAGTGTATTAGTTTTAGAATTAAAACTATTGTTGTGATATTGTTTCCAGGGCGTGGTCAAGCATAGTGTACAAGTTAATACCTAACGTTAAGGCTTTGGAGTCGTCGCTGAAACAGTTCGCTGAAATCGTGGATGCAGATGAGGTATTATAACTATTTTGCAATTCACCCCTTATTTTAGAACAGATCACCCCTTATTTTCCGAAGTCTAATTTTTCTAATATTTACTATGTTTATAGAATTCTATCACAGCTTATCAACTTAATGTTCGCTGACATGTGCAGTTTAATTATGTTAGGAACTAAAAAACATTTTTTCTACAAATAGAAAATAGTTTTACTCTAAAATCTGCAACTGAGGACGTACTGATGATTTGAACTAAATGATTTTATCAGATTCATAAAGATCATCATATCAGATCGTAATAAAAATTATGCAATCTGTAATTTTCGTTGAAGTTCATTGGCATGTTTCCCAGGTGTTGTTATTCGAGCGCGCGACGTTCCTGGTGGTGTCGCACTGCCAGCAGCGGCCGCACCGCGACGCGCACCGCTTCGAGAAGGTCTCCAACATCGTCAAGCAGTTCAAACTCTCCTGCAGCAAGCTGGCCGCGCAGTTCCAGAGCATGGAGGTATTGACCCCTTCCTAGACAATACTAAAGGATAAAATGTCTATGTATTTGTAATCTGTGGTTAATGAGTAGAAGACAAGATACTAGCATAGAGATCTATATTCAATCAAACACAGGCTACCTAAATGTCAATATATGGTAGCGCAAAAAAAACGCGACAAATGATAATAATAATAATGATGGTTGATTTCTGAAACATTATTTTTTAGTACCTACATTTTCTTAATTACTAGTACTTAGAATGGAGTTTCATAAAAAATATAATTAAGTCTATACTACGTTTGTGGAAGTCATTTTGTGTCCCTAGCTAGGCTAAGAAATAGCCTGTGTTAAGGAAACACAGTTGCCAGTTTGATATTTAAGAATCAGTTCATTGTAATAAATTTGTTTCTTGTTCTAGGTCCGCAACAGCGTTTTCGCGGCATTCATAGACGGGTTCACAAGCAACACATACGTTATGGTAGAGATGTCCGACCCCAAGATCCCCTCGGAAGCCACCTTAATAAACATCAGGAACGCGCGCAAACACTTCGAGAAGCTAGAGAAAGTGTCCTCGAGCGCGCCCAGCCAGTACCAATGAACGCAAATGTTCACAACTGTGTAGTTAATTAAAAAGTTACGACCAGAGTGCCTACCACCACACCTTCAAGCTAGACTGTTGCAGTTGTGAAAGCGAGAGGCCGCTCTACGCCGTGTAGTCTGTCTCACTCCCACAACTGCAATAGTCCTAATCTACATAGTGGTAGACTCCCTGCGTCCTTTCCATGACGTCATAATCACAGGGTTTCATTTGACATTCGAATGCAAATTACTGGCTGAAAACTTTAAAATAAGAATGTATGTTTGCAAGCAGTGGTTTATATTTCGAATGTCAAATGTAGACTCTAAGTTTGTTATGAGCTCATTGTAGGATCAGGCGCTTTGAAGCATGCCTTGTGACGTCATCATTTGGTCTTGAAATTTAACGTATTTTTCCGTAGATGGCCCTTGTTGACAGTAACGGGTTCGTTCCAATTCTGTCCTCATGCTTCAAGACGCCTGGTCTTAGCTGCAGAAGTGCAAAGCACTGGTGTCTTGCCAAAGCAAGTCAGTGATAGTCCGATTGTTATACCGAGAGGTCGTCCGAAAAATGTTAATACCCAAGCCCCGTAAAGAATGCTAAAACCATTATAGTTAAGTGGACGAATTTGTCCATCCTTTTTTTCCGATAGTTTCAGTTACGAAGCACTACAGGGATAATACAGAGCTCCGTGACAGAAACTGGCAAATATCTAAAAGATTCCTTAATTCTATAGAATTTTGGGTAAAAGTGGAGTTAACGTGCAAAAAGAGTGTGTGTGTGTAGCCAAGTGCAACATAAACAACCAATGTTTAAATGTTTCAACTTTTGAATTTTTCAGAACCAAAAAATATATACTATATACTTCTTAAATCTATTGATCTATGATGGTTTTAAGTATTCAATCTGCGGTGGCCGGTATGTCATGTCTACTGTGATGGCACAATGTTGACGTTGAACTTATTACGTTATTATAGAAGTAATTTATCCTTTAAACAGTTATTTTATTGTTGTTAAGCTATTCTGAGATCCGCAAGCGATGGGGCGTATTCTCTGCTCTACGTCCAACTTTCTGACTTCGGTCAATGTGTTCGGACAGAAGAATCTAGGTACAAATACATTACAATCATATCGCTACGACTAATACATTTGTTTAAGTATAGTAGGTGTATAGTAAGTATTTATTTACATATATGTTATTATCAGTTTAAATGCCAAAGTTTTCAACCAATAGTACTCATTGTCATCACATCTGAAGACTCCTATCAGTTAACAATAATATTCAGACCCCAGGCTTTCTCACCCGGTATTTGTAGTCCCCTAAACTATTTTTAGTCCTTTGTAATCTGCCATACTCGACAATTTTTACTTGCCTCATATTTTTTATTCGCCTATCCGCTTGTTTACAGGATTAATCAGGAAACCTTTGTAAAGTGGGTTCCATCGGTCTTAAACACATCTTACAAGCAGATTTTCTTTTGTAAAATTCAGTTCCATCAATGATTTCTCCAAAGAAATCTCTTCCAAGAAAGACTCCTCTTCCAGTGATTTATATAATGTCTATTTTTCGGAGCCTAAATCTTGGGGGCCTTTTTGAACAGAAACATACATTTACTTAACTTTATCGTTATATCAACTTAATAATATTTTCGTTAGAAGCCTAGTCCAATATGTCGTATTCTCCAGGGCTTCCAACATAATATAATTATACATATTTTATGTACACCTCGAGCCTTTAAATATATTCAAATCTAATGTAAATAAAGAAGTATAGATGCTTCGTTAAGCTTAGGTTATCATTACTGTGATTTGAAGGATAACAGTTTCAGTGTATAACAATGTGTAGGATTAATATAAATTTGATATAGGTACCTACTTCTATAAAAAAAAAAAATAGTTAAATATTATAATCCTTTATAATAAATAAATTTTAATCGATTTTTAACCTCATCGGCAAATGTAAATATCATGATTATACACGGTGGAAAAATAAATTAAAATCTGAAATCTCTAGGTAAGAATTATTAGTCTTCTGTGTCCTTTCTTCTCTGAGAACTGTCCACAGTAGTGTCCGAATCAATATTTAGACTTTGCAGATGAAGGAATACAGGCCGAGAGCCAAAGTCATATTAAGAAATCTTTTTTTTTTCTTTTTTTTCCAGCATGCGCCCATACACTGAAACTGTGTTCCAAAGATAAATAATGTATCTGTTATTATTGTCGTTTGTCTATGGGACGGTTGATTTTTGTTCTTATTTCGTATTTATTTACCTAAAGCAAATGTCAACATAGATTACTCAAACTTTATGTATCCGATACTATGAGTTGCACAATGTACAGGCGATAACAGTCGCTGGTTTAATTTTATAAAACGCAAGCCTATTAAAGATTTTTATATTCACTGAACATTGTTTATCATTAATTCAAGAAGATGAATTTGACTATTTACTTTCTAGCTCCAAATAAATGAAGTTGCCTATTTACCTTCTAGTTATAAGGAAAATCATCTTAAATATTTTTTGTACCTACTGTTACATAATTTGTGTCGACACGCGGCGCGGTATAAACCTGTTTTTGATCTACAACAGAAATGTTATCGAATTTACATCATTTATTTTCGTCTCGCCTGTCAAGGTCGACGAAATAACTATCAAAAGCTATCTAGCACCGAATCCATAGATATGTGAAGGTCACAGAAAAACAAGCAAGCTAGGGATATTTTAGCCTTATTAGCTGACATTGAAAGGAGGTCAGAACTATGACCTATAGACCTAAAACAGCCCAATGTTGTTATTTAGGTAACTAGGTACATTAAATAACAACATTGGCCTGTACATATGCTGACCATCTCTTATGTATTTTAAGCTGTTATGATTCAATAAACTAATATGTACGATGTCAGTAAACACTCAAGAATGATCTAACTGTTGGTGTGAAAAAATGTAAATTAACGTCTCGATTCACACGGCCGTATCACGTGTGACGTAAAATTGACGTCTCTATCAGCGTGTGCACGTAGCACACGGCTGGCGCAGGCGCAGACCAAACCAGCGGCGACCGCTCAGTTATCCAAGGAACCTTCGACATAACAGCATCACAGTTCAAGGTAAATACAGTTCAATATCTCATGCATGGTCTTATAACATTTATAATTCATGTCTCATTGTTTAATCACGCTAGTCTATTGTTTTTCCCCGCGGCAATAATTGTTCGTGATGTCATAGTCATAAGCCCGTTTATTGAATGGTTCAGTCTTACGTTAAACTCCGTGCTGAGTGGGTGTTATTATCCGCAGTGTTGTAATTCAGTGGCCTTGATTTAGGAACAAGGTTGGTTATCAGTAGATATTAATATAAATCTAGGGTTATAAAAGTACTGTTTGTGTTTTTGTACTTTTCTATTAATATTTTTTATTTATTTGTTTTTAAATATTTAACTAAGCTAAGATAGTTCTATTGCACCACTGACGGTTTTATAATAGTGTTATTGTTATGAAATATTGAATGGTGCAATGTTTTTAAAAGTTACGAAAAGTTATCGTTAGCATTATAATTAGTGCTTAATAATCGTTAAGCATTGTAAGGACCTGCGTACTTACTAGGTTTACTAAGTGTGTGGCAATTGATTGATCGAATTCTAAGAAAACTCAATGGACGTGAGACGTTCTAACTTTTCTTCGTAATTGTACATGCATAGCTAAGTATAGACAGTACCTAAAACAATTGTTCCTACCAAAAGATACAGAAAATTAAATGTAACATCCCACGTGATATTCGGGACAAGCTATAATTGTTTTTATGACCGCGCACAGAATTTTACGATTTAATAGCTCAAGTGTTATGATTATGACGCTAGAATACAGCTGTTGGGCGTTGTTCTAGGAGTATTTTATTATATTCATAAATATCATCTAATGTAATAGATGAATTGTAGATGTACGTCTATTTTTATTTTCTTACTTAGGTAATTATTTAAAGTTGAATACTGTTTCTAATCGTTAGTCCTCGGCAACATGTACAGTACGTAGGTACTTACTGTTTAAGTTTTTTGCATCGGAAAATTATTTAATCGTTAAGGATGTGATTGAATAACTGGTTTTCATTGTCGGCATCTTATCAGTGTCTGATTGATTGTGTTTGCGCTTGCCCGATAACGATTGCAAATAACTCGCGACTAACGACTCGTTAAATCGTGAAAGAGATAGGTAAAGGTAACGTTCTATCCTAATCCTCTGAGTGAAAATATTCACAGGAAATCAATGTATTTTAGTGTTTTGTCCATTTAAGTTGGCATTTCTGACATTCATAACGAGAGACCGGATGATATGCAAATGCTGCATATTTCAGCTATTTTAGCAATTGTTGTTGATTTTACATAAAATGTAGTTATAATGCATAACTACTATCGCCAAATATAACGCGGCAAAACCCTAAGTAAAGGGCCTAGAACCCTGATATGTCAATAGTACTGTGAGCCTGGACTGACAAATAAAGTGGTCCTCCCCGGACTTTGCAAATGTTTGATTTATTTTGCCACTTTTCGTGCATATAATTCGATCTCTAGTCACCTAATATCTACCTATATTTGATTAGTCAAATAGAGTCCGGCTGTTCTTAACTTAGTAACGTTTATGTCTATAACTAAGACAAAATAAAATGTTTGATGTGTCATTGTTTCATATTACTTACCTATGTCGCTGTTAAAATCTGTTTATTATTTCACTACGTGTGTATACGAATGTCGTTTGATTTTCCTTAGATACTTAGATGAAAATCAAACGATATTCGTTACATTTGCATAGATGAAAACCCTGTACTAGGCAAGTATTAGCTAAATGTCTTAATTTATAAATACGGAGTTTACTTAATCTTAAAGGTAACAAGGAAAATATTATAGCCGTTATGAAATGTGTGTAATAGTTGGTGACGCAGTGGTAAACCTAATATTAACATTTATTTGTTTTCCTTATTACAGTTGCAAAGATGGCCCAGGAAAAACCAGTGTTCGACTACCATGATGAGAGCCAGAGCGAGAAGCTGGCGCGTAAAACTAAGGAATCTCCCTTCATGATTTTGGGTAAGTTTGTAACAGATGTAGATATGCGAGTAGTTATATATTTAAGTCATATCTATTACATCGAAGTAAGAAGATAGTGGAGGATGACTGGTTCAAATTGGTGCAGGATTCGGAATCGTGGAAGGATTAGGAAAAGCTTTTGCCCATAGTTTGCCATTAGTATAGGTACTTGATGGTTGACTAATCTATAATATATTTGTTCCAATGCGCGTTTGAAGCCCAAAGCTGGCCCTTCTCGGCAATTAATTTGTTGTTCTTAGTATCCTCAACAACTACCTACAAATACTTAAATAAATTTCCTTGTTTATGACAACAGGAAGCGAAACTAGTTTGATAAATTTAACCTGTGCTTATTTACCACTATTAGCTATAATCGTCTCAAGACGTGGTTAAGTGACTCACGTGAGTACCGACGTACCTAACACATTTAGTAATGCTTGCATCGTCTCACTTTGTATTCATACGGACGGACTTTCCAACGCAGTTTTGGTAAGCGGTCACGTGAAACATTCTGCCCTAAAAACCTAAATCATAATGAGTCCTACCGATTGTTGGACCCGGAATAAGACCGTTGATTGAATAACAGTTATTTAATAGGTCTTCTTGGCGTTTTAATGTGTTCTATCTTAAGTTTCGAATCGTATAAGACGGGCCTGTTGGTCTAGTGGTTAGTGGCCCTGACTGCTATACCGGTTTCGATTCCCACCCAAGACAAATGTTTGTGTGATGAGTACGTTCTGTGTCTAGGTGTAATTTATCTATAACATGTATGCAGTTAAAATTATATAAGTATGTTTATCAGTTGTCTAGTACTAATAACACAAGCTACTCTCGTAAACTTAATTTGATAATAGATGGCGTTATGGGAATGTTGAGCAATCAAATATATGTATATCCGTTACAACTTGAAATTTAAAATAAAACTTGTACAAAAGCAATCACCTTCTTTCACTACTATGTAGATACATTTCCGTCTTCTAAAAGCACTTGTTTATGTTCCAGGTATTGCGGGATGTCTGGGCTCCGTGGCGTACGGCGCCTACGCGTACAAGAACCGCGGCACGATGAGCACCAGCGTGTTCCTCATGCAGTTCCGTGTGATCGCGCAGGGCACGGCCGTGGGCGCGCTGTGCGCCGGCATGGCCTACACACTTTACAACAACCACTTCAACAAGCCCAAGGAGAACCTCGCTATACTGCCAAAGCCGAACGAGCATTAATTTCACTCGCTTAGTTAAGATAAATTAGGTATAGGTGTGGAACTTGAAGTAAGACTTGCAGTAAAGGAGAGAGACTATGCAGCGTAGAGCAGTATCTCTCTTTCAAAACTTTAACGGTGTCGATAGACCCCTTGAAAAGGTCTACCAAAGTGCCTTTTGATGAAATTAAAAAATTACAATTGAAAAAATTAAAAGAACGAAAAATTGCGTACATTTGAATCTAAGTATGTTATTGATCGAATATCGTAATATATCTTCGTTATTCATCACAAATGCACTAAAACGAGGTGAAATGTTGATAAGTGTACAAGCCAAGCAATCAATGTTATGTAGATAAAATCAATTGATTGTTTCGCTTGTTGCGATGACATATGTTGCTCCGACAAGACCGAATACAATAGTTAATTAAAAGCATATTTGTACGAACCAACATGTTATGTCAATTTTATCAAATATTATCTACACTTCAGCCTACCGTTTAGATACGATAGATTTACAACCGAACGTGGCAAAAGTAATGAACAGATTTAAAATACGAACAAAGTCGAAGGTCGAATATTTATGTGAAGTTCCGTGTACTGTCACTTTATTTACGGCACTTTCTGCGTCTAGGACCCACATTTAAACACCTGTATTCACACATAGTGGGCACAAAGTAACTGTTGCAGATGGTTACTCTTAGGCGTATTGTATTCAGGAAGTGCCCCTTTCTAGAGCTGAGAATGTTATCACTATTGCTTATCGTCCTGTTTCTAACGTTGATAGCGAATAGCATTGGCAGCGATAGGATCTCGGGTTTTCAACGATCACCACCGTCTTTCTGTATTTTTTAGAAACTATGCTATTATTTGCATGAAGGTTGTTTTCTTTCAGCGTAATAAAAATGATAAATAACCTGTGTAGAACTAATCGCACACGTTTAAGGTATAACTATTTACAAATGTTGCGTAAATATGTTCTTCTTAATAACAATTCCATTCTACACATAAAAAATAGTTATTGAATATTTTGTTTCGATAGTGTAAGTGATGCGAGTTTGTGAACGGCTGTGTTAATTTATGTTATCTATTTAAAGTAATAAAATAGTGTGCTTTATTCCAATCTAGTATTATTTGTGTTCCAAAAATGAATATTATTACTAGTTTCATAGACTCATTGTTGCAATAAAACCAAACATTTTGTAATATTATTATATTGCAATGCACAATCGACAAAACATTGTTTTTAAATGCTAAAATTAATGACAAGATATTAAGTGTAGATATATTATTATCACATAATAGTTGTAAACACAAAGCAAACAAAACTAAAACAATTGGTGATAAACGTACGTAGGAGCAAATAAAAACCGTCTCGATACGTACATAAGGTTACATAATGAGTTAAAACATAAAACTATATCGATACTTTGTCTTCCTGGGATAATAATAAATAAACTCGACTGTATATCACATACTAAATACATAACTACAGGCAGTCTTACTTAAATGTTGTGGAATTTCAAATATTTCATTGACTAACTACCAGTAAATTTTGGCCAGGAGTGAATTTTACTCTAGGATAAAATAAAAGGACACTTAATCCGCTTTCAAAATCTGCGTCAATAAAATCGGTAAATTTTCAGTCATAAAAATATCACTATTCCCAATTACAGGTATTAATCTGATATGATATCATAAAACATAGTAACTATTATCATTTATATAAGTTATCTGAAACTCATTGCGATGTCGACGTGGGCTCAACACCAGCGCGAACTAACCCGCCGCCATATTAGTAAAAAAGTTGCTAAGTACTTTTTTAGACATATTATAAGGAAAACCATACACTGACTGATTGCACAACACATAATACTGTTATTATATAATAATAAACAGATAAATAAACAAACTCATAAGGCAGTTTCTGCGCTATTAAATGGATACACATAATTCAACAAATTATTTACTGAAACCAATACATGGGGTTTTTGTTCTACTTCTCAAAGGGCCTTACAACCCCACATTTGCACCTGCTGTTAAGTGCCAAACATAGCCAGTTACTTTCCCAACATCCAAGACTCTTGGAGTTTTTAAACAACTTTAGTGATTGATAGGGAATCGTCTTATGGGCAGAAGGGAACCAAACATAACATGCTGGACCACTGGGAACTTTGACAACACTTCCTTTTTGTACATTTTAATTAGACCTTGATTGATTTTCGCCCATGAGCCCACAGCACTGATGCTCCACAGCTGATTCGAGTGCTCTGCAAATGGTCCTTTCTTCACCTCTTTAATATATTTAATACAAGATATAAACATGTACTCACTGTGGTATTTTTCAATAATATCATCTTCTAAAAATTTAGCAGGTGGATAGATCCGTGGTTGGTCTACAAGCTGAGAGCTTCCCCATATAAATGGTATAAACTGGTAGTCATCTAAACTCCACACTCCATGGCTGCCGGCCGGCTCCATTCTATAAGTTTTCTGTAACCGTCTTGCAATTGAGAGATATTTGTTGAATACCAGAAATACAGTGGCTACATTATCATCTCGTGTTAAATTTCCAATTTTAAATAAGCAACAAAGAAACATGACAAAGGCCATTTCATGTCCAGTGCCATAGTCAATCCTTGTGGCATTACCAAAGCTCTCTTCCAAGTACACCTTCACTTCTGGGATGGCCAAGTGTATGTCAGAATGCAAGGCCTCCTGTAGGAAGCCGGTACTACATGCTTTGACCCTCTCAAGCCAGTCTCTGAAGGCAACATTACCAAATCTCTGAGGTTGGTCTATGGGAGGAAAGAGATCCATCAATTGCTCAATTTTGTCAAGCATTACAACCAGTCTTTTAACATTTTCCGAAATTTTGCAATCAACTGTGAGTGGCTTGGCCTTGATAGCTTCATTGATGGTAGCTATGAAGCCAGTGTACTCCATGTAAGCCTCGGACTTCTCCCAAATAGCCATGTCTGTGATTGATTTAACTGCTTTCTCAGGTTCCAAGAACCTGTGATTAGGTGGCAGGGGTGGTGGTATATTTTCATTTTTGCTTCGTGCCCCATCGCCAATTGTAGTGTTTGGCTCCATCTACAATCAAAGTCATACATACAAGCAAATCATTAATATTCTTAATTACTTTTGTGCGATATTTCGACGTCGCACACTATGTCGTCACTATTGTACTACAGGTAATCTAAAAAATGTTGGCGCTATCTATTACGTAGATATAATATGCGAAGCATTGCGATAGATAGAAAACATCACGCTGCTTAGTTCACTACTAACGATGAACGTATATGTACGTTGACCCACAATAATTTAGTATTACCTCTGTGAAGCGAGTCCGCTGCGGACACGATAAGCTTCGCTAATGAAGGTCAGAGATGTCAATCTCAGTTTAACCACATGCAAACGTACTTCTTTATTTTGTATCATTATAAGAACGTGAAAAGCTAATGTGAATGAAAAAATACAATCAAAATGGAGAAAATACTAAGAGGGATAATGAGATATCGTGTTTTAGACCGTGCAAGTATGGTGAAACAGTTTCAAGAAGTAAAAAACCACCCTACGGTAAGTGTAAATTGCGACTGACCTCTATTATTCTCGAGATACTTGTATAGGTTAAACTAATAAATCAGATCCCTTAGTTTCGTTCCTTGCTTTAATTGATAATGTCGTTCTTTCACAATATTACAGTTGAGTTGGATTTCGCAAAACAATTCACAAAAAATACTTTTGTATTTATTTTGACATTAGACTTCAATATTGACAATCTGTAAATCTAATTCTGCAAGGTATCAGGTAGGTACCAACCTTGTAAAAATAATGCGTTCAAACTTTGCAATTCATTTAAATTGATAATGTTGAACGAAACAACAAGTGCGTTATCATTAAAAGCAATTATGATTATGTTACATTTATAACGACAGAGTGCAAATGTAGTATGCCTACGCACTTTTTTGAACTATATAACATAAACTAAGATTGTCTTGCTTACATTTTTTCAGCCTAAAGCAGTATTTTACACTTGCATGGACAGCAGAATGATACCAACTAGATTTACTGAAACTAGCGTCGGTGATATGTTTGTCGGTTAGTAATATTTATTTAGATCACCAGATAACCATTAGGAGATATTAAAATCAGTTATTATTATTATTAATTCCAGTTAGAAATGCCGGAAATGTGGTGCCTCACTCGCAATTTTTCTATGATGAGATGACCAGCTGTGAGCCAGCTGCACTAGAGCTTGGTTGTATTATAAACGATATTAGACACATCATTGTTTGTGGACACAGTGACTGTAAAGCTATGAATCTTCTATACAAATTAAAAAGCAAAGAGGAGTCCTCAATAGTGAGTAGATTATCTACTATCAATATATTTTTTTGTAATTATTTTATATCTCTTTATAGGAGAAATATACTGTCATACTAATTTTTCCTTTCGCATTCCTTCTTTAGGAACAAAGAAGACTATCTCCTTTGAAATCATGGCTATGCAGTCATGCGTACACCAGCTTGGATAAATTTATCGATATGAAAGGCGACTTCACTAAACCCATGCTTTTTACGGGTGAAACTCCACAACGAAAATTTGTAGCGTACATTGATCCTGATAACAAATTTTGTATAGAAGACAAACTGTCGCAGGTAAAATCGTTTATTAATAATAGTCAGCACACTATGTTTCGCAACGGGGTTTGAACCCGCGACCTTTCAATTAGCAGCTATTTACGCGAAGCACGTAACTATTACGCATATTATTAAACTCAAAACGCACATAGTATGGACAATGTGGGTGCCGACACTGTCGACTGCCGACACTCCCGATTGTGCCAAGTAAACTAAATGGTAGAATGCAATTATGAAAGAAATTCATTACATTTTTTTTTATTAACGGGTAATTATTGCACAATCCTATTTTTCAGGTAAATACTCTTCAGCAGCTGCAAAACGTGGCGTCTTACGGCATGTTGAAGAAGCGTCTAGAAAAGCACGACCTGCACATTCATGCGTTGTGGTTCGACATTTATACGGGTGACATATACTACTTCAGTAGGCGAGCCAAGCGGTTCGTAATCATTGACGAGTCTTCTTACGAGTCAATACTAGCTGAAGTCAGGAGATACTATTCCTAGTATTTAAAAAATGCTTAATTACTAAGCTACTTACAAAGTATACTCAGTTTGGAACAGTCAATCTGCATTTTACCGCCGACTTTTATTATTTTCTGTTTTAAATCGCAAGTAGGTACTTATGGGAGAGCTCCATGGTTTATGTCTGACTCCCGAGCTCAGCCCTTACTTAAATATATCCACAAAGATGAAGAGAAATGTACTTAGAAGAGACTGACGGTCTTCTTGCCAATATTGTATATCAAATTAGTAGAAAAAAAAAAAAATGCATCCATTATCTGCAACCTGTGATATGTCCCAGAGGGGTGGATAGCTTTTGCTCGAAGCGTTTAAGCGTGTTGTTTATAGTTTTAAGAATTATTTAAATTAAGCTTAGGTAAAGGTTAAAATAGGGATTCCGAAAATCACAAACTTTAAGGCTGAAATAATGACACCTCACAGTGTTTCAGCCTAAAAACCTAGTTATTAAAGGAACCCTAGATTTTTATACATTCTATAAACTTTTCATTATTACTTTGTAAAATAGTCACAGTTTTAAATCAATATACAACAATAAGTACATATTTTCATATGATCGTATTTGATCGCTTTTATGTAACTACATTCTCTTTTTTTTTAAGAATACATCACTGGTTTATATAAACGCTTTGCTTTTAAGAATTAATTAAAATTAAGCAATTATTTTTGTTTGTTGTCTTTATTATTGGGACCAAAAATATAGCTTGTTGAACAGTTGAATATGTCGTTTTACTTTACACGCCATCATTGGGAATAATTAAAACCAACAAAACTAAATCCGCTAATAGAAGTGGCGCTAAAGAAGAGGGAAATACCTAAAACCTAGGTACTATTTTTAATTAGTACATAAGCGTAATTACTTCTATACTGAGCTATTAAGATCATAAATTAAGACTTTCCACAGTGGAATCCAGCCAAATAACGCCAATATCGTTATTCGCACCATACAGTAAAACGTCATAGCTTTAATTCCTTCGCCTTTTCACGAGACCTTACACGCGCACTGATTATGTGAACAGCCGGGCATTCCCTTCCTTTTTTAGCTAATCTATTAATAACCAGACTGTAAAATGTGTACTCTCAGATCCACATCTTGATTTAGAAATAAAAGAAGCGTGTAACTGAATTCGTATGTCTTCACGTGTCGTCGTAACGTAACATTGGACGTAACATTAATTAAAGTCTTCAGGGAGTTTCGGGGTACTTCATATTGATCTCGTCACACGAACTACCTAATAAAGCAAGTAAGTCTAAAATATCAAGAAATATGTTTATACTTTCTAATATTAATGTTTGGAATGGGCAGTCTTCAGGAGAATACGGTAAATCAGTTTTGTTCTAATGGAGATGTTTATTATAGTTTGGCCACAACAGCTGTACCGCGCCATAGGTATGCGCGGTGAGGTGGGGGTCGGGAAAAAAAGTGCACGAGTTTACATGAGATTCATTTTGTCGGATAGATCTTACGATATCAGTTTACTGTTCTACAAGCACGACAATATTAAATTATTTAATTGAGGTTAATTATTTAATTTGAAATCAATTAAATAAGAATACCTAAATATTTCACTTCGTTTAAATATATATTATGCATTTTACTTATTTAGTTAAATATTAATGAAATATAGTCAGATTTAACCGAGTTTATTTCAAATTAGAACTAGGTTTACAAAAGAAAAAAAAATATTGAATGCCGTAAACAATTTATTCAATATGTCTTAACATTACGAGATATCGCAAGAACCATTTTTGAATATGAATCTCATGTGTTTCTGACATAGACAGTTCGATCTGAATTTGAATTTGAATTCGAATTTGACACTAGCGAACAGACAAATCGCATTGGCCGATGCTTCCCCCGTCTCGCCCCGCGCCTTCCTAAGGCGCGGTACAGCGGTAATGGTCAAGCTATAGCACTCATCCAATTTGGCTGGCAAATCTGCGCGCGCTACTTTCAGTAGAACACTAAACTTTGAACAGAAATTTTAATGTCAATGTCATGACTGTGAGGAGTTTGACAGCAGCACAGGTAGAATTTGACACCTGTAACCTTCAACGCTTTTGACTTTGACGGCTGCATGACGATATTACAGAAAACTTGGAAAATTTTCAGTGACTCGGACACCGTCACCGAATTTAATATATGTGTCCTTCTTTAACTAACGTGATTTGTGGAGACAAAATAACGACAAGTGCGAAAAGAGTGGCGGAAACGAATTACTTAGGGAGAATTTTTCAGTAGTAGTAGCAGTAGCTGTCAAACAGCGTAAGAGTTCGAGTGTGAGTGTAATTGTGATGCAATATAAATAAAAGATTTAAGTTATATAATTGTGAGTAAAATAATTAAAATGACAAGTTGTTAAAATAATTGCCATATGGTCCAGACTATATTATTTGTAGTTTACAACCTTAATCACTTTAATAACATCGATGTTGATCATTCAGGCCGTAGAAGAGCCGTTAAACGCATATTTCATCTTTTAAAGGATTTCATGTCGATATTTCACTCTTACTTTGGCTATTGCGACTTTGCTCAACAAATCTCGTAAAACGCCCTTGCCCTTGTATCTACCTTTTTTTGGTTGAAGGTTAAGTGTCATTTTTCTTTCAGGTCTACCATGTCCAACTCACGGCCAACATTTGATTACAGAGATGAATCTCAAGCAGAGAGGTTTGCAAGGAAGTCCAAAGACTCACCATTTATGATCATAGGTGGGTGTTGTCAAGTGACATGTGGTATGAAGATGTACACCTGCTCATGTTTTTTAATGAGGTCTCATGCAGTAATTAGCTGCTCACAAAACAATACCATAATTTTACTTTGCTCATACATAAAAAAAATTAAAAAATTACAAAATAATTCCATCTTCATGTTCTATGATTAATTCAAATCAATGTTTCTTTCTCAGGTCTCATTGGGTTAATTGGTGTGTGTGGCTTTGGAGCATACAAGTACAAAACTAGGGGCAAAATGAGCACAAGTGTGTTCCTAATGCAGTTACGAGTGGCTGCCCAAGGCACAGTAGTGTCGGCTCTGACAATAGGACTGGCATACACACTAGTAAAGGACAGGCTACTAAAGGATGATAAAAAAGAATGAATGAATGATTAGTAAAAAATTAGGGAAACTTCAATTATGCTTAGTGCAGTACTTAATTGAAATCTCATGTTTTATCTCAAAAGTTGAATGTTTTGTCATATTGAATTATTATGCATAAGTTTCCTTAGCTTAGTTTAGAAGCTAATTATGTTCTGTGATCACTTAGCAGGTATTAATTTACATAGGTGTATGTAAATATTGTTAATTTATTTGATTTAGTAATAGTTAATGTTCTGCTTCTGTGTCAATTTTCTGTTGGATCACTGTCAAAAAAGAAAGTGTTTGTTGTCAGACATCCAACACTTTTTCAAAAATGTAAGTCACAAGATGAAACCTATAGAAGTTTACACTATTTATAGTTTCAATAATGTCCAGTCACATTGCATGACTATATCACATAGAGAAATGTAAAAACATCTCTTGTATATGTCATGTTATATTTTTGTAAGTTAAATATTTGAATACTGTTTGTGAAATCTCTAATACCAAGAATCTGAATGTAATAAAGATCTAAAACAATGTTGTGTATTGATAATTACAATTGTTGTTGTTTAAAAAATAAAACAATATTCTGCTATAATTTAACTCATTGATTTATTCATTATAATATACAAAAAGCCTGAACAAACATTATAATAATACATAAATATTTTTCAAATGCTAACTTAGTATTTCACACATAAATAGACATTATATTACAAAACAACAATTTATCATACACTTTTAATCACTTTTACTACAGTCTGAAGTCTTTTTCATCCTCAGACTAAAGTTTGGAATGGTCAAGTCATCCTTATCGGATGTGGAATGGTTTCTAATGGAATTGGATGTCATTTTAACTGACGACAAGTCATCTGCGTTACTGAACAAGCCGTTGGACACGTTGGAACTGGAGCTGGAGTGGTACGTCATAGACTTAAATATCTGGACGGGAGTGGAGGTCCGTGCGCGGTTGGTGCCACTCGGCGCGCTCTCTATAGAACGGTCGCTGCGATTCATTTGCGAGTTCTTTAAATCTTCAGGCATCCTGGTCTCAAACAGCGAAACATATTCTTCCTCTGTATCATTTCTGTTGGTCTTATTGTTAAAAGTTATTTTTTTAGATAATTCATTTCGTAAAAACTCTTTGACGGTCATTGAGGTGGAAGGACTTGTTTGTTGTTCAGCATTTTTGGAATTGTCAATTTGACATTGTTGTATCTTTTTGGATGAATTCAATCCAGTAGACACTGAATCTGTAACGAGGGCTGGTATATCCTGGTTGAAGCTTTTCATTTTAAAATGTGGTATACTTGAACTAGACGTGTTGGAAGATGAGGACAATGCTAAGCGTTCTTTTGTCTTTTTCAGAGTAGAAGACGCCCAGCCCATGCCAAGCTTCTTAAAAGCATTCTCTAAATCTGGATTTGAAGAAATACTTAAAGTATCTGAAGTTTCGGCAATGCTTTCTTTATTCTGATAAATTATACTTGATCTCTTTTTATGTTTGCGTGCTTTGGATAAAGCTAACATTGATAAAGTGGACTCAGATGAGATAGTAGTCGAGTTTATATTGGATGCAGTGTCAAATTTAAAGGGCTCTGTGATAACATTTCGTTTAAGTAATTCTGCTATTACATCTGGTAGGCTACCATCTGAATGTAAAGAACTCATGTCATCATTAATAACGTCTCCGCCTCTCTGCTCCAGATTGGATCCCTCTGGTGGTTCCATGTTATATTGCTTTGCATATTCTTGGATACTTATAAACGGTTCCAGCATTATTTCATTAAACTGTTTTAAATCTATCATTTGAAACTTAGACTCGTCGGAAGATACCGTCGATGACATTTTAAATTTGTTAGAATAGTTGGCATTACTTTCAAGTATATCAGGGTTAATATTAGGTTCTTTAACATTGTCACTTGTTGGTAACTTGTCTCCTGGAGATGACCTGTTGGAATGGTTAGCAACATCTTTAGCACTAACAGGTGTTTGATTTTTGTGTTTCATACTCAAAGGGGAATCCACTTCTATAACAGTTGACAGTTCATGAGGAACAACGTATTCTTGGGCATGCTTTAAGCTTATCCTGGATAAGGCTGTAGGTGGCTTCGGTCTAGTTTTAATCGTCAGTTCTGCTGTATCGACATTCAACTGTAAAGGCGAATCTAGTTTATCATCTGAAGTTGCTCGCGGTTTAGGAATATCAGTTAAAATGGGCATGTATTGTGGATTTTGATCCTTATCCGAATCGGGTTCAGGGGTTTTTATATCTAATCCCCGAGCGAAATTGTTGAGGTCAAATGCAGCTCGCTCCGATTTATGCTCTGATTGCGAATCCGTAGAATCAGCAGATGATATTTGACTATAAGCCAACGACTTGTTCTTACGAACTTCCTCTAAAACTTTAGCAAGATTTGACAATCTTTTAGTGCATTTCTCTGTCAGATCTGCAATTTTCTCCATGTTATGCAGTTTATCTTCTGCCAATTTAATAAATTTTGAGTCCGAATCAGTGTTCTGGTTTGTCTGTGTTGACATGCTTACGGGAATCTCAGAGTTAAGCTTGTAACTGTGATTGTCCTCCGTTGTCATGCTATCAGGCGATGCCATAGCACGAATATTAGACTTTGAGGTCCCGGCGCATTTAGAAATTGATTCATTTGTTTGTAGCGTTTGTGTCATACTTTTTTCAGTCATAACAGATCTGTTGTTCTTTATGTAATTGTATTCTTCAGTTTTTTGAGTAATGTTAGAATTATTTGTAGGTAATGGCTCGGGAGCGTATACCTGCCTTGGCGTAGGTGAGCTTCTACTACGACTTGATCTAGTCTTCACTTTAGGTCGCTGGATCGGTTTAAAGTTGTCAACGGTAGATGCAGGTGATACTGGATGGGTGGATGTGATATCTCCCAAAAGATTTTTCTTTAACAAATGCTTTGAAATATTTAACGATTTGACTTTATGAACGGGCTTTTTACGAGGCAACCGCAGTGAAGAATTCTTAATATTTTTGCTGCTACTGTTATTTATAACTTGGTTCTTTGTTTGACTTGAGTCAGCAAGATGCTTTTCTATAATCTGTTGTTTTAATACATTTTTTATTTGTTCTAAGGAAATAGTATTTGCTAGGGATTTGTTTTCATCAACATTATTCGGTACATTAATAATTGAGCTGCCGGGAGTGCCCACCGAACTGCATTCTTGGTCCGCCACCTCCACTGCCTTAAGTCCTTGTTTATTTAGAGCCAACAATTTATTAATATAGTCTTTGATTATTGGATTTAATTTGGTCTTGCCTTGTTTATCATGACTTGAACTGGAAGTTTTGATTTTAATTTTTGGTTTGAGATTTAGATCTACGTGAATATCATTTATGTTTCGGGACGTGGGTATATTTTCTGAAGAAGGCCTTTTGTTTTTGCGGCACTGTTTTCTTACCGGTTCACTATTGCCATTACTATATTTACTTTTTACTTTCTCAAGTGGGCGTGCAGCTTTACAGGAAGAGTTTAACCTTCTCGGATGAATATCTTGAAATTCATAATGAATATCACTAGAAGGGGTCCTTACCGTATTTGGTGGAGTTCTCATTTTTTTATTATCATATCTATTTTTTCGAAAGCGTGCCTGTGCGTTTTGTTTTAGTGTAACTTTCCGAGCATGCAAGCACTTCGTACATTTGCATCCGTCATACTCTTCACAATACTCTTTCTCGGTCATTTCTATAGTCTCTACTGGGTCATATAGAATGTCGTATAATTCATCTTCAGGTACACCAAATTTACGTCTAAAATACTTTGGTAATATCATTTCTGGCGGGCTCATGTAGGCAGTGGAAGTTGAGGAACTCATGTGGAAAAATACCGGCCTATGTGCCGGTGAGCTTAGAGTAGTTTGTGTGTACGTAGTAGTCGCGGGTCTGGGTGGCGTATCACATTTTGATTCATGGTAGTATCCCGTATTCACATTTTTATCACGTTTATGTTTTGTTTCAGTAGTGGACTGTATCAGACAAATCTCTTCACTAGATTCAGCACTCGGTCTATCGTGGTTAACCGTATTTGTCATTTGTTCCGACACAACACTTTTTCCTACATTATGTTGTATTTCCTCAGGTACTATCATTTTAGAATCTTTATCTTCAACACTCCTAAATTCTAAAACTTCGCGCAATTCTTCGGGAGGTTGTTGCCCACTATTTGTATAGGCTGTATCTGTTGCTGAAGTAGTGTGTGGTCCTTTGCTGTCACTTTTACTACCCTCTTCAGAAAGATTGTTTTGTACCATTTCATCCTTCTCGTTACCAGGTTTACGTTCCTTAATGCCGTCCTTTTTTCGCAGTTGTATAACTACTTCGTATGCGTTATCTTTAAGAAACCCAGCAGCACCAATAAAGAACTTTCCTGCTTCCTTGCCAGTTTCATCTAGTAATTTAATGTACCCACCTTGTTCTGTAGAACTACCTTTTGCATTAGAAGCTGTTATAAACGAAGATGTTGAAGCTCCAGCGGAAGCATGCGCCGGAGGAGATTTAGGTTTAGATTTCTCTTTTACAGCACTACCGCACTGGCATATATCAAATGTCCTATAAGCAAAAATATATTTTTAGACCCAGAATATCTCATTAATAAAACATATATTATAATAATAAAACAAAGGACATAATCTACTATTTTATTAGGTAATAGTTCTAATAATAAACAGTACCTTGGAGGCTGAACGCAGTCGCCACTTTCCCAATGAAGCAAAGTATCTGAAAAATAAACAGCAATTTTATAGTTGTTATCTTTTGGCCCCACAAGATTGAGTGAAGAATACCTACTTTTATCACTTTTTGACTCCTTTTTATTTAATTGACAATTACACGACTGCGGCTTATCATTTGGCGACTGACCATCTGTAGGCTTCTCTTTCTCTGAGAAGTACATCGAAGTAACGTTATCCCTGAAATAATACTGGATTTAATTCCTGATTACTATGATCCACGTTATTTTAGAAATACTTTGACGACAGCTAATAAATATGAATTAATGCGATACTTTTTCGGAATTCTACAAGTTATTAAATTCATAGCATAGAACCTATTATAGTAATTACTTTCATAGAAATATCCTATTCTAAAGGCAAGGGTAACAAGAATACTATTATATAGATCAACATGAGTAATATACAACCAGCTAATTATACATTTTTAATATGTTGATTACTACCATATACAAAACTTTGTTTAATATATAGTTTACCACCAAGGCTTGCGAGGTGCGTTCGCGTGCCACAACTCAACGTTAGTAGTGCAACAACTCATCATGTTGAACGATGCCCTGTTAAAGGTCAGATGGGGTTAAAGGTCATGGACGGGATGGGACAGCTTTGCTGATAATGTATGACATACTCACCCTTGCTCCTCCACCATTTTGTAAACACCTGAAATAATGAAATTATGCTTGTAAGTTGAGGACTTAACATTAACATGGTGTGAAAGGTGCTTTGATATTAGGTAAGCAAGTAAAAGGACAAATTGATGTCTACCTTCATTAAGTTGCTCAAATGAGACCGCATTGTCGGCACTCTTGCACGACGATTTAGAATTTTTAGAATGATTCTTAGATAAGTCCGAATTATGTTCACTGGCTGATTTCTGACCTTGCTCTATACAACTCAATGATTTAGCAATATCATTCAAAAGTTTTGTCTGTTTCTTAGATTTCTTATTAGTTCTCGAATCCAGTACTTTGTATATTATAATTCTTTCGGCATCAGACAAGCTTTTGTCGATGTCTTTTCCGTTGTCAGATTTGAGTTCTTCATCAAGTATCAAGTTTTGGGCGGAGTTTGTGTCAAAATCAGATAAGGACGAGCAGTCGGATGATTGACTGCCGTCCCTACCAAGGATAACGGTTTCAGCGACGGTGACCTTCCTGGAGAGTTTATCTTGCGTGTCCTTGGTGGGCGGCGTGTGCTTGTGTCGCGAGCGGTACTCGTGGTAGCTGTCCACGGCGCTGAACTTGACGCTGTTGCCGGACTTGCCCTGCTTCACCGTGTTGGGGATGGCGTGGATGGCGAGGTTGCTGTCGCTCTCGGGGACGGGCATCCACGAGTACTGGAAGTCTCTAGTGTCGAAATTGTCATCGTGGTACTGTCTAGCCGGAGATTTAGATTTACTTCGGCTCTTGTTCTAAAATACCATTTTTTATTATTACCATATTTCTGGAGAAAGCTAAATACGTAAGCAGTCCAAATGGAAAAATACTACAAAATATACAATAGTAGTATACTGGTAAGCGAAAACCTAAAAAATCATACTTACTAGACACTGGTGCTTTTTACATTCTTTCTCTATTTTTTTATACTCTTGCTGCATTTTCTGCTGTCGGCTCTCCTGTTGCATTTGCTGCCTGCGATCATCCATGTAAGCAGTTCGCTAAAAAAAAAATGACAACATATGAAAAAAGTAAGTAGCTAATGTTTTCTACATTTCAACATGTTCAAAGGTTTAAAAATTACGTTCTAGACAGTATTCATTTTCTACTAAACTATAAAGGTAGGGTGGCCATCTAGCTGCTAACTTATATAATATTATGTAAAATAAAAGTTACCAGGCATTCCTTAATGTATCCTTCATTTCTTCTAGGAATATTGGTAAGTCAAGTTCAGTATGTCTCCAACAATTATGATATCATACTCAATATGGCATAGGTTAATTAAGCTAAATTGATTCACAAATTAAAAGTAAAGAAGAAAATTTATCATCTTTTAACCTGGCCACCCAGAATATATCATTTAAATAAAAAAAATAACTGCAATCATTTAAATGCAATAATGATTGAACAAAATAAGTAATAAAAATAGTCTAAGCAATAATTATTAAGAATTAAGTAATGATGAAAAAAATAATAATTCAAATATTATATTTGCTGGATTTCGTCAACTTAATAGATGGAGGACCCTAAAACAAGATATGATACAATTGATGTAGTTAAATTACTAAATTATAACATAACTTATGAAATGGAGAGTAAAATAAGTACTTACAATAACTTTACTAGATTTCTCTTTAGGCAAGGAGTTGAGAAAATTCATGGTGTCCTTATACTCCTTCTCAACATTCTGTTTGGTCACAGCCACCTTGTTCCTCAAGTCCTGCACTTTCCTCTGGTGGTCTTTCTCTTTGCCATGGGTAGTGGACACTTCCCTCATGGCCTGGGAGTAAGCATCTTCCTCAGACTGCTGGTCTCTTATTACTAAGTTATTGTCCCCACAAGGCATGTCCCTTGTGTCCCTAGTAGAGTGGTTGTACATTGTGACAGAGTTCTTCCTATTCAGTGCAGTATCATGGGCGGACTTAGGTTTCTCAGATGAGGATGTTGGCTTTCCTGGAACTGTAAAAGATGTGTTATTATCCAGTTGGTAATTAATATCTTTAACTAAAACTTTAATAAGCTTGATGTAAATGGATCTAAATGTTAATATTAAGTAAGCAGTTTTATTGAAACATTAACAATGGACCTAAGAATACAAAACAAATGATCATCAATAAAATACAGAGTCCATACATAAAATATGAAATAGACATGAATCAAAATGCAATGAAACCAACTCCAATGGGCTGCAAACACTAGCGCATAAAGTTTCATATTGCTTACTACTTTTTTGAGAAACTTTACTCCTCCTAAATGGGCTTGTCCCTCTCAAAACAGGGCTTGGCAGTAGTGGAGGTTGTCGTGTCACAGGTCTTATGGAACTAAAGATCTGGTTAATTTGAGAATTAGTCACATTTTGGATTTGTCTACTATGTATGGGAGTGGTGTGGTAGTCAACGCTGTGGGAACAGAACTCACAGGCTACCTCAGGCCGCCAGGAGGGCACTGGAATAACTTGCTCATCAAGCACATGACAAACATTAAAATTACTACCTTCAGCCTTTGTGCTTCTTGTATGTAGAATTGTTTGCTTTAAACTATTTATATCATCTATAGGTTTTTTGTTAGTGTTAACTGCATCATTTTCTCGGAGACGTAGTTTCCTGCTCTGCAGGTATTCAGACACTAATGTGAGAGAAGGTCTGTTTGTCTCCCTTGGTCTTGACTCATGTACGTGCTTGCCACGCAAACTTGACGGCATTTCCTTGCTAAGGGCAAACAAGTCTAATCTTTTCCTATCATTTTTACTAGGTGCATGTTCTTCTTCCCTTGGAGTAGAGTCTTTGTCAGTGGGTAATGAGAGGGCCGGCACAGCTGGTTCCCATTCAGGGGGTATTATCTCTTGGTCCCACTGAGTGGCCATGTCACTTGTCTTCACAGATTCTGGTTCTATAATCACTTTTTCCGCATCTTTGTTTGTTTCCTTTGCATTTACTAGGTCAGTAGAACTGGCTGCTGCTAAAGCATCATTAGATACCTTGTTAGTGTTTGTAGATTTAATTAACAACTTTTGAGCAACTGCAGTTGACTTGTCTCTACTAATTTCATTAGCGATTTCCCTGTAAAATTAAGTATGTATGCATGGTATGAATGTAATTACTTTCAATTTTGTACTTCTATAACTACACCTTACAATTAAATTTTTAAGACATTTCAGAATAATGTTTCTATAGTTCTATACTACTGAACATACCTAGCCTGTAGTTTTCTGTCTAGAAGTTTCTTCCGTTCATCAAGTTTTTCCTGCTTTTCTTTTCTTAATGCAGCAGCAGCTTCCTTACCACGCAACTTAGATAAGTCTGACTTGGAATTTGCATCTGAAAATATCATAAGTTCAATAAATATTACATCAAAATATTTTTCTATTAGCTCATAGGAGTTTTGGAGTTCCCGCCTTACACATAACATTATTTTCTCTTATGCATAAAATAAATATTGTCCATTTATTGGCTTAATATATCTGTGGTTAAATGAAAACCTATGCATGTCTAGTTCTAAACTATATACCTAATTATTTTTTTATTCTTTACATAAATGCATAAGTACATACTACAAAATGTTGATTTAGGCTTGTTGGAGTAACAAAAACCAGGTTTTCTGTCCATGACTCGTTAGCCGTTATAGAAATGACAAAGTCAGTATGGAATGTGTCAAAAATTAAATATCGTTTTCATTCTCAAATAAAATCTAGTCTCAATAATTTTTTGGCATTTATCATTGGTGGGTGTGACTTACTAAATACTTTTATTAGGTATTTTAATTAAAATAGACATTATTAACTAATGAAACAGGATAATGATGGGCAATGTAATTCCATTTGTTTAGTCTAATGAAATCAATATCTTCATTTATGCAATATGTGTTTATAATAGAAAGATTTTAATTTAAACTGGATGAAGCATACCCTCACCTTTATGTATTAGTTCGGATGCACTTTGATGACTCGCGCCAACATTGTCTACGCCGCGGGCGTACAATACTTCTAAATGTTTAATAAGTCTGTCTTGACATTCGAAATATTCCTTTTGTTTCGTTGCGTCTAGATCTACAACTTGTCTTAACTTTTCAACCTTAGCGCGCTGCCTTATTTTCTTGGCGATGTCTTTCGACTGCTCTCGAACCTAAAAATTCACTCGCATTGTATACTTCTCGGCACTTGAGTAATTTTTGTCACAAATAAATATAATTCAAAATAACAATCTTATCAAAATTCAAACCTGTTGAAGTCTCAGCTTTCGTCTTCGTAGAAATTCATTTGTTTTAATAGCTTCTGTCTCCGAAGTCATCCTGACATTTGACTTCAATAAAATAAGTTTTTATTTACATAAACGGCTAAAATGTTATCTAAAATAGTTCGTATAACTTATTTACAACTACAATATTAAATTATTTAAGTTCATGACAAACTCTATGACAAATACAAAGTAATATTCAAACTTGACTCTAGATGTCATTCACCTTCAACGTATTTGTTGACAGCCGTGTTCGGTACGTGAGTGATGCGCGTTTGAATTTTTACCACAGGTTGAAATTCGACTAAAGTTTTGTTTAAATTGTAATTAAACTTTATATTGAGTATAGGCTGATAAATTGAAATATTTATTTACATTGGAGATACAACATTTATTTTAACTAACTTTTTGATTGATTGATTTGAGTTTAGAACTTTGTAAGTGTTCTGTAAATGAACAACGATAAGTAGTAGCGCGCGGCGCGGTGCCATGTTGCCGCGATAAGTATAAATTATTAAAAACATGTTATAATGGAAGGAAGTTTCACCTATCAAAATTAAATTATAATTTGTATTAAAATAAATTATAAATGTTGAGAGAATCATATTACCTAATTAATTGCTTTTTTGTATTGCTATAGTTTTATTTTAAATATCCGTCGGAATCTGTATAAATCCTTTGCATAGTAGATAAAAAAAAACCTAAAGATTAAGATATGTTTTTTTTTTCCAAATTACACGGCCTAGAGAAAAAACATTATTTTTACATCCGTCTTAACGTCAGTTGGAGTGCCCCCAGCGCCCAGGTCATAAATTAAATAATGCATACGTAACTATAATAATAATATTTATTTTGAACTACAAATACCGAAAAGACCATTATATATGTATGTGAAAAACAAATGTTAGCTTTTTAATTTAAAGAATACCGTCAACTATTTCGAGTACTTCAGTTACGAGCCCGGCATTATTTTTGCCTCCTGTGCCGACAACTGGGACCTTTCCTCCGCCGCCTGATCCAGTTGGCGTTCCACCTCCACTTGCACTTCCACCTCCACTTCCACTGCCACCAAGTAGTCCACCTCCCAGGCCTCCACCTAGGCCGAGGTTCAGTCCTAATCCACCGCCGAGTCCTCCGCCAAGTCCGTTTCCGCCGCCGCCTCCGCCTCCACCAACACCATTTCCGCCTGAACCACCATTACAACCACAATTTTGAGTGGCGGTATAAATTAGAGCATTAACCAGCTTCATGATGATTTCCTCGCTCAAGCAACTACCTTTGTCAGGTTTTTGGATTGGTTGGCAACACCGATCTTCTTCAAACTTCCTTAGGACTTGCAATAGTTCATTTATTTCTTCAATTGCGGAGCTGCAGCCGTCGTAATATCGGGATCTTTGTTGGTATATTGGTTGAGCCCATTGTACTTGACAGTCCTGAAACAGACGTATAATTTACGATTTTTGAAAATTTTAGTTTGGTCGGTCCTAAAAAGATTAAATTTGTACAATCCGACTGAGGTTTTCGGAAAAAATTATTAGTGTATTAAACCCTATGCGCTAATTAACAACTAAATTAAATTTTACAAGTTTACTAAAAAAGAAAATATATTAATTACTCAAACACGAAACTTACCCCTAATTGAGAAAAGACTGCGATCAGACAAGTTAACCAAATTAAATGCATTGTTCGACCCTCACTATCCTACCCTCACGTATTAATGCGTCTGCTGCCCTTTTATTGACTTGATTGCGACATATGACTTGGTCCGTATTAATGTGTAACAACGAGATATCAAAAGGAATTCTTACAAAAATAAATACAATTTTAATGAATACGATGCCAAAGTCACGTACTTAGGCTTTGTTAAAATCTTGTTTAGGCCAATTCAAAACAATGGTGTTGAAACCTTGAGCTGATAAGTAAACTGGAAAAACATTTCTTTTTTGCATTCCTGGGGATAATCCGGGTAGTCACCACATCTTAGAGTGTTGCTGGAGTGGAAAAGAGACGCTGCTATGCGCAAATTAGTTCTGCTTTAAAGGTGGCCTTCCCCTTCCGTAAAAATATCTGTCCCAAGTGTGTACCGTATACATTATGTATTGTAATGGGTTCACGAATTGGTCGTTAAACGCTAGGTATTGTAGGAGAGGTTAAGTTATAGTATTAGTTGCTAACTAAATGCATTATTGCTACCTCAGTGTTCTGGTATGAGGGAATTAAATATTATACTTAAACCTTTTTAAACTAAATACATATTTCCAAATACTAGTATGTAATAGTACTTAATCGTTTTGTCGTGGCTGCATAGATTTCACAATACAAATAGATATCCTGTTGGATATTTTCTTATTAGAGTTTATTATTAAAGTACAATTTTAATTTCCCATGGATACAGGACCTAAACAGAGAAGGGAGATTAATCCGAGATATTCCGCGAATTTATTCTCGATTCTAACATTTGGGTATGTACCTAAATAAGTATTTATTAGATACCTACGATGAAAAAGCTAAGATGTTCACAATGATGTGTGGCTTTCGCTCCTAATGAAAGTACATCCTTTCAGTAACTATTACGTAAGTAAGTTAATGTTATATATTCAGCCTCCCTTGTGTCTATAGATGGACGTTAGAAACTTTCAAGCTTGGCTACAGCCGTGACATTAAAGATTCCGATCTTTACGCTCCACTGCCCGAACATCGCTCCAATGTTTTAGGTAAATCGTTAACGCCTTTGTACTTTGCTTACTGTCTAGGATTAAAATGTCAATTAAGCACTTAACGGCACAAATTGCCGTTAAGTATTAATTAGTCTGACATTAAGAGTGTGCGTGAAGTAGCTACAGACTTTTAAGGTGGTTGAAAAATTCAGTATCTATATAATATGCCATATTTGGACCCAGATAAAGTACTTCCTAATGTAGGTGATGCAGTACAAAAAGCATGGGACCGCGAGGTGCAGAACTGCCGGCGTCGCGGAGAGCGACACAAGCCGAGTCTTTGGCGGGTGCTCCTCAAAGTGTTCGGTGTCGAGCTCATGCTGTACGGCCTCATCCTTGCGGCCATGGAGTTTATCATCAGGTCTCTATTACCTACCACCATGCGATTCGTTTTTATGACGACAAATGTCATAACACTGACCAAATTAGGTGAACGCGTTTCAAAAGCGCTAACTAGTGGCCTATGTTGTAAAAATAGATTTGAATTTGATTTTGAAAAGTTAATAAAATCGTAAGTAACTAAATAAATGCCTACGCTTGGAACTAATCACAATAATTTAATGGGCTTCTCATAAATTAATTGATACCATTTTTCTGACAATAGGTTGCAGCAACCACTGTTTATGGGACTGTTACTTCGTTACTACAGTCCAGTCCAAGACGACAGTGTTGTGTAAGTTTAACGAGTACATACACTGCAAAAAATCAGCGAGCTATAATATCATATCGAAATCAGTGTTTTTGGTGTTTAGAACATTCTAGAACCATGTATCGCAAGATTTTCTTGTGTTTTCGTAGAAGTAACTCCACGTACCTGGGCCGTTTGTTCTCGTACTATGACATGGAGGGCAGCGTGTCGTGGGGCGAGGCTGTGTTCTTCGCATTCGGCATCGTCTTCTGCAGCGCCTTCAACATCATGGTGCAGCATCCCTTCATGATGGGCGCCATGCACATGGGCATGAAGATGAGGGTCGGCGTCTGCAGTCTTATTTATCGAAAGGTTTTATAATGAAAACTATTTTTAACCATTTCTTTTAAAGCCTAACTAGTGTAACTGTGGTTTTTAGAAAAGTTTGTGACGTGTTTGGCCGCGTAAAATCTGCCTATAAGATTTCTGTGCACAATACACTCTCAACTCAAAAAATACACTTCCTTCTTTATTGATATAGATTCTAATCCTATTTTCAGGCTCTAAAAGTCAATATTCAAGCCATGACGGAAAACAGTGGAGGATTGGTGTTAAACTTAATGGCCAATGACGTCAATCGTTTTGACACTGGACCCATTTTTGCGCATTACCTCTGGATTGGGCCCACGGAAACATTAGTAAGATGTTCTTTATTATTACGTTGGTCAGACGTTGTAATAGTTGCGTATCTACAATTGAAGGACTGGCGCATTCTATCAATTCTTACGCAATTGTTAGATATCGACCTGCCTTATTAATAAATTGTTCTATTAACTGTATTCACAGTTAATGACAGTGTACTTGTACCGAGAGATAGGAATGGCGGCAGTATACGGGTCGCTCATTATCATCGCTGTTATTCCATTTCAAAGTAAGTGCCTGAATCTGTTTCTATTAAAGTTTCTAAACTTTAAATAAGTATTTCCCTACAGAAGTACAAATATATAGAGGTAAACTTATTGGTGGACATAAAAATATAATCTAATCGTTGCTGACTAGTCATAATATAACGGTTTAAACCACAATTCAAACTAAATTTTCTCCTTTGCCTTAAATTAAGCGTTAAAAATATTCAATTTGGGCATATTTAATATCCTAAGGATTACGATAAAACCTGAAAAATGTACAAAAAATATAATTTGAGAAATCTATCAATATGATAAAATGTCATTTGTTGAGATTCACCGATATCAATCTCTTTTCATCCAGTATTTCTGGGAATCAACACGGCGTACTATAGGAGAGGGACAGCTATCAAATCAGACGAAAGAGTTCGACTGATGAAGGAAATAATCATGGGAATCGAAGTTATAAAGATGTACACATGGGAGAAGCCATTCCGGAAACTAATCGACGTCGTCCGACGGTGAGTCTGGGTCAGTGGGTACGACGTGACTAAATGCAGTTGTGTAAGCTCTTTTCAACGTTATTGTTACAAGTGCCGTGTAAAACGTGGCTTTTGATTCATATTAATTTAACCCAACAATTTGTTACCTACCACGTCTACCACATATCGACCTATTTATTAATTTCCCATGCCGATAGAATGGAATGATCACAATGTTTATTAACGCGATCAGAATGGCAGACCTTTTCACATAGCTTAACCTTAATTTAGTGGCTGCATATTCAAATTACTTCAAGCTCGGCCACGATAACTTTGTTCTTTACTTGCTCACCCAATTTCCTTACTCATATTTCAGTCACGAAATATTCTACATAAAGATGACGTCATACATTCGCGGTGTTATCATGTCCTTCATTATGTTCACGTCGCGTTTCGGGATCTTCATCACCGTCTTGCTCTACGTGACGTACGTAAACCGCATCACCGTGGAAAACGTGTTCTTTCTAACCTGTTACTACAATATCACGAAGCAAACCATGACCCTGTACTTTCCTCAGGCCGTAGGACAGGTAAATACATGATAATAATATAGGATGTTTTTAAAGTTTCACAGCCATTGGTCATGGGTAGACTGACTACCAGTGATCACGGTCGGTGCAACTCGGCCGAAACGTTGAGAGAAAAGAAGTATCGAATTACATAGCGAATAAAGCCCATTTATGTCTAAAATATGTATACGATCTTAATAACATATCACTTCACAAATGTATAATTTTTTTCGCTTGCTTTAAAGTCAGTGAATAACATAGTCTACATTTTATCGGAACAATTCTACTGAAACAAAATACATCATAATGGAAGCCTTTACTAAGTATATCATATCACACGCATAAAATAACTGCCGTTGAGTCTCGTGCTAGCCAAAGAGGCAAATCGACTCTGTATATTTTATTCTCTGGTAATTCCAGATAGCGGAAATGAATGTAGCAATACAAAGGATCCGCGATTACTTACTGAGTGAAGAATGTAGGCTCCCACCTCGCTTACACACGATGCCGCAAGAAGTGTCGTTGCCAAAGAAACGAGTTACTATCATAGGTAGCTATTTGGGCAATTTTTAACTTCATTTAAATCTCTTTAAAGTAAATATTACAATGTCACTATCCTGAGCCAATAGGTAGGAATTCATAGTTTGACTTGAACAGAACCACAGCAGGGGGTGACAAGTAGTACCGTTCCTGAGCCAAGCACGTCCAAAGACAATCCTAAAGAAAAAGAAAAAGTTAAAGGTAAGGAAACAAATTTGTAGCTGGAAATAACAAAGCAATTAAAAAGATTGTTAAAAACAACGCTATTCAAGTTTTGGAAGGTTCACGATACTGTCCTCTTATGATTTCTGCTTTCTCGTTTAATAATATTTGTGACTATTTTACAGAAATTCGCAAAGATGTAATAGCAGTACGTTTTGAAAATGCTTCGAGCAGATGGCTCAAATCTTCTGATAAGGATGATGTTATAGATCTGGAGTTGTCGGTACGATTTCTTTTGAATTATGGAGAACTTTGATAGAACAATAGTCAAAAGAGTAAACCTAATTATACATGTTTTTTTTATGACGTGTACCTAAGTCATTAAACTCCATTTGTTTAGATAATTAACTTAATGTAACCAATTTTGGCAGGTGATTTATAAAAATGTGATATTGAAAAATTAAAAATACTTTTATTACCTATATACTACGTTTATACCTACGTATTATAACTTGAAAAACATTCAGATTTTCTAGAACTATAGACATTTGATTTGTAAGTAAGTAGTAATATCTATCTATATATATTTTTTTTTTGATAAAGAGTAACGCCAATATTGTTTATATTTAGTCAATATAGTATCAATAGTATAGAGTATTTCTGTATTCTTAAACAGATTTTTGCCGGTTCTCTAACAACTATTATTGGAGCGGTCGGTTCAGGAAAATCTACGATACTACACATGGTGCTCAGTGAACTACCCTGCACTAACGGAACTATGAATACTCTCGGGACGGTCAGTTACGCCAGTCAGGATCCGTGGCTTTTCGTTGGTAAGAAACTTCATCGTCTTTACATAACAACAATCTAAACTGTATCTTAATCGACACGCTTGCAAGACGGACTTATACATTGCGATACTTTTAAACTAAATCCTTGTCACTATCACAAAAGAAATTGTGAGTTTTATTTTTAGGATCCGTTCGACAAAATATACTATTTGGCCAGCCCTTTCAGAAGTCTCGCTATATGGAGGTCTGTAGGGTGTGTGCCTTAGAACGAGACATATCTTTGTTTCCACACGGGGATAAGACGGTGGTAGGAGAACGTGGAGTATCCCTGAGTGGTGGACAACGAGCCAGGATTAATTTGGCCAGAGCAGTATACAAAGAGGTAAATAATAGTTTCAGGTGTTATAACTTAATGATAATATCCCACAATTGACTGTGACACTGCTTTAGTTTTTAACAAACCTTTATTATTAGTATTAACATAATAAAATAGGATAGCCACATAGGAGTTTTTACATTTTATGGATTTTTATATTAAGTAGCTAAGTGTTAAAATTAATATTTATTTTATAGTTTAGATATAATACAGTTTTTAAGTTTTTTTTTTTTAATTTCAAATGGTGGTTGCGATTTTCTGCAGCGAGTCAACAAAAGTATTTCGTTGTTTTAGGCTGATATCTACTTATTGGATGATCCACTTTCAGCAGTAGATACTCAAGTCGCTAAACACATATTTGAAAGATGCATCAAAAGGTAATTTTAATTGCAAATTTAAACTTTAACTCTGGGCCGAGATTGACCAGTTTCCTTTGTCCAGATTCCTGGTGAGTAAGACAGTGGTTCTGGTCACGCATCAGCTCCAGTTCATCAAGTCTGTGGATCAGGTTGTTATAATGGATAAAGGGAAGAAGATTGCTGATGGTGCCTTCGAGGATTTGGATGTAAATATTATAAAATCGATTTGCATATTTGCCTCATGTCCCGTAGCGACACAGTTTTGGTATAAAAGCATATGTATAAGTAATTAGCTGCTCCCGCGCCTTTATCGGCGTGATATGTAACAAAAAAGTTAATTCATTTACTTTCTGAAATAAAAGTAGCCTATGTTACCACAACATCATCATCCGATTAATATTCATCACATACAAATTTTCACTTCTTATGATAACGTTCTATTTAAGAGCAGAAAATAACTAAATAAAACGTGTTTAACATTCAAGAAATAATTTTCAACTGAACTAAACCCAGTCCATTAGAGTATAATTTACTCCATACGTCCATTATTTATTTACCTACTCTTATTACAAAAACCTAAGACGATACATCTATCGTTCTCGAAATATAAGTTAAAAGATGTTAAGTCACTAAATATTAATAAATAGCAATAGAATGTGAGAGCATTCTAGTCGCTTTCTCAGTGCTTTAATCTGATAACCGTTAATTTTACAAAAAAAACTGCAAGAGACATTTTTTGTAGGCAATTTTATGAGGGACGATTTTTATAAGATATCTATAATTGACCTCCGAGCAAGGTCGCAAAATATTTGCAAAAAAAAAATATTTTACTAATATTCCTGTATAATTATTGTCAAAATTAGTCAACGTACTGATGTTTACAATTTTCCCGATAGGAAACAGAGCTAAAAATAATTCAGTTGATGAACGAGAATGCACGTGAAGTGCACGAGGACGAGACAGCGCCGAGCGTCCAGAGCGCGTCAACGCTGGTGCAGCCGAGCACCCTGAGCCTGCACCGGCGACACTGGTCCACGATGCTTGATACTAGTGTTGCGGTAAGATTCCATCGATTGTCGACTGGTGCCATCGAATGATGGTGAATTGGATTATTCGACGTTGATCGACAGTTATTATCATACGGATTGATCGAACAACATTGGATCTCTGCCGACGATTGATCGATTGATGTGGTAACACCCTTAGCTATTCCTATTTATTAACACTAATGTTTTATCACCAAGCTACCTATGACTTTATGAAAATTTAGGTACATATTGTCAGGCACACAATTTAAACCAACCATAAAAAAATAATGAACTTCCAGACAACGTTCCCGAGATATATTTCTTCCTTAATTTAGCATAACCACTAGGTATATTTTAGGACCAAAAACCTGAAGCGGAGGCTCAAGCGAGTGGTCGTGTCCACGGCTCTGTGTACCGCGAGTACTTCATGGCGGGCGCGCCATGTATCTACGTCTGCATCGTAGTCGTTATGTTCTTTTTAGCACAATTTTGTGCCAGTGCTTGCGACTATTGGATCAGCCGATGGTGAGTACCTCCGCTGTTATGCACCTTCTTAGTTCGAATTACCTAGGTTTTTTTTTTGTGTGCGTGAATAAACCAAGTGGATACCTACATGTTAACCAATTAGCGATGGTTGTAAATAAGATCTCTCTTTGTGTTTCTCAATGTCCTACTACCCGACGCGCTCACAGATGCAGGTTGTACTGCATGCATGCATGCAGTACAACCTGCATGATGCATGGCGCAAATATGTAAACTAAGTAACAAAATATTTGCATTCCATTAATCATTTCAGGAGTAACGCTGAAGACAGGTTATCTGGGGACGAAACAATGGACGTTCTAATTTGGGCTGAACAGGGGCTCGGCAGAAAAGACTTTGTGCTTATTTTCGGGGTGATAACACTAACAACAATTATAGTCGCTTTGATAAGGGCTTTCTTCTTCTTTTCCTTATGCATGAAGTCTTCTATCAAGTAAGTCAATAAATATCCTTGTATTTTTGGAATATGTAGGACATACCTACAGTTGTAATTATTGTTGTTTTCTAGATTACATGACCAGATGTTCGAGTCTATTTCGAGATCACCAATGAGCTTCTTCCACAGTAACCCCTCAGGACGAATTCTTAATAGGTTTAGCAAAGACATGGGAGCTGTGGACGAGCTACTGCCGCAGGCTATGATTGACTGCTTCCAAGTACGTAGGTAGATCGCTTGAGAGGCAGAATAACAATTTAAAGGGTGAAAAATATTACATAATTCATTAGGAACGAGGATGTATAATACTAAACCATAATTTCAGATAATTTTGAATTTGTTGGGCGTGGTATTAGTAATACTGATGACGGATGTCACTCTGATGATCCCTATCGCCGCTGCGATGGTCATGTTTTACATATTCCGCATCATTTACATCAGAACCACCGGCGCCGTTAAACGTTTAGAGGGCATCAGTAAGTAATTCTCATTAATTGTTTAGTTATCTTTGCAGTAACGCAAACACTAAGGAGATTATGACGATGCAACCATTCAAAAGTCTTTACACACATCTCCTTAGCGGCGAAACAATTATCAAAGTATCTAAATTACATTAAGGCAAGTTTCAAAGCTGTCTGGGAGACCTATATTGGTATCGTAATGCTATAAAACGATGTTATGCAGTGTGCGAGTGACGCTGTAAGGTTCAACCCGAAAGGGATCTCTGAAAACCGATGTAGCAGCGCCTCGCCAAACCTTAGAAATTACCTGTTTAAACAAATTTTGGTCTCGCCAGCTCGCAGCCCAGTGTTCGGTCACGTGAACGCCACCATCTTGGGCCTGGCCACGATCCGCTCGTTCGGCGCGGAGAACCTGCTGGCCGAGGAGTTCGACCGCCACCAGGACTTGCACAGCGCCGCCTGGTACCTCTTCATCACTTGCAGTCGCGCCTTCGGATACTTTCTGGACCTTATCTGCTTGTTGTTCATTATTTCCGTCACATTCAGCTGTTTGATGAAGACTGGTTAGTTCTTAAAGTATTTATTCGAATACAAAACACTGATTCATATGATCAATATGAAACTCGCCTGAATTTGCGTTATCTTTTCGCGTCATAGTTACACTTAATCAAGTCAGTTAATGTGACCAGTGTAAAGTCAGAACACACACCATTTTCTTGACTCAACTCTAGGAAACTTTTCTAACGCAATCGACTTTAGTAGCTGAGCTAAACTGGTTGGTCTAAATTCCAGATATGGACGGCAGTAACGTGGGGCTGGCTATCACGCAGTCTATATCCCTGACTGGCATCTTCCAGTGGGGCATGCGACAGTCTGCTGAGATGGAGAACCAGATGACCAGTGTGGAGAGAGTGCTGGAGTACACGAAACTGCCGCAAGAGTCTGCCTTGAGAGTTGTACGTCTGTTTTATAAATACGATTCTTTGTTTAGATATTTATTTACCTTTGGACACAAGTTAGAAAGGATGAATAATTTAAATACCAGTACAATCAGTTTACGCTTAGAAGCGAATTCATACACATTCTTTTCCTTGAAGTTTTTTGAGTTGATCCTATCTATATTGTTTATCGTCTTGCAGTCTCAAGAAAAGAAACCTCCAGCGGACTGGCCAGCAGAGGGCGCGATAGATTTCGATAACTTAAGCCTTCGGTACTCCCCTGAAGGAAACTTGGTGCTAAATAAGCTGAACTTCCACATAGAACCACAAGAAAAGGTATATCATACACTGATTTTTACGCTTTATACAGGCAATATGTTTTAAAGGAAGGGCCCGCAGAATAAAAATTAAAATATTTAAAGTGTAGGTATTTAGGATTTTACGTCGTAACTAAAATTAGTTGGCGTTGATTTTATTAGTTCTTTCTTTAAATGACGCAGAATTTCACTAGTAAGCAGAAGTGTAGGTACCGTGTAAAATACGAAATTCCAATCAATAATTCCTCCACGCACATTTCAGATAGGCATAGTTGGCAGGACGGGTGCAGGCAAGTCGTCTATTATTCAAGCGTTGTTCAGACTGGCGTATTTAGAAGGCACCATCAGTATTGACGGCATTGATATCACGAGCATTGGATTACACGATCTGAGAGAGAAGTTGTCAATTATACCTCAGGTAACTATAACTACTACAGTTCCAAGAGAACGAGGTTTGTAATGATGAAGAGAATACCAGGGAACCTACTATCGACACTCGAACTAAGGCTATCGCAGTTGTGGAAACAAATGTGGGCACTGCACGGCGTGGAGTTGTGTTTGCTGTCACAACTGCGGGAGATTTACTTTGAGGGACCTACCACCAGGTATCTAGATAATATTAAAGACATTTTTAATGAGGACCATAGATAGTATAAGACGTGTTGGCAAAAGGTTCATACAGAATGTGGGGGTTATGCAACATTCAGTTACTTAAACATGGTACTTAATGCAAAAAGGCTCTTATAAACGTTTTGTTCATTTCAGGAGCCGGTGTTGTTTAGTGGTACTATACGAAAGAATTTGGATCCATTCGATCAGTACCCTGATGCAGTATTAATAAAAGCTTTAGAAAATGTCGAACTACAAGTGGTGGGAGATGAGAGTTAGTTACTTAATTATATAAATGATAAAGGATAAGTTTAGTTACGTTACAGAGTAGTTGAGCTAACAATGAGTGCGTGCGCGAGTGTTAGTCAACTTGTGAGGTATGCGAGCAGCACGATAGGGACGGTAAACAAAAGACAATCTACGATGCCGTGTATGTCTTAGAGATAGCGCCGTCCTTTATCTTACATTCTCAAGTCTGACATACTTCAGACGGTGACTAAAACTCACACACCATCCTTGTTTTTTTGTAACCCAGTGGAAATCCTTATGGATAGCCCTCGTCAGGGGGTTGGCGAGGGGGTGTGCCGGACTTTTACCGGCTAAAACCACAGAAGCGGTACTTGCCTGTGACCGGGGGTACAGAGGTACGCTTTCGCATTCACCGCGCCCCCGGCACATTATACCTCCTCTACTACTCCTACAGCTCAACAATAAAATAATACCTGCTAACTACCATCCGTACTGCTTGTAATATACCATCTATACTCCCAGGTCCTCTGTACAACCAAGTAGCAGAAGGTGGGTCAAACTTCAGCGTCGGAGAGCGGCAGCTGGTTTGCCTCGCCAGAGCCATCGTCCACAATGACAAAGTATTGGTTCTGGACGAAGCGACGGCCAACGTGGACGCGCAGACCGACCAGCTCATACAGACGGCCATACGGCTACACTTCAATACCTGCACTGTGCTGACCATTGCGCACAGGTTGAATACTATCATAGATTCTGATAAAGTAAGTTCTACGGTTTTGATTTTTTGGTACTTAGAACGAGTTTTCTTATAAATAAAATTCTCGTGTCACAATGTTCGTTCCCGTCCTCTTGAAATTTTGTGAGCGTGTTGAGTAGGTCTACCAGTGTCTATTTTTCATCCTCATTTTTTTTTAATTCTGCGAGAAAACGAGTACGAGGTCGCGGGTAACAGCTACTTTTATTATACTTAATTCAAAGACAATAAGCACGCAGCTCAATCTTGACCGAGTATTGCGATCGAGATTTAGCGGGTACCTACGGGATGTCATATCAAAATATATTGCCATACGTAAAAAATAATGGTAAGATATTTCTTTATTTTCTGACGTACATCTATGGTTTAGTTAGGGTTGAAATTGAACCAGATAAAAAGAATGTATCCCTTGTATAACGGTTTACCAGAACTTTTAATTGTATTAGACTCTATAGAAGACCTGTATAGAATACGAATAACATTTTTAGATACTGGTACTGGACGCCGGCCGCCTGATGGAGTTCGACCACCCCTACGTGCTGCTGCAGAACAAGAAGGGCTACTTCCGTAAGATGGTGGCCGAGACCGGACCCGCCATGACGTCCATACTACATAAAGTGGCTGCGCAGGTTGTATAGCAACCTATATCCTACTGATATTATAAGTGCGAAAGTTTGTAAGTATGGATGTTTGTTACTCCTTCACGCTCAGTTGGTACAATTTGAATGAAATTTGGTATGCAGTTTCTTGACAACCTGATATAATACATATGCTACTTTTTAACCGACAGCACTAGGCGCGGGTTGCAGCTATAACCGACATTCACGCGGGCGAAGTCGTCGGTTACAGTTTTAAATATTTATAAGTGTCTTTACAGGTTAGTCCGAATATCCATTGCAAGATGGAGTAGGTGACATGTTTTTTTTTGTATTTAAAATGTGTACTAGGTTACGTTATCAAATACTCGTGTCACATTGAATAAGCGTGTAACATTATTACTTAAAAGGAAAGAGCTTTGAAAGGAGACGGAACGGTAAATATTTTATAGAAGTAGTGGCTTTTTATCAAATGTATTATTATAAAATACAAGCTTTTTTATTTTTCAGAGTTACAAAAATAAGCAGGCCGGGACCGCAAGCAATGAAGCACGAGTTTGAGTTTTGATACTGATATATTTTCATAATAATTTATTTCATTATAATATGTATTTTAAATAAAATTAGTACATGTCTTATTTATAACGCTTACTAAACTAAGGTGAACAAAGATTTTCCCAAATTAGAATAACAAATATATTTTTTAATAAGGCGTTATAATCACTTGTGACAAATTACATTATTGTTTCAATTACTTAAGGACAGTATTAAACAAGACCCATTTTCGTATTCAGTACCTTTGTAAATACTGGAATAGAAATCAATTTAAACTACAGCAATACGTACGCAAGCAATACGCTTAAAGCTTTTGGTTTCCAACCAAATAAACACAATAATCCTATTAATCAATTTCATACTCTATATACATACAAATAATGCTTATAATACGTTACACGGTCTCCATGTGGCAGTTCAGACTGGCCAACTGCAGCTCCATTCGTTTCTTGAATCCTTCCACTATTGTATCCATGCGTCTGCAAACAAGAAAAAAAATGTAAAGCTATGTTCACGAGTATATTTTGTGCTTATCCAAATGTATGATATTTAAAAATTATTAAATTACCTTTTTTCTTCTTCACTTTCTAATGGAGGTATCCCA